>JAUDYJ010000002.1:101821902-102339402 GCA_030761175.1 Masticophis lateralis
CAAGTGCAGTTAAATATTCATGGAGCATCACACAGTCTTCAGAATATGAGCTTCGATCCTATCCTCCCCATTAATTTTTCCCAGATCAATTCTGGTATTCCTAAAAGAGTCAAGAGTGGGTGATTTTGACATCTGGTGTTGTTTTGTTCTCTGTCATCCATAGAATCTTTGATTTGTAAAGAAATTTGAGTGCCTGGCTTTTTGTTGCTGTTACTCTGAGCATTGATGTTCTGTTGCTTTACTTATTTGATCAGTCAGATATGAGTGTATGTGATGGTGTCTATTTACAAATGAACCAGTCGGAAATGATTTCTCTTTTGCTCTGCTTGATTCATGCATATATTACACATACCACTCAGTATTTATTTCTGCATTGGAACACTTCTGTTTCACTACCACGATGATTAATTTATTAAGAAACTAACTTTTATCTATTTTTCTTGGTGCTGTCAACTGCAGTACCTTTGCTTGGCACGCAGATCATCATGATCTTATAATAATGTCCTTGTAATATAATTGTCCTTTTGCTAATTTCTGAGAACAGCCTACATTTAGGAGTCATGAAAAGTGATGGAATTTTTCAAAAATTCCAGATTCAAAATGGTGTAGCAATTAATACTGCTGAAATTGACATTTTTTGGATTCTGTATAATCAAAGATGTAACTATCTTTGTGTTTGCTTACAGTAATCAAAGAGTGGCTCTCAGGAAAGCAGTATTAAATTGAGATGATTCGTAACTATGTGTTTCATTTTGCAGCACAAGTTTGTTCTCATACTGATATTTTAAATGAATACAGGGTATGTCCAAAGATAATGCAAGTACTGATGTGACTGAGATGCTCCAACCTTCAGTAATGTTTCTGGGAGCTTGCTTTAAAGGCATCCCTGTCCAGAATAATGCATCCGTATATCATTTGTGTCATGAGTCATTTGTGTACATGTTCTAAACAGAGTTGTGATTTCTAAGTAATACTCAAACCAAATTTTGCCAACAAGGGCAAAATGAAGGGCTATGTGTGTTATTTGTGCTTCATTCCACAAATGCCACTTCTATATTTACTGTAATATATAATTCTTGAAGTAACAGTAACAGAATTGGAAGGGATCTTGGAGGTTATCTAATCCAACCACTCTGCTCACACAGGAGACTTATACAAGGGATTCGAAACACCGACCTTTCTGATCGTTAAGATCAGCGTCTTAGCCACTGAGCCATTAGGGAGCCACCATTCTGATTTCTTCTACTCTTATTTGTCGTAGTAACATGTGAGATGCTCAGAGAATGATATTTGAAAGATTTCCTTGTGCATCTTATGTGTCTTTCTCCCTAACTGATTTGTTCTGTTATCTGGTAAAATTCTAGTAATAAAAGGAAGGATTTCTTTAGTAGCATTTTAATTAAAGTTATGGAACCTTATATTTATAAACTCCAATTTTCAATGGGAAAATTACACACGCTGTGTGATAAAAATGTCCAGATAAGATGCTTTTTATTAAACCATAATTGTCCACCTTTATAGATTTCATTTTGCCTTACACCTAACAGAAATTTAGACCATTAGAACTATTGAGAGTTCCAAAATATCTATATAAAAGGAAATATTTTACTGTAAGAGGTCCTAAATAACATTATACTGAAATGGATATACAGACAGATGGAAAATTTCATTCCCCAAAGGGAAGAGAATTTCAGCATAGAAAAATGCTGAAGATATTGCTCATTTTTCAGTAATAAGAAATTGAAAAGAAATTTCTGTGCCATTAGTCTATATAGAAGACCCATTCACTATAATCATATCTTTATAACTTGTATCTTGAATTATATTCTAAAAATGTTAATTTACTTCTTCCTTGGGGTCATTGGTCAAGTTTATGAGTGAATATAAGTATCAGGAAATCATGATTTGAAATATAATCTCTTGTGAAAGACTACAACTGTGTGTTACCTAGTGTGCTACACAGAACTGACAGGGGCACCATAGGATATTTTACTAATAAACAGAACTGTTGGTGAATTTGCAACACATCACACAGTTTGGGAACTTCTAGGGGTGCCATGAAAAAATTAATGAGACGTTAAGGACTCTGTCAAACAGGAATGTTTGAGAACCTCTGTTGCATCTAGATCTATTGTGGGTAATTCTCAGAGTTATAATGCAAGGTCACATCTTGCAATTGACAAGCAAGGTTTTTTTTTTTATTAGCCAAATAGGAAATCTAGCCCTTCGGATGTTAACTAGATAACAAATCAATATATTTTGCATGCTGAGCTTCAGGTATTTGGCCCTGGAAAACCTAAAGCTAAACAACATCCTCTGGATTCAGTCTTTATCAGATTTGTGACATAAAATACTCTTTGATTACTTGTGGTTAGAAAGCACAAGGCAGCTTTCCATGCATTGATAAGATCCAGCATGCCAGTTTATGATACACCCTAGAAACTTTTGATAATGCACTGTCACAGTTGCTGATTTGGCATGTTGTACCATCAGTTGATGCTGTATAGTATCAGTAATTGTTGCCCAATGCATTAAAGCCACAATACTAGGTGGCATTTATGGTGAAGCTATGTCAATTCCTTGACTTTTATCAGTTTCTAGACTAGCATAGTTAACCCATATTCTGGAATTACTATATTAACAATACCGTACTAAGTATAGTACAGTAATGTGCTAAGGAAGTTATATTTTTCTTTCCTTCAAACACTTCATATCTGTCCCAAAATATTGATCCTGTTAGTGATTTAGTTTACATCTTAAGACAAAGTTATTCTACCTTTATGTCAAAGTGTTGTATTTATGATATGCATATAGTGCACCTCTTCCAAAAAGATTGCAATATATTAAGCATTCTTATCCACATTCATAACATTTCTTTTTTAATTATAAATTAAAAATGCTGATCTCTCAATCCTGGAAACAGATAATCAATTCCTGGTTCACATACACCTATAGATTACTTGATGAAATGCAGATAAATGTGTGAACTGTCACAATATTTATAAATATTGCACTGGAGCCTGCAACTGGTGATATCAATTATTTCTCCATGGCAGAGATGCGCTGTAGAAAGGACTGTGAGGTTCACTTTTATATTTTGATTAATTCAGTAGTAAACTAGTTTTGTCATCAACCCATTAATTTTTTTAAAAAAAATGCCATTGTATAATAGTCACTTTTTTTTCTACTTCTCTCCTATATCATATATTTATTTTACTGCCTGCAAAGGCATTTCTATTAGTATTTCCTTTTGTTTTGATGGAGTTCTGTCTATTTGCATTCACACTGTACAATCGTTTCTCAACCTCAGCCTCTCCAACCCCGCCACCACATTGCTAATCTCTAATTCACTCCCTTTTATTTTTCCCGGCTACTAATTCCATAGATATATCTTTTGTTTATTATCTGTCCACTGCCAGATGTTTTTGATTCATGTTTTCTACTTTGTAGCAGCTCTCTTTTTCTAACAGTGCCTAATCAGAAATTTCTGGAAAGCTTAAATAGACCATAATACTTAACCAAACTTATATTCATGGAGGGCCAGGACGGCTTAATGGTAACTGGTAAAAATAGGAATGAAACAATACTTCAGATTAATTAAAGTTACCTTTTTTTTGTACCTTATTCTAAAAAATAAATTTAGTTTAGTATTTAAAGTTTTGAATATAACTGGAATTGTCATCCTTAGCATATTCGCAATAGGGCAAATCCTGTTAATTCAGTTATTATAAAGGAAACATTGATTCAAACTTTAACTCTATCTAGTACCATGGATGGATTAATAATACAGTTTGGAATGTTGCTTCCAACTGAAACAAATTGCACTACTGATCTTCATAAGGCTCTGAAAAGCCTTTTTAAAGAAAGACCATAAGATAAAATAAGTTAAAGAAAAGAAATAAAACAATATTTTATGAAAAGTGGTGGCCTTCTGGGGAAGACATGGCAAACCGAAGATGTCTCCCAACAGGAGAGCCAAAACAAATACACAACAGGAGAGCCAAAATAAATACTGAATAACTGGTTAGTAGACCTCTTTCTGGAACCTCCCCAGTTAAGGAGAGAATAATAAATTAGCCATTTGTGTTTCACAAGGCTGCTCCTCATGAGAAGCCCACGAAACAGTAGTTCCGTCTGGGTTTGGGCATCAGGAGATGAATATATAAGCCATCTTGTACACCACTGTGTCTGAAAGTTTTAAAGGACACAAAGTTTCCCATGTTTAATTGGAATTCTAATTCTTCCAGTTTCTAATCACTTTCAGAAATTGCCTATTAACCATCTTAAAACTATTAAAGACCTTCAGAATGATAAGTTTGAAAGTCATTGGATGTGTCAGGGAATGAAGATTTAATAGCTGTAAACTGATGAGAGGCTGTAAGCGGAGGCAACTGAAAGCTGATGCAATAGGAATGAGGCAGCAGGGTTACTGCCACTTTAAGAAGCTGGGTAAGAAGCTATCTATATAAAGGGAAGCCATTAGAGAGTGTCTCCCTTATTCTCATGTTCTCGCTCATCATGTATCTCATTGCTATCCTTGTGCCAGTAGCTGTATGATATATTGTGGCCTGCCAGTGGCCTGTGCAGCTGGTAGCTGATTCTGACAGTGAGGAGGCTGGAGAAGACTTGGTGCCAGAGGTGGGGATTCAGCCAGGGCTTTCAGAACTTCCAGAAGCTCCCATAAGTGAAGAGGAAGAAGAGGAGGAGCCTCTTCTCAATGCATTGGCACACAGAGCTGCCAAAAGGCAGGAATGGCTCCTCGGGAGAAGGTCTCCTCGACAGTAAGGCTTGGGGCTAATTGGCCACTCCCCTAGCCTATTTAAGGAATGATGACAACTGAGGCAATTTTCAGAAAACAACTTCTTTCATATTCCTTTCCTGCAAATTGCTTCTGAGCATTCTGCCAACCACAGTAAACTTATGGTTATCTGCAAGACTGTGCCTCACAATTGATTTATTAGTCCTTGGACTCTTGTCAGCTGTTAATGAAGTTAAATTAACTTCATTAATTTGTTCAGAAAAGACTGGTTTAAACTGTACTTGTGTTTGAACAACTACTAAGAAAGCTTATTAGTAGTTCTTAATTAGTAAACTAAGGTTTGTATGGACTTTGTGTGTGCTGCGTTCTTTGTGGTCCATAGCTGGGAAAGAACATGATAAATTATTTACCATGTATAAGCCTGTATATATTTAGCTGTATATAAATCACTATTAATTATCTAAAGGCTTTGTGTGCTGTGTGCTGTTGTTTTGCTCCTGGGTTTATCTCATAATACTAGTTACGCTGACTAAACGCTGATAGGATGAGTTTATCTTCAACTCTGAACAAAAGAAAAATCAGTTTTAAGCTTAAGAATTTAAACAGTGTGAAAGGAACAGCAAAAACCAAAGATTTTGACCTAAGAAAGCTATAAGTCGTTTAGGAGTAAAAGGAAGGAATATAAAATTGGTTTATTTGATTTTTTTTTTTTGCAAAGTTCTGAAAACACTTTACAAATTTTTGATGACACCAACACTGAAAAGTGGATGTTTTATGGATTTCTTTATAGATAATGGATAGATATGGGATGAAGAAACTGTTTGTAACTTTATAAGTGATTAAGAGTTACTAAATTTGTCTATATGTGTTGTAATAAAGGTTAGAAGACACTTCTTTATAGATTTCTGTTCTATTTCTTTATTATATTTCTTTCCCTTGTTTCTTTTTATTCTTTCTATTCTCCCTTTCTTTAAATTCACTTTGTATTAGTTTTTATTATCAAAATCCTTAATAAAAATCATATACATAAAAAAGAGTGGCACGGTGGTGCTTACAAAATAATAAAATGAAGCTGGAATGATTTAGCTTCTCATTAAAACTATATAATGTTAAGATCTAAAAGCTATTCACATTCTTTAGGCATTTCATACAAATAAAGGATGAACCATACAATACAAAAAGAGGAAGATATAAACAGATAAAGAAGATGAAAGAATGTATGAGAATATCTTTTGAAGTACTACAAGTTGTTATTATTAAGGACAGATCTACAAAACCAAGTGTTTATGTAATTTCCAAAAATATAACCCAGTTTGTATTTATAAATACTTTTCCATGGCTTTGAGTTCTTATTGTATGACTGATCTTCTGTAATATACAATACGATGCTTCACCAATGAGACATCATTCACCAATGAGAAATCGTACATATAAAAGTAACAATTTTTAGAGAATCTGTATAATTAAAAAACTTTCTCATTGTTTCTTGAAGAAGAAATATAATTTTTGATTTGCATTCAGAACAGTTTTTGCAACCAGTTGTTATACATAATGAAATAGAAAAAGCAGACAGTATTTCTATTTTACCACAATGCACATAAAGAAAAATAGCAATTATTTTTGCCCTAATTTTTATTCAGCAACATGTTCTCCAGATCTTTATTGTATCCTTATAGTTAGATTTGGCACATTTAAAAGACAAAATTGAAATGCTTACAAATCACTATGAAATTGAATACTAACTGACGTTGTTATATGCCATAATTGCTGCTTATTAAAGTTTTAATTATGGAGTGGAATGTTTAATAGAGTCAGCTTGTGGATTTTTAATACCTCTGTTGCCTGGTAATATTTACTGTTTATGTGCTATCTGGTAATTTGAAATTGAGAGAATTTCCCTTTTAACATTGAAAAGAACCAAGCAATTTAATAAGAAAACTTAATCCCACATAAACTGGGATTCATTTAAACAAAAACATAATTTTGTTTAACACACTATAGATGAAAATCTTCCAGTTCAGTATTTTCTCAAAGGATATATCATTTGTAAAAGGTTTTTTTCCCCACTGAGGGAAGGAACTCACAATTTTCACATCTAGAATAATGATATCAAATAATCAACAATGTTAAATAATAATTTGCATAATACATCTTTCAACATGTTTCAGGTACAAAAGACAAGGAACACTTATGATTGAAATATGCAGGGATCTGCTTATGTTTGATTTGGAAGTAAATGTTTTAATATTAATCACACTGTAATCCAATTTTTTTCATAATATTAAAGGTTTAAACATATATCTAGAGTAAATGCACAGTCAAACTCATTGTACTTTGGGTTACAATGTAATTAAACATTGTAATTCAAACATTGTAATTTAAACATTATAATTCAAATTTTGAATTACGATAACCTAATTTTAATAGTTTAATCTTGACATAGATTCTTCTATTTCACACTGTTAACATTTAGTAGTTTAGAGTAAAATGCAATTGGGCATTTAAAATAGGTTAATTTAAAAATAAATGTATAATGTATTGATATATTTGCAACATCTTCTTCAAGCCCTCTGTTTAAAATGATGATTCACTTTCACTCCAAAAAGAGATTTTGATTTTGTCCCAAAAGGAGATAATTAGGTGAAACAATGACAATTATCTGCTACACATTTGATTATTTTCCACTGGTCATGGAAGCTGTCTATTGTAAGATATGAAACTGAATGAATTCAAGTTACTTAACATCTGAAACAAAAATAAGTTTTCTTTAGTATTCCACATACAGAATATGGCATAATAGATAATTCTGGCTGCAGAGTAGAATCTTCTACCATATCCATAGGTACTGAGATCCTTTGGCTCACTTGCTCTTCTCTAAGCTCTACAGACTTAGCTTGTCCTCCTGGACTATAGTAGTTGGAGACAGTCTCCACTCAATGTTAGATACTAGGTGGGATACTCTGGTTATCTGCTCGGTTCATCATCTCCTAATTTGATTTTGTTGTTAGTTATTTCTTGTTTCTTAGAGTTATATAGAGTGTAGAGCACTCAGAGGTTAAGAGTCAAACAGCATCACATCTTAATTAATTTAATGCTCACTATGCAGCTCCTGTGGAAATTACAGCTTTGTTTATCCATGTCTTCTTAGAAATCCTTGGCATTTGTTCCTCCATTCTGCCTAATAGCATGTTCACATTTTCAGTGACCATTAATAAAATAACATTTAAAAAGCTACTTCAATGAATTTTGATACTAATGGAATTAGAATCATTTTCTTGGTAATTATAAAGTCTCTCACTCCCCCCCCCTCTCTCTGCCTCCCTCCCTCTCTCTCTCTCTCTCTTAGAAATGATGATGAATTTCCTGATTTAATCTTAGTTATGAAATTTTGCAAGTAAGTCTCAAATCTTGGTACAATACCAGGATATACTCTGTAACTCTCAATTTAGTTTCCTTGTCTTAATTCTTTTAAAATTCAATCTACCTAGATGGCCAGATAGTTACCAAAAGGGTATGCTATGTGAGGAAAAGGAAAGGAGTAAAGAAATTAAAGGTCCAGAAAACCATATTTGATATACAATGTCCATTCTACTTTTCTGGGGAGAAAACTATTCCAAATAAACCTGTTTATCCATTTTATGAAAAGGACACAGCTCAATTGTATGTCAGTTTTATATAAGGATGAACACATTTTGCATTTTCAAAAAAGTTATCTATCCACCTGTTCCTCACACTGTTTACCTACGTAATTCTATTTCACTTGCCAATCCTAGAGGCTGGCTCTACACAGTCTAATAAACATACGACCACTATTACAAGAATCATAAAATTGGCCAAAATGTAGTGTTTTAGATAGGATATTGCTACAAATGAAAATTCAGAAATAATTTAGTTCTCTTTCCTCAGTTAACGCTATTTAGAAATTGATATTTTCCCATATCTGTTCTAAATGTAATCTCTTTAAAACATTCTTCACATTAAAAGTTCAGAAATTTTCAGGAAAGGTCAGCTTTCCTATCTTTTCTCTGGCAATGAAAGATTTTTCTTATTCTCATTAGCTTCTATTATCTAATTCCTTACTATATTATCTTCTCACAGTTTGTTTCACTGTAGGCTTTATAGCTCAGTATATAATCAGCTGAAGTAGAGAGTGATACTGAGAACAGAATGAAAATGAGCTAATTATGAAACTTGATTCTGGAACAACTGACATTCATCATTCCACCCAAATATCAATTCAATATGTACAAAAAATATATAATTTCCACAAAATAGACTCCTGAGAATACTTTACTCCTGCTGCTTATCATCCATACTGCAGAGTAGTTTGTTCCCTCCAGATTTTATTTCCATGTTTTAAAGTACTGTTTATTTTTAACAACATGATTACTTCCTTCCATAATTTCTTTCCATTTGGCTCCATAACTTCCAACCATTCAGCTTCCTAAGGCCAAGTAACTACTAGCACCAAGACTAGTTTTTCAGCAGAATTATGATGGTTTCAGGATTCAATGCTCCAATTGTTTTAGGCACATAATGCAGTAACATCTCATTTAGAAAATAGATAATGATATGAATATACTTTATGGCTTACTTTGCAGTAGCCCAATATTGAATTGTTGCATCCAATTGTAGCATTAAATTTTTACAAATAATCCTTGAATTACAAAGGTCATTGGGAAAGGGAATGCTCTGCTAAGTGATGCAGTCATAAAGCATGCTTTCATGTGACATCACTAAATTACAACAATCCAGGTTGTCCTGGTTGTTGCCATAATCCCAAGACTCGTGTGACATTAAGTGACAGAGAATCCCAGGTAAAGAGTTGCTCAGGGGATTGTGGGTGAAAAGCAGTCAGATGTTTAAAGCAAAAATCATGGGGTACTTCATCATCACTTGGTGTGATCAATTCTTGATCTTGCTCTTTTCTGCAACATTTCTGCTGTTATTATAAGTTACTTCATTTTTTTTTTTAGCTTCCATCTCCACCTCCTTTATCGAAACTGAATTCTTATATTTGGCAGGTGGGCAATTGTTCCGTAGCTGTGCCCAGAAATACACTTGTTTTTTTTTTCTTTATCAGTTGTTGACTGGAGACTAAAGATCCTTCCTATAGTGTGCATGTCACCTGATTTTCTTGACTATGGTTGTTATTTTCTGCTTTATTAATTCCACTGTTTTGTTGATCTTCCTTGTCTCTAGGTGATATTTCTTGATCAGGTATTCTTTGTTCTTCTTGCTTTTCAGCTTCATTTCTTCCATTTGTTCTACCTTGTTTGCATCTGATTTTAGCAAGCTGATGTTATTTTCCAGCCTAATTTCCATTTCATTTCCATTTTTTTTCCTTGCTTCTTGATTTTACATTCAAGATATTCAGTTATAACTGTAGCTATATGTAAGTTGGTTTGTTTCTTGTACTGGGCTGGTGTTTTAATATTGCAATGCTGACATCTTTTAATACTTGTGGTAGCTGGATTTTGTAAGAAGTTTCAGTATAGGCAACATTATTCTGTTCTTTTTGTACTGTTCTAGATGCTCAGTTATTTTTTGTTTTAGTTCCTCTTCTTTTTTAGAGAGCTTTGCTGTTGACTGAGAATTTTGTCTCTATGCAGATTTTCTAAGTGTCATCCAAGATTTTTTTTATATGGCATCCAGCGTGCCAATAACCACAGCCAATTTATCCATAATTTTTGTCTTTTCAACCATAGTTAAATCTGATGGGTTATAAACCAACACTTTATCTATTTGTATTTGTATTGTATTTTAACTTGCTCATTCTCAACTACTTTTCAGCTCTATGTTTCCATTGATTTTTCATTACTGGCACATGATAATTTTTACAGATAATCCAGTAAATCATTTTGGTGGCTGTGCTATGTTGTTGTTTATAATCAATTTGTGTGATGTGCTTGTAGAGCTAAGTATATAATCTGTAATTTCTGTTTTCTCTTCTTTGCACAATCTGCATTTGATGATTTTTCAATTCTGACCTTGTTTGCGTTAGTTCAAATAGGTTTTACTTGAGCATCAAAATCAGTTTCATTTTTATAATGTCCCAGTTGTAAGCATTGCCAGGATTTTTTCTTTTTTCATTTCCCCTCAATCTTTTGTAGAAATTGACCATATAATACTTTTCCTTGCCAGCATTCTGTTCATGTTTTTATTACATTATTTCAATATTCATGCTTTGTTTCCTGTATATTTGGTAAATTCAGATTTTTAATTTGCATCAATGCTTATTCTTGGCTGTCTTTTACATAATCAGCCACTGCATACTTTTAAAACCTTTGCCTCCATTACTGCAGGGCAGGTATACTTTTTCAATATCACTATGGGGATGTAATGAATAGTCATGAGTGAATAGTCAAGAGTTTTCTTGTGTTTGGTCCAAACTGTTCAGTTCAACTTGTCTCCAATTAATAATTCTAGTACTGGATTGTACCAGATGTATATCCCAAGTATTGATGTTTTTGATCATTCAGTTTTGTCTTTAGTAATTTTCTCATTCTTTGAACGTATTCTTTACTAATCAGATTTTAACTTGTCCATGCTTGATATTATCCAACTATAAAATGCCCAGATAGTTGTAGGCTTTATCCTGATAGTTCTTGATTGTTTGGCCATTCAACATTTCAATTCTATTAGTATTTTACTTCATTTTACCCCAATTACTTCTATATTAATCTAAATTAATCTAAATTAATAATCTACAATTAGACTCAGTCTAAAACTGATTTTATTATTATTATTCGGCTTATTAAATGATGGGATCATGTGTATACATGCAATACCTTCACACTACAAGTAGTCCTTGATTAGCAGCAGCATTTGAAACTGGAATTCCTGTCACTAAGTGAAACACTAACAAAGTGCAATGTTTTTTTTAAATTAGATTTATATGCCGCCTTTCTCCGGAGACTCAGGGCAGCTCACAATGTGTTAAGCAATAGCCTTCATACTTTTGTATATTTATTATACAAAGTCAGCTTATTGCCCCCACAAACTGGGTCCTCAATTTACCTACCTTAGAAAGGATGGAAGGCTGAGTCAACCTTGAGCCTCGAACTTGCAATAATTGCAGACAGCTGAATGTTAATAACAGGCTATTTAGCTTGTTGAGCTATCTGAGGCTCAATGTCACATGATTGTACCAGTCAGTGATATTAGTTCTAACACTTTCAATTGCTATCATTAAGCAAAACCTGCACTGAGGACTATGTCACATAGGTTGCCATTTGCAATGTCCTGCTGGCTTTCCAGCATTGATTTTGCTTTCATGAGACCTGCAAAGAAGGTTATAAATGGAGATCATGTGACAGCAGGATGCTGCAGCAGGTAGAAGTTTGAAGATTGTTCTAAGTACCACTTGTTCAGCAGTGGTCAAAATTTGAACCATTTCTGGGCAAGTGGTGGTTAAATGAAGAGGACATGTAATTGCTTTCAAGATAAACAATGCTTAAGACCCTCTTGAACAGAAGTAATATAAAAGTCTTACAAATAAGTAAATAAATATGCTTTTTCAAATGCAACTGTTTTACCAGATAAAAAAGATGCATTGTTACTTTAACCTGGTAAGCTATTCATTCTTTTAAAGATATATAGATACCTCTAAAAGTCAAAACCTTCTCTAGGTGCCCTCTAAACATGAAATATAGATATCAGTCAATTTCAAGAAAAATAAAAAACAAAACAATAATCATCAAGCCAAATGTCCAAAATATGAGCCAGCATCTCCTGGTAAAATAGTTGCATTTGAAAAAGCATATTTATTTACTTACTTATTTGTGCTGCAGCTGTCAAAAAAGCCATCCATCACAGTTCTAGGCTGCATTAACAGAGGGACAGAATCAAGATCACATGAAATGTTAATACCACTTTTTAAGGCCTTGTTAAGACACACTTGGAATACTGCATCCAGTTTTGGTTGCCACGATGTAAAAAAGTTGTTGAGACTCTAGAAAGAGTGCAGAGAAGAGCAACAAAGATGATTAAGGGACTGTATATAAAGAACGGTTGCTGGTCTAGTTTAATGAAAAGAAGGACTAGGGGTGACATGATAGCAGTGTTTCAATAACTTAAGGGTTGCCACAAAGAAGAGGGAATCAAGTTATTCTCCAAAGCACCAGGGCAGGCAGGGCAAGAAGCAATGGATGGAAACTAATCAAGAAGAGAAGCAACCTAGAACTAAGGAGAAATTTTCTGACAGTTGGAAGAATTAATCAGTGGGACCTTACCTCCAGAAATTGTGAATGCTCCAACACTGGAACTTTTTAAGAAGATGTTGGCTAATTATTTGTCTGAAATGGTATAGGGTTTCCTGCCTGAGCAGGGGTTAGACTAGAAGACCTCCAAGGTCCTTCCAATTTTGTTATTTTAGTCTACCCTAACTTCCCAAGATGTTATATTCTACTTTTCTATGCCGCTTTCTTTTAATGAAACATTCTCAGTTCTATGCAGTAAATTAGATGTTGGAATGTATATCTGGATGCAGTTCTGAATTATAGTGCTCTTAATGGGATATGCATTAATGTACTTTCCAGTATGCATTCTGGCATAACTAACAGTTAGATCATAACTTTCGAATCAGGGCATTGGCTCAGAAATGCTATCACAGAGCCAAATCCAGGAGGCTCATAAGCATCATTTCTCGCTTCCATAATTACTAATTGTGGTAATGAAAGGAAAAGAAGCCATATTCAAATTTTAAAATGTGACTGAAGAGGCAGTAGATCAACATGAACAAGCTTAACTTGTTGAATAGTTAGGTGCATGTTTTGGCATTTCTCAAATAGGTTAGTTAGAGGGTGAGGATTCAACATTGTTGATCTGGTGTATAGTCACATGAAAATGTAAATTGTCTTTTCCTCCGTAAGCCTTGAGGGAACCTTTTATGATAATTTATTTTGTGGAATGAATACACAGCCTGGGTAAGCTCTGACTTAGCATTTACATCTTAAATAATGCTGCCTCCGTTATATCAGATGCTGCATATTCATTTTATGTTTTCACTAAGCAGTTAAAGTAAATGGTTGTATGGATTAGTGCAGCTAGACCGAGTCAGCTTCTGATGTGTTATTGAAATATTGCTTGCCTGAGCAATTTGCAGTCAGAGGGCAAGAATAATTCTAATGAGGTCAATTAGCATTTGGAGTTCTTTTTAGTAGCTTTAGTTAAGCACAACCTTACAGCAAGGACATGTGTGACTTCCCCTCCCCAGTCTCTTTGTTAATATGATCTCTGGGAGAACTACTGGAGTGAGATTTTTTCCCCCAATTGTTTTGTAAAAGATGTAGCTGAGCTTCATAGTCTACTCTCTTAAACAAAGAACATAACAAAAAGACTCCAGCGTTTTCCTATGAGCCTTTACATTTAGAAAAGAGGCAGAAGACAGTCAGCAGACCATGCCATCAATCTGACACATGCAAAACTATATTAATGTGAATTCAAATTGATGCTGTTTCTTTTGTCCTTTTTCTTAAATTCTAGAAGATATTTGGTCTAAAGTCGCTGCTTTGGAAAAGAAGTATTTAATGTGTTCATCTGTGTGTGTGTGAGAGAGAGAGAGAGAGAGAGAGAGGGAGAGAGAGAGAGAATGAATTTGTGTGCATACATGCACATTTATGTATTTCTGTATTTCTTTTGTGTTGCAATGCTCCATTTTGCTTCTTTAATATTGTCCCTGAATAAAATGATGGGCAGGAATCATGACTAACAAATTTATTTAGTGATCAATTCCAACCAAAGGCCATGCTCAAAATTCAGATCCATGTTCCAAATCAAAGCACCTCCAACAGATTATCCAGCCAGCTTTTAAGCCTTCTTAAACATTACAGCAGCCATATATGCTATCTGTTTGAGTTTATGTGGGAGACTAGAATAAACTCAAACAGATAGCATATATGGCTGCTGTAATGTTTAAGAAGGCCTAAAAGCTGGTGAATTGAAATTTCACTGAAAATTAGGCCATGAAACATCTTAATATACGTAGGAAAATCCCTGGCATAAAGAAAGATACATACATACATACATACATACATACATACATACATACATACATACATACATATATATATATCATATCTCAGTTTATCTCATAAGTAGCTATGATGGTCTTTAATTGTACTAAAGAGTTGAGTTAGTTGATAAATAGCAACACAGTTCTGGTAGGGGAAAATCTGAGGGAAAAAATCCATCTTAATATTTTAAAAAAGACTCCACCTTAATTAACACACTATTAATAAGAGTGGTAAATTCGTATTAGTTTCCAAGTAATAAAGAAATCTATGTAGTTTTTGCTTCCTTAATCCTGCCCTGCCATATAAAGCTTGGGAACCTATTGAATAATTCATTCTACTATCAAACTGGCTATTTGTTTCAACAACAGTATAGGTTGTGCACAATTATGGAGATTGGCCCAAAGGGACCTTGTGAACTTCGTAGGCTGAAGATCCTAGTCCAAACCCTAAAATGCATAGTCTATTTTTTCCCCCTACCTACACATTTTTATTGATTGAATCCATATTATAGTTTGCAATTAAATATTTCTGAAATGTTTGAAGTCAGCTGTAGTAACTCAGATTGTTTTGTTTTTCTTTGTGTAAAGAAAAGTTATGAATATTCTTAACAGTTTATCAAATATAACTTATTTTCAGATACCTGGAAGGAAACCATTTATCTGCTGTGCCAAAGGAACTTTCTATGTTCCGACACTTAACATTAATGTAAGTATATCAACATTTCATGTCAGCAATAATATAGGAATACACAAACGTTGCAGCATAGGGTGTTGCAGTGCAGTTATAGATTGATTGCCAGATACCTTCATACAATGTTTGAGGAAACACAAAAACATTGCTTGTATTGTGAGACACATTTTTTTTATGGAAATGCAGACACAAAGACACACACACACATTTTTAAAAGAGAAAATCAGTAAATTACTACTTTGAGATTTTTGAATACAGTTCTATTTTTTTGTACCAATCTTCTATTTATCACACATAAGTAGAAAGCAAGCTTAACACCTCTATTTTGGTAGAAACAATCATTGATAGATCTTGCTTATTTCTAGTGTTCAATGTTGTGTCCCATTCAAATATATATTACTTTATCTTACATTTCAGTTTAGGTTTACATTTTACAAAAAATAAGAGAATTCTTTAAATTATTTTATGAATGTCATTAAACAGGAGTTTAATATTAATTTATCTCATTAATTTAAAATGTTTTATATGGTAGCATTTTATTATTTTATAGCTGGGAGATTACCCTACCAAGCCCAAGTCAAGTGTGCCAGCTAAAGAGACAGCAGTTTCTTCATATACTTCTTTTCGTGTCTTTATATAATCAAGTTACAAGAGGGAATTGATTGCAAACTTAATTAATAGAAGTCTACTTTAAATACAAGGAGTTTGTAAAATGAGCCACAGCGATCATCTACTTACAAGTATAAGTAGCATCTCTATTGTTTAGTGCCTTCCCTGGAAAAGTTTGTGAAGTATCTACCGGTACTTCTCACAATTTTTACTTCTGGTTTTATGCCCTGTTTGGTTCTAGATTGTAAAATGACTTGATAGTTATTATATATTTTTATATTATATTTTATGAATTATCCTGAAAGCTGCTTGCCTTAGTGTAATTGGTGAATCTTAAGTAATATTTTTAAAAAATGTGTAATTATAATCCCCAAGAATAATCTTAGTTGATAGTTTGCTTTGAAGTAACCTGTTTATGTTTTTGGTATTGCTCTGAATTTAAGACAAGTTCTGTTTTCATTGCATCAATGAATATTATGTGTATTTTTTTCAGTGACTTGAGCAACAATAGTATCAGCATGTTGGCCAATTACACCTTCAGTAATATGACACAGCTATCAACGCTGTAAGTACCCAGTGATTCTGACATAGCTTCTAATTACTATTTATTGTAAAGTAAGTTCCATTAAGGAGTAAGTGTTTAATTTTCTATGTTAATGTATTCTACTCTGCTCCTGCTCCAGTTACTTGTTGCAAAGTAATATAAGCTGTGGTCTTTTATTCCCCTAGGATCCTAAGCTACAACAGGTTACGGTGTATTCCAGTTCATGCATTTAATGGCCTTAAATCTCTCCGAGTGTTGTAAGTATTGCTCATTCACTGTTGTGGAGTTAAATTTTAAAAAGTGACAGCAAAATTTCTAAGGAGTAGGTGCTTTCCCCTGATGCTCTGTATTGCAGCCATTTCTAGTCATTTGCATTTTTCTATTTGTATCCAGATGTAAAGTAGCCTATAAATGTGAATTTAGATGTTTAACATTTTGTGAGTGATTCGATGCCTTAAGATGATTTTTCATTTTAGAATTCCTTCTTTTTTTTTAAAGGCTTCTGATAAAATATAGGCTAACCTATTTGACTAAGATATATTTTTGAAGGAAGACTTTTCCATTGTAACTTGCTCATTAATCACTTCGACATATTCTTTAGTGTATTCATTCCATACTTTGAGCTAAAATTCTAATTGAGTTTCTATGCGAATTTTATCATATGCAAGATGTTGGGAGAAGTTTGATCTCTTCCATTTCTTTTTATACTTCTCTCATTTTTTGAACTTTTGTTTTTTTTTTCTATAATCAAATGTGACTATAGGAGACATTTTGTTAAATGTTTCTTTTGGGGTATATTGAATGTAATGATATTTAATAATTCTTTCAAGTGATTCATTTATAATTACTTTGTATGCAATGTCAAAAGCATTACTTAGGATGAAGTCCATGTTTGCTTCATCATAATAAGCAAAAACATAATGCTGAAGATCCTTTTTAAAAAAAAACATTGGCTACTTCTATTTATTTAGAAGATCTACTTAATAATATATTGAAATAGGTGTTTGCTCAGAGAAAATAACATGCCACTCTTATATTTCTGTGCAAAAGTTAAATGAAGCATGAATGAGACTCTCTCTTTCTGGGCTGTGTGTATTTGGAAGCCTCCAGTTTCATTTGATTTATTATGGTCTACAAAATTCTAGTGTCAGCGACAACCCTTGCCACATGTCATCTACGTTGTTATTAAAAATCAATTCTCCTGAGGGAGGAAGTGTTTCCAAGCGACAGCATGCAATCTGTTACTGTCATTTATTTATTATCAGAATTCCCAAGAGAACTTCAGTTAGAAATAATCAGCAAAAGCCTATCCAAGTTTTGCACCTTTTTTTGGAAAGGACACATAGCTTGAAATCTGTCTAGGTTTGATGTGCAGTTAACAGATCTCTTTTATGCATGAGCCCCTTTTCTAATTGCTTTCCTTCCTGGGAAATTTTCCCTATTGCTATTAAATAGGAAAATTATCCTATCAGTCAGAATATGTCTCTGGCTACCAAACATAATAATCAGTGTCATAACATATGCCGTGTTTCAGTAACTTAAAGTCTTAATTCCTCTTAGCGTATTTTTACACATCATGTTTTAAGGTGATTTTTTCCATGCATAGATTAGGTTGGGGTTTCTTTCTTTCAACCATGCACCATGCAGAAAACACATGTAAAACACATGTAAAATATACATACTTATAACAATGATGAAATTGCTTCTATGTCCCTATTGAACACAAATTCTGTGATTCAGTGTGTGATAGTATTTTGCAGAGTAATTTTTAGTTCCCTTTCTAGTAATTCAGGTTCAGTTCTCAAGTTCAGATTTTCAAGGATTTTACTATTTATTTTAGAATTTCATAAAAATTACAAAGCATATTTGCAGTTCAGCAGTTAGGAAGCTAATACAATATTAGTAAGAAAGGTGCTAGTGTATTCTATTGTTTATATTCTAAACCCTCAGGAATAATTTTTGTTGAATCCAGCAGTTATACAAACACAATACATACAAATTTAAACAATGAATCTCCTCCAGAGAGCCAAAATCACATAAGCACATAGGAAAGGATATGGTCAAAAAGCAACGAGATTTATAATTTTTACTATAATTTTTATTAGTATCATTTTCAGGTGCTAAAGCTGGGCTTTGCCCCAACTGTTGATTAGGGCAGATTCTACTCAGCATGGTGATAATTGGCTGAATAGAAATTCGGGAAAATATAATTTCAATATATTTGGTAACGTCTGATCTATGTAGCACTGTATTTATTAGAAAGAATAGTAGATATTGGCAAAATGCTGTCACTAACAATTTTCTCTAATACATTTTTTTCAGAAAAAAAAACTGAATAAAAATGAATATTTCCTATTTGTTTAGATCAAGGATTGAATAACTTTCCAGAATGAGTCTCTATCATGATTCCCAAGACAATTGTTGTCATGTTGTCTAATTATTCTAAATTGCTTATTCAGATTCAATTATGTTCTTTTTTTTTTCTTTGAAAAAGTCACTGCTACTCTTTATTGAGGAAGCCATTTTGGTCTATTGATAAAGATACTAGGATAGAATTGGTGTATCTGTATGTTCCAGTCCCACTTTAGGCATGAAACTAGTTCAGTGACCTCACTATCCCTAGGATAAGGCAATGGCAAACCATTTCCATTAAAATTGACTCAAAGGCACACACACACAAATTAAAACGCTATAAATAAATAAACATGCTACCCCTTTCTTATTAAAGAAAAATATCAAAGAGTCTGTAATACTACTATTTTCTTTATTTCCATCTTAATGCAATGGTAGACACTGAGACACTGACACACGACTCGGCCGAGGACCTGGTGGCTGCCTGGAATAGGGCGGCCGGTGGGACCTTGGACCGTGTCGTGCCTTTGCGACCTCTGACCCGGTGCCGAACCCACTTAGCTCCTTGGTTCACTGAGGAGCTGAGGGAGATGAAGCGCCGGAAAAGACGCCTAGAGAGTGGTTGGAGGGCCAGCCGCTCCGAATCTGACTTGACACTAGTAAGAGCTCATATTAAGACTTACATAGTGGCGATAAAAGCGGCCAAGTCTAATTACTTTGCCGCTCTTATCGCGTCATCAGATAATCACCCAGCCGCCCTGTTTAGGGTGACCCGCTCCCTCCTCCATTCGGGAGCACGGGAGGATCCCTTACAGGGACGTGCTGAGGATTTTGTTCAATATCTGGATGATAAAATAACTCAGATTCGGGACGACCTGGCCGCTGACTGGGTTGGTTCAGGCGGGGTGACTGAGCCAGGTCTTGAGAGTGTTATCTGGGCTGAGTTCGATCCTGTGGCTCCCGAGGACGTGGACAGGATTCTGGGAAGACTGAACGCAACCACATGTTTACTGGACCCGTGTCCCTCCTGGTTGGTGCTGGCCTCCCGGGAGGTTACACGAGGCTGGCTCCAGGAGATTATAAACGCTTCTTTGAGTGAGGGTGTCCTTCTGCCTGCCTTGAAGGAGGCGGTGGTGAGGCTCCTCCTCAAGAAGCCCTCCCTGGACCCAGCTGTTTTAGCTAACTACCGTCCTGTCTCCAACCTTCCCTTTCTGGCGAAGGTTGTTGAGAGTGTGGTTGCGTGGCAGCTCCCCCCATACCTGGATGAAGCTGTCTATTTAGACCTGCTCCAGTCCGGCTTCAGGTCTGGGTACAGCACCGAAACGGCATTGGTCGCGTTGGTGGATGATCTCTGGAGGGCCCGGGGTAGGGGGTATTCCTCTATCCTGGTGCTGTTAGACCTCTCAGCGGCTTTTGATACCGTCGACCATGGTATCATATTGCGCCGGTTGGAGGGACTGGGGGTGGGGGGCACCGTTTTACGGTGGTTCTCCTCCTACCTCTCCGACTGGTCGCAATCTGTGTTGACAGGGGAGCAGCGGTCGACCCCGAGGCGCCTGGCATGTGGGGTGCCACAAGGGTCAGTCCTCTCGCCCCTCCTGTTCAACATTTATGTAAAGCCGCTGGGTGAGATCATCCGTGGTTTTGGGGTGGAGTTCCATCAGTACGCTGATGATACTCAGCTGTACATCTCCACCCCAGACCACCCCAACGATGCTGTGGAAGTGATGTCCCAGTGCCTTGAAGCTGTGCGGGTCTGGATGGGGAGAAACAGGCTTCGACTCAACCCCTCCAAGACCGAGTGGTTGTGGCTGCCGGCGTCCCGATATAGCCAGCTGACTCCATCGCTGGTTATTGGGGGCGAGTCATTGGCCCCCACGGAAAGGGTTCGCAACTTGGGCGTCCTCCTGGACTCGCGGCTGTCTTTAGAGGATCATATGACAGCCGTGGCCAGGGGGGCTTTTTATCAGGTCCGCCTGATTCGCCAGCTACGACCCTTTCTAGATCGGGACTCCCTACGCACGGTCACTCATGCTCTTGTCACTTCCCGTCTGGACTACTGTAATGCTCTCTACATGGGGCTCCCCTTGGGGTGCACCCGGAGGCTCTAACTGGTGCAGAATGCGGCCGCGCGGGGGATTATGGGAGCGACGGGACGCTCCCACGTGACACCTCTCCTGCGCGAGCTGCATTGGCTGCCGGTGGACTTTCGGGTGCGTTTCAAGGTGTTGGTAATCACCTTTAAAGCGCTCCATGGCTTAGGGCCAGGGTACTTACGGGACCGCCTTCTGCCGCCAATTGCCTCCCACCGGCCGGTTCGCTCCCACAGAGAGGGCCTCCTCAGGGTGCTGTCAGCCAGACAATGCTGGCTGGTGACCCCCAGGGGGAGAGCCTTCTCTGTGGCAGCACCCACCCTTTGGAATGATCTGCCTCCAGAGTTAAGAATAATCTCTGACCTCCCAACCTTTCGGCGGGCTTTAAAAACCCATCTCTTTCAGCTCGCCGGCCTAGCCTGATTCCTATAACATTTTATTATTTTAGAGTTGTATTTTAAATATGAAGTTAGTTTTTAATTCTATGGCCACTTATATTATTATTTTATAGAATTTTAACTTTTGTATGTTTGTTTTTTAATTGGCTGTACACCGCCCTGAGTCCGCAAGGAGAAGGGCGGTATATAAATTCAAATAAAGTTAAAGTTAAAGTTAAAGGTAGGAGCATGGTGGCCTTCATGGTTATGATGCTGGGTTGGATGTTAGCACGCTTCTGTTCGAAACCCAAGTGCTGCCAGGGGATGGGGTGAGCTCTTGTCTTTCACTTCAGCTCCTTCCAGGGACATGAAAGGAGCCCCCAGTTGGCCATTCCCAGGCAACAGTGATATTACCAGCTAATCCTTTCAACCCAGAAGCACCTCGGTTGCATAGCATCTGATTGCATCACATTGCACTCATGTTAGAAGCACCTCGGTAGCATTACGATGCGATACAACGCTTCCTTATAAAATCTTTCTTGGATAAAATAGTGGAGAACATGAACTATATTGCTTCTTAAGTTATTTAGTCAATAGGTATTAAAAGCTATCTTAAACTCTTTTTGTATCGTAACTGTATTCAAACATAATATTACTTTTTCTTTTCCTAGAACGCTTCACGGCAATGATATATCCAGTGTCCCTGAAGGGTCTTTTAATGATCTTGTGTCACTTTCCCACCTGTAAGTATTGTTATCCTCAAGAGATTATTAACTCTGCACAAATGGGAGATTGCTAAGGGAGTTTCGTATAGCTACCTCATGCCACAATTATTGTTATATGTATTTTATTTAGATAAATTCTATTTTCCAAGCAAATGTGAAAAAAACCCTTACCTTTTGAAACCTTAATCATCAAAGAGAAAATAGATCATTTGTTAAGTCTATGTATCTCAAAATTAGACTCCAAAGCGAATTATCAGCAAAATATGAAATATTTTAACCTAAATGGTGAAAAATATATGGATAAATGATCAAGCAGGCTCATGCTGTTGGTTCTTAACTTTCCAGAATATTTTTTGCCCTATTTAAATAGGATTGATCTCCACTTCTTCAGTCCAAGGAGAATAGAATTGACATTGCTAGAAAAAAAAAAAAGAAAATAGGAAAAAAAGGACAAGTTAAAAGCCACGTAGGGACATATAGTTGCTGGAAAGATACCATCACGATTATGCTTTATGAACCATGTTATATTATAGTTTCTTCACACCCCATTTAGATTCCTATATTTCCCATTTGCTGTATCAGGGTATTTTGGGAAGAATGGCATTCTGAGACAGTTTTCCAAATAATATAAGCCCAACAAGGAATTAGTGTTAGCCTATATTATATCTATTCACCTTTAACCCCATAGTGATCATGGAAAGGAATTAAAATACATGTTTAAATTTATAAATATTTCATCCTTTTTTAAACTTGTGTTCATTGCTCAAATAGTATTTATTTTTTAAAATGAAAATATAAGTTATTTATGCAGTATGATACTTACTAATAAACAACATGATAATGCTTTATCAAAGATCATGCTTGATGGCATTATTAAAGTCAAAATAATTTCCAGTTAGTTTAAATTCTACTAAAAATAAACATAATTTTTCACATTCACTTAAATAAACATGATTGATATATGTTTGTGTTTACATATGTATACCTCTCTACTAGGTGAATTGATAACTACTGATTAAAATAATAGCTTGTAAAAAAAACCCTATTTATAAAATTAATTGTTCCAATCAGCACATCCACCATTCTTTCTCAACACAAAAACTACTGTGTATGGAACACAAAAATACCACGCATATCTACTGTTAACTCTTCTTTTAGAGAAACTACAAAAATAAAAATACAGGATGGAGATACAATAAGAGGAAACATTAGGAAGGAGGAACAAAGCAAAACAGCACTGAATAAAATAAGATGAGAGACACAGGTAGCAGGACAGGAAATGAGTGGAAAGAGACCAGGCCAGTAGTTATTTCCTGGTAGAAGTTCAGCCTACTTTCCAAAAGTACCTAGACTTTGTAGCTGCAATTTGCCCATCTTTCTTATTCTTTGGTTTTTAACAGATTAGTTTATTCTTATCAGCAAAAGTAACATCGAAACCTACTGTAAATAGGATTTTGAGGGAAATCCTATTGGATAAACATGCTGCTTCATTTGGAGGATTATATAATAATTTTCATTATAATTATTACAATAGCAGTTACCAGCTATAAATGATCTTCAAGAAACTGTTCTACAAAGAAAGAATTGTCCAATAAGAAGCCAGGAACAAAGAGAAGTAGTCTTATGAGATCCACCCCACCACCAACCCATCACCTCCATTTTCACAAGGTTTCTGTAACCTCAGCCACTAATATGCCACTTGACAGTCATTCATCCTTCTTCATTCGTTCTGCATCACTGCATACAGTAAATGTAAAAGTATGATATTTTCTTCTGAAATAATAAATTCTGGGCCCATTAATTATCTTGGCTGCCAACAGCAATCACATATATTGTTTACAGAATAGAATGACGAATCAGGGTTGAAATTATGTATGGATTTAGAATTGTTTCAATGACATGCTAAGTACATATTATATCTCCTTATAAATGAATATTATTATCTTTTTACTACCTACTTATGTTTTAAAATAGTATGTAATATTTAGTATGTAATATTTACACTACATCATTGGAATCCTACAAAATGAAACAATCAAATAGGCAAAGTACTCCCAGTTCAAATGAATTAATTGATGTTTGAAAAAGACTACAACCCTTAAAAGTTTGTGGTAGATCAGAACTGATTGTGATCCATAAACTTAGCTTCAATCTTCCTTATCTTTCCTAATCTGTGTGCTTTAAATTTTAGTTGATTTTAAAATACCCTTTACATTATATTTCCATATATAGTAATAACATTGAGCCCTGGCCATATAGTTAATAATATTCTACCCAAACTTCAGATATGTTATAGCTGTCAATTTTCTTGATCAGGAGAAATCTCCAACTCTTCCATGGAATTTTACAAATTTAGATGAATATGAATTCAACTTGTTCACCATCTTCTAACATTTTGGCATTACAATTAGTACAATAAAAAGATGTGTATGCCAATATTGAACTAAATTAGACAATTTTATGGATTCAAAATCATTGTGTGCTTTGATTAAAGCTTTTGGATGTACACAACAAAGTTGTAGTTATAATCAATCTCTAGATAGTGTGCAACAACAATATTTACGTATTTTAAATTACATCTTAGGATTCTATTTAAAAAAGCTTGCAACAAGGGCAAGATGCATGCAATAACTAATGAAAATGATTGTGTTGAAGCAACAATGGCTTGTTCTTCATTATTTTTTGTGTTATGGCTCATTTCCATTTCCTCTTCAATTATTTATTTTATTTTATTACTAGAGATAACTTAAGTGTATAGATTTGTATGTTGTATGTACATGAACATTAGTTCATACTATAGTCAATCCAAATAATCTTTTTCTGTGTGAAAATACAGACAACATATAAAGTGGGTCCCTTTAAGGATACTTTGTTCTTCTTATTTAATTTTAATGTATGAACTCTTGCCAGTAATTCAACTCATGAACTCTCAGCATGAGTTTGTCTAGGGCAAACTTCTTTAATCAGTCATGTCTGTGGTTTTATATCAACAACTTTAGTTTATAATTTTATCCATCAGTATTCCATCTGCTTTTTTTCCTCAGTAAATCATTTTTAATATAGACTCCTTTTCTAAAACGTATTTGTTATCTGTAAAGAAACATCCAGAATTATCTTTTGATCATTCTTTTTGTAGATAATTTTCTTACTTTCTCTCTAGAGACTGAATCTAGCTAATCTTTTCCTCTCCACAGGAACAATTTCTAAGCTTTAAGTAAGAACTTAAAGTCAAAAGCAGTCTCACTTAACCTTTAGACCATTATCGTAAAAAAATTATTCTTGCACTTCAAGGATTTCTGAACTCTTAAACCTTATATTAAAACAGAACCTTTACAGAAAGATGGACTTAGAAAATATGTTCAAAAGCCATTGAAATGGACATTTTTTTTTATTGAAAAAGTTTTACCATACAGAATTTTTCCCCCCTTTTTCACCCCTCCCCCTCCCCCTCCCGCCCCTCGTCATCCCCCCCAACCTCCCCCCAACCACGCCCTTTCCCTCCCCATCCCCCCCTGACTTCCGTTACACATTTTTTTTTAAAAAAAGAAAAACAACAAAAATTTATAACAAAGAGAAAAGCGAAAACTATTATATATTCAATTCTAAATTGAAAGGAAGAGAGAAGAAAGAGAAAAAAGAATTAAAAAAATATTTAAAAAAAAGAAAAAAAAGAAAAAAAAACCCATACAAATAAATATTTATCTAAAATTAACAATACTATAATAAGAAAAACACCCAAAAATAACAACCATTATAATATTTAAACCAATTTAAAAAAATTTCTGACCTTAGTATAACCCATTAGTATTAGCATTACAAGTCGTATGCCTAACTCAATCCCCCAAAGATAGTATAACCTACATATTCATATCAAATAATATCAAATAATTTGATCCCAACTAGTCCCCTTAATTTAAAAAAAAAACCACAGAAGAACAAAAAACAAGAACATGAAACATGCAATATAATGTAATTATACATATATTATTATAATTTTCCATAATCCAACTTTCAGTCTTCTCTTCATCTTGATTGAAGTTAAATATTCTTTCTCCACATTTATCCAATTCCAATAAGCTTCGTCTTCTATCTGCCCCCATCAGTGAAATAAAACATTCCACTTAAACCCCCCGTGTGACCTTGTATAAACAGTATACAACCACGAAGATATTCACTCCTCTAGGTAGAATCATTCAAACTAACTTGTTCTATTTCAACAAGAAAAAAAAGAAAAAAACCCAATGCAGCTCCACCAATCCTTAAAAAAAAAAACAAGCAAAAAGAAAATTCTTGAAACTGCATTCCCAGATGTTCTTTTAATACTCTTTCAAATCCTGCCACCCTTTGTTGTTCACTCCTTCTAGTTGTAAGATGTTTTCATTTCCCTTCTTTCCTCCTAGATGGTAAATTCCAGGGAAAACTTATAATAGGGTAATCACCGATCGCTGCTACTATTGCAGCAATCTGTTAAACTTGCTCAGGATGATAAATCCAATTCAAGATAATAAAGATTTTTTGTAAGTCTCCAAATCAGGATGAAGTCATTATAATCCATAAATCCAACTCAGTATAGACTTTAAAAAATTTTATAACCTTTTTACAACACTTTCCATATATTCTGATAACAACTTTATTTGCTGAAGGACTTCACGACGCTCAGTAGTATATGCCACTTGAGTTTCCTCATTGACTTCTTCCTGCTGTTTAACATCACCATCCGTTTCTTGGGTAACATTGGACCCCTGCTGCTGCTCATCTCGGATTATAATATTTTCAAAATCTTGCTCCCGCAGTTCAGGGTCCAGTGCTCCTACTCTGAATTCACCAGGATATTCAATTTTCCCATCTGAGAAGTCCTTAATAGAGTCCTCTAAAGAACCGCCTTGTTCTCCTTGTGCTTTTAACATTCTTTGATTCATACTTTGAATCTCTTCCTTCTGTTTGCCTTTTACAGATTCTCTTTCTTGTTTCTTGTTCTTCACATATTCAGTGGCTCCCTTAAAGATATTTTTATAAAAATGTTCTGCTTTTCCAATAGTATTCAAACAATATCTCACACCATGATATCTAGAAATTATGCCAACTGGTAAATCCCATCTAAATGGGATATTACTTTTCTTCAGTTCCTTTGTCAAAAAAGCAAATTCTTTCCTATCCTTTAGAACCTTCGATGGTAACTCTTTAAAAAAAATGATTTGTGCACCTTCTACTTGCACTCTGGCAGAGTAGGACTTTTGTATGATATCATCTCTCAGCCTTTTATCAGTAAAGTAAACAACAACATCTCTAGGCAAATTCCATTGTTTGGCTACTCGTGAGTTGACTCTATAAGCTTTCTCTATACAGCCAAGAATTATCTCATCTTCTAGCTCTAGTAATTCAGCAAAAACCTGTGCAGAAATTGCTTTTAAATTTTCTCTCTGGTTTTCTCGAATACCTCTTACTCTGATTGCTGATGCCATAGTTTTAATTTGAAGCATGATAATATCATTCTGTATAATCTGGTTTCGAATCTCAGCTTCCACAAACTTTTCTTGTATTTCTTGTATCTGTGAATCAACTTTTCTGCTAATCTCAGTCACCTTCTCCTCCATTTCAATCACCACATTTGAAAGATCTGAGATTGCTTTAATAATAGTTTGACTTAATTGGTCATGCTTTCCAGCAACCAAATCCACAAGATTCTTCTGTGAATTTTTAATTTTGTCAACAACGTTCGGTAGGGAAGTTGTTATAAGATCTTTTAAGTCCCCTTCTGCCAATCCACACAAGTGAGTCATCTCAGCTTTATACTTCAGCTGGCTCGTAGGGGAGCCCCCCCTTCCTTTAGTCATCTTTACTTTACTTTAAATTACTTTGCCTTGCTTTACTTTATTTTGCTTTAATTTACTGTAGTTTTTTTAAAAAAAGAAAATGTCCAAGAAAGTTCTTCTTTCTTTAAGTGCCTTTCCCATAGGAAAATATTTATTTCAAAGCCTTTCAAAACTTTTCAGGACTGGACTCCATTTTCATTCGCACTGGCATTTCTTCAGTTAAAACCAGTCGCCATCTTAAAAGACTTTCTTGCAAACTTTCACTTCTCTTCCTCTCCTTCCCCCTTCCCCTCCTTCCTCCTCCAGAAAAATCAATAAAAAATCGGTAAGAAAATCCATACTTGCTTCAACTTTTCTTCTTCTTTTTCAACTTGCTCAGTAACCGCTTCAATTGTGGTGTTGCTCCCAGCGTCTGGCTCCACTAATTAGCGGAGGACTGTCTCGGCGCAGAGCATTCTCTGGGGGATATGGGGGGAGCCATCCTTCTGAGCCCTCCCCAGGACAAACGAAACATTCCTGGGGCTCACCTCACCCCCAGAAGCTCTCCCTGCTCCTCCCGATGAGGTGCAGGTTTTTCGAGCCGCCTGCCAGCTGTGCGGCGGCTCTATACGCGCCGAGATGCCGGCGGGCATGGGAAAGCCCGCCGCCAACGAGGAAGGCGCCACCGGAAGTCGAAATGGACATTTTTTAAATATTTCAACTTCTCTAAAAATTTGCAACCATTACCTGTTTAGAAAGTTTAGAATTTTTTCTAAAAACTTAAAGAGGAACATGAACATCATCATACTGAATATCGCAATCAATTCAATATAATACTTAGTATTTATTTCATTATTTTCCATCTTTCCTTTAAAATTCTTAAGAAAGGATCATCCCCCATTTTATACTCACAACCACAAATCTATGAGTTAGGTCAGGTTATTCAATTTCTCCCAGCCAAAGTCACCCAATTAATTCTATAATTGAGACTTGATATAAATCTTGAGTTTTACCAAGTCCAGTTAAGTACAATAAAAATTACTCTGCAATGGTTCTCAACACCTGCTGGAATAAACTAACTAATCTTAAGAAATTCATAGAGATAATATTGATTCACTTGATAAAAAAGTCTTACTGTATTAATGTTTTGGTTCCATACCCATTTATCTGGGAATAAACCCTGCTGAATTTAATGAAACTTCTGAAAAGTTCCTGTTGTAAATTTCCATATTCTTTTGGGAGTAACATCCATTGTTTAATGGTGTTTATTTTTTAGTAGAAGTATATAATAGTGCACTGTAAATACAATTATTTCTAATCAGTATTTTAAACACCTGTTCTTTAAAAATGTTAATATTTTAATAATTCTGATATTAATATTATCAGAATTATTTGAATGATTTCTTTATTCCATAATCATAGCAGGGAAATTATGATTATCTACAAAATAGGATATTTAAATTCTTAGCTTGCAAAAATAGCAATGCATTAAATACTTAATATATACTTTAAGAACAAAATGCAAGAATAAAATGGTGATACAGATAGTCCTCAATGTACAACCACAATTAAGCCCAAAATGTATGTTAAGTGAGATATTTGTTAAGTGAATGTTGTCCCATTTTACAAAGTTTATGACCTTTCTTGACACAGTTGTTAAGTGAATCACAGCAGTTGATAAGTTAGTAACCTTAGTTACTAAGGTTACTAACTTATAAGTTAGTTAGTTTGTTAAGTGAATCTGGCTTCCCCATTGACTTTGCTTCTCAGAAGGTTGCAAAAAGTGATCCCATGACGTTGGAACACAGCAGTGGTCATAAGTATGAACCAGTTGTCAAGTGGCTGAATTTTTATTACATAATCATGGGGATGCTTCAAAGGTCATAACTGTCAAGAAAGGTCATATGTAACTTTTTTCAGTGCTGTTGTAACTTTGAACGGTCACTAAATGAACTGTTGTAAGTTGAAGACTACCTGTAGAAAGCCAAAAGTTGCTTGGAAAGTTATTGAATCATAATGTAATAGTAAGAGTAGCATCTCCTCTATAGAATTGGATACAACATGCTTTCTAAGACAAAGAGATGAGTGTCTGTGGAGTGGAGAATAAGTAAAAGAAACTGAGAAAATATTAATGTGTATTCTGATGTGTAGTCTCTTTTTTTATTATCCTAACTTGCATTTTTTAATCAGTGATAGGACCACCACACACAAATTTGTCTTTTCACCAAACGGAGAATAATCATTTGCTTTTTATGTAAGGTATAATGGCTTCCAACCAGAAATTAAATGAGATACTGATCCAGAGTTGCCTGGAGCTTTTCAGACGAGAAGCTTGATAAGTTACAGGAATAGATAGGGATTCTACATTACTTACATTCAAATTAAATTTAACCATATTTTATCTGGAGCTACACATTAGATCTTGTTCCAAGCTGCCCTGAGTGGTGAAACTAGATTGAGGATTGCTAAAAAATCTTCTCTCCTTGTGCCCGGTCTCCTTATTCTGTGGCTACCTACTTCCAACTTCAATTACCTTTTTAGATAATCTTGATCCTCTATTTAGTTCCTATGCATTAAGGTGAGGATATGCATTGAAATTCTTGCATAACTATAGGTACAAAAAGAAAGGGACTTTAAATACTGGCAGATGTTGACAGATATCAGAGACCGACAACTGGTATTAAGAACTGGATTTATAAATCAAGGAATTTTCTTCTAATTGTACCAGCATAAAGAAAGAAGTCATGTAATTGGACAAATGTCTTTTTTCCCTTTCTTTTTTTTAAACCCTATTTAGAGCACTCGGTACAAATCCTTTACATTGCGACTGCAGCCTGCGCTGGCTTTCAGAGTGGGTAAAGGCAGGCTACAAAGAGCCCGGCATTGCACGATGTAGTAGTCCAGATGACATGACTGACAGGCTTTTGTTAACAACACCAACTCAGCATTTCCAATGCAAAGGTAGGTATAATTCTTGGCCCTCTGCACTTAGATAGGAGAAAAGTAGACTTTTCAAAAAAATAGTGCAAAATGGCAATTGCAACCCACTTTTCTACTACTTCTAATGGAAAAAACATGAACACATTGGACACAGCCTAAGAAAGGCTTTACTTTTGAGTAAAAAAAATGAAATTTGAGGAAGGCAAAGAATTGAAACTTGGTGATGACAGCATGCCATGATTCAATCCTAATTTGCCTTCATAATCTCGAAACTAAACAGAAGCTACACACTTCTCTTCTGCCTAAAAAATCCCTGTTTCCAAAAACATTACTGTGATATACACATGGTGCTTTCTTTTAATTTTGCATTTCCATTGCCCTTAAGTCTACTGTTTCCCTGTATATAAAAGGATTCTCTTTCCTTTCCAGTATTTGTGATGTTGACTCATTTTTAGTTTATTTATCTATTACACATTCAGTCACTCATTCATTACAGGAGCAAAAGGTGATGTACATCATTCCCAGTTCCCCATTGTGAGATGAAATAACTTTATCTCATGTCAGAACTTCATCTTGACAGAATGCTCCAAAAGATAGTACAGGGATGGCTTTGAAAGAAATGTGGCAATTCTTTGTAACACTTGAACTTAACCCTTAGCATTTTCTTAAAACGGGAAAGCGTGGGGGTTTCTAGTGTTTCGTGACCCAGGCTACCTCAAAGGGCTGACATTTCTTTCTTTCATTCATTTTGCTTTTATAGCCTGATGAAATGAATCCTTTTTAAGATAATATTTTTTGCAAGTTAGCTTTGTTCCAGCTCAGCGTTTGTACTTGAAGTGCTCTAACTAAGGTCACTGATACATAATATAGTACCAGCATTTAAACTTCCAAGAGAATATTTCTTTTTTTTTAATGTATTTATATACATGTTTTATATGGACCATGCACCAAAGACTGAGTAATATTCTTGTATATGAAGCGATCTCTTGAAAATGTTTTAAATAATTGTCAAACTTTTTCAGATGTATTCTTATTTGATTGCAGGAGCTGTTGACATCAGCATTGTGTCCAAATGTAACCCTTGCCTTTCTACTCCCTGTAAAAATAATGGGACTTGCAACAATGATCCCGTGGATTTTTACCGATGTACTTGCCCATTTGGCTACAAGGTAGGATAACTGATAATAGATGGATTTCAGCACTGAATAGCACTTATATACCGCTCCATAGTGCTTTACAGTCCTCTCTAAGTGGTTTACAGACAGCATATTATTTATTTATTTATTTATTTATTTTGTCAAGCATATATAAGATTACAGATATAAGTATAAACATTATTATGAATACAAATAAAGGCGGGCATTAGGATAGGGACAATAGGACCCAATAATCACATAATACAAGGGAGAAGATTGCACTGAAGATTGCACTGTTGTTCGAGCTGCAGAGTGAACAATGATACTATACATGATCCTGCATCTCAAACACTTGTTTTTATGAAGTTAGTGTGATCTTTACAAAGCAGAAAAAGTAGTTCCTATGCCTGTGTATGTTACATTTGTTATAATGTGTGCCTAAAGACAGTATAAGATTGAGAAGTGAAGTGCTTACAGATCACAAGGCTGGAAAAGTGGAAGAAAAAAACCAGCATCAAAAACCAGGAGCACAAATACAAGGAGCATTGTATGAAGTCAAGTAAGCTTTCCTCAATATCTGAAAAATATCTCTACAACTGTGCTATACGTTATTGAACAAAAGTGACTTTTGACAAGTTCAGATGTGAACATTATGAAAAGAGCATTCATTTTATATTAAGCTGTTCCCCACTAAAATATCATGCTAATTTGGTAACAATGCCTTTCTTCCTTCTCACCAGTCAGCTTCAAACATGGCTGTTCATCTGGAATCTATTACCTTGATAAATTATCCCAAAACTGCCCACTCAGCATTGTTATTCCTTGTTTGATGTAGATGTGGAATAAACTTTCTATGGAAAAGTTCACAGCTATATCAGCAGGCTGTGGGAACCTTAATTCAAGTATGATTGGGCAAGACTGAGTTTTATTGAATACTCAATGACAAGGCAATTCTATCTTTTTCTGAAACATATAATTTGATAACTACAGCAGGTCTTCAGTCACATGCATTACTACAAAGGAAATGATATGATTAAAACCAGAGAGATGACATAATTCAATAAGATATGCTGGAGAAAGTCATGAAACCTTAAATAGAGATTCCAGTTGTAGAAAGCAACTGATACCAGCTGTACATCGAAAATGTATATGGGCATTCTTGCACCACAGTAGCAATAATTTTAAAAAAATGTTTTATCCATCCATCTACATTAAACCTACATGAAAATACTCTTGGTAACTTTATTGAAAGCCAATTTTAAGGGCAGCAAAGAAAAATGTGGATTAGACTATTTTTCTCTTTGACTGAGATCTGGAAGCATTAGGAATTTGAGTCTAGAGACTGTGAAATCAAGAATGTGCTCTTCCTCTATTAAAATAAGTTGTGTCTTTGCATATTTGTAAGAATTTTATTTATTAGAAGAGTCATAGACATGAAAATAACTTTCAAAAGTATACAAGCCAAAGAAATTATAAAAGAGTATATAGCCAAAGAGATATATGCAAATTCTTCTAAATCATAGAGGAAACCACCTTTCTCTTTAGTTTTTCTCCAGTGTCATCTCTCCCATACTTAACTGATTTTCCAGAGATGATTTATTTTAACTGTAAAAAAGGAATGCTTTGGGATCTAGGATTAGGATATACCTTTTCTCAGTTAAGTTAAGAGGTATCTTCATGGAACATGAAAACAAAAATGTTTCCTTTTTTAGTAGGAAGGATTTTGTCATTCCCAGACTGATTCTCCTTAGTAGACTAAATCAGGGGTCCCCAACCATCAGCTGTGTCCCACTAGTGGGCCATGGCTGGTTCGGAAGTGAGCAGCAAGTCTGCATGCATTGCGTGCAGCTCAATTCACACAAGAGAGGGGCTGGTGTGCACACATAGGCACAAGACCAATCTTCTCCAGTCCACCCCCACTACTGGTTGAGGACCAGTGTACTGCACTGGCTACTGGCTACTGCACTGGCTACCGGTGGACTACCGGATGCGTTTCAAGGTGTTGGTAATCACCTTTAAAGCGCTCCATGGCTTAGGACCAGGGTACTTACGGGACCGCCTTCTGCCACCAATTGCCTCCCACCGGCCGGTTCGCTCCCACAGAGAGGGCCTCCTCAGGGTGCCATCAGCCAGACAATGCCGGCTGGCGACCCCCAGGGGGAGAGCCTTCTCTGTGGCAGCTCCTACTCTCTGGAACGACCTTTCTCCAGAGTTAAGAACAATTTCTGACCTCCCGACTTTCCAGAGGGCTTTAAAAACACATCTTTTTCAGCTTGCCAGCTTAGCCTGATTCCTGTCAAATATTTTATTATTTTTAGAGTTTTTATTATCTTCTAAATTAATTTGTTTTAATCTACAGCTATTTATATTTGTTCTTTTTATGAAATTTTAACTTTTGTGTACTTGCTTTTTAATTTGGCTGTGCACCACCCTGAGTCCGTAAGGAGAAGGGCAGTATATAAATCTAATAAAACTTAAACTTAAACTTACTGTTGGTTTAAGGTGGGAGTTTTACATTTGCTTGAATGAAAAAAAAAACTAAGGAAATAAAACCAGGGCTATGCATGATTCAAAAATATTTGGAAGACATGCTTAAGAAGTCCACTCTTAAAATTAATGTAATTATTAAAGCTATATATCCCTCTGGCCACCATTTTCTCCCCAGGCTCACTGGGAATCCTGAAAATAGTCTGGCTATTTTCATAAATAGCAGAGAAGTACTGTATTTGCATAAGATCTTCAAATAATTTTCAAATGTGCACAGAGCTATTAAAATATCTCCCTTGTGTCTTCTCTTTATATTTTTATTTTACTTTCCATCTCTCATTTCAATTCCTTTCCATATCTATACATCCTCTCTTCAATTATAAATCATTCATTTGACTTTTTTCATCTATCTTAAAGAATATTGTTATGTCTGAGCTGGTATGAGAGATACCTGATCCTAGTCTGCTCTCAGCAATGGTTGCTGACTAGGAATCTTTGGTTCAGTCACTCTTTCTTAATCAAACCTTACTAAGCAAGTTATTGTTGTGGAGAAAATGGGAAGAAATATGTTATGTATGTTGCCTTGAGTTCTTGAGGCAACATACATAAGGCAGGGCATGAATTAGATAGATAAATAAATAAATAACAGTCTTCACTAGCCAGGTTGCTCTTTACATATATGGACATTGACTTCCAGAGTTCTTAGCAATGACAATGCTTACTGGAGAATATATAGTCTTTGTTTTTATGTACTTTTATTGATTGTAAAATAAAGTATATAATTTATCAGAGCTCTATGGTAAAGGAAGTAGAGAAAATATAGTAAGAGATGTGAATATGCTTGCACCTTTAGCTACAATTTTATACTGTATCTATACAATGGTATGCACAGTCATCTTGGAGTAAAGCCAATTTAGCTAAAGGGGACCCTAATTTGGATAAAGTTATATTTTTATATGCATTAAATTGTTGAAGGAAAAAGTAAGGTTTTTGTCTGAATTATAAAAACATGAACAACCAAAGCTCTTTGTCGGAATGGATTTGAATATTATAAAAGACAATGGTTTCATTTTATTTTACATCTTTATAGCAGTTCCATACCACATTTAATATGACTTCTGTGTATGGGCATTGACTAGCAAAATCTCTTCCTGTATTACATACAAAGAATCAGTCTGTGGACGATATGTTCTACAAGCATAGAAGCTCATCCTGAAATCTCTGTTAGAAAGAAATAATGCTGTCCTTGGAAAAGAATGCTGATGATTTAACTCTACAATAAAAGTAAAAAAAATCAGTGCTGCGCATTTTTTTTACAAACATACTTTGGAGAGGCGATTTTTCTAACTGATGTTGCTTTGCTGAGAGGTTGATTAACCCAACAGCCTAAGACCCAGTAAGTGGCTGTATGCCTCTTTTCATATAAATGTTTATTGTTTTTATTGAATACTTTACAAGGACATAATATAGACCACGTATTCAAAAATTGGTTGATAAAATGCCTTTCACCATGCAGTCCCAAGTACTCATGTATTTATTATCTTCTTGCTGTCTTGCACTGCTTGAGGCCAGGTTAAGAAAACAGAGTGAACTTTCCTGTCAGTAATAGAAAATGACTAATGTTTTCTGTTTTAACTTTTACTGATAGGGTCGAGATTGCAGCACACCTATTAATGCTTGCATTCAGAATCCATGCCAGAATGGGGGAACTTGCCATCCTACTGACACAAATCAAGATGGATTCAGGTAACGAACAACAAAGTGTGGTTAAAACCAAAGCAATAGATAAAGCAGCTTGTTTTCATTACTTTGATGCATCAAAGGCAACCTACAAAACCATCCCAGAGAAATTAAACTAAAGCATGGTCTAGACTGGCAAAGTAAATCATTGGCCCAATTGCTTTGAATGAAAAGGCTATTCAGGCACTTTACATCTTTCCTGTTTAAAACCCGAGGACTTAAAAGTATATGACTTTGTCTTTACCAAGACCTTCATCTGAAACAAAGAATTATATTTGGGTCAGGGCTGAGTGGATTGTGTGCATGCAGTCATCCCATTTTGATTCTAATGATGTGCTCTGGAGCATATGGGAGTGTGATGTAGCAGTTCTTTACAAGAGCTTGTAAGTCCAATCTTTTCAGAGCACAAAGCAATGATTTCAAAGATTTGCAGACAGGTGCTATATTAAACTGTTAATATATGCTTTACCTATTGCCACTTCTCTTATTAAATCCCTACAACTTCCAAGTTCAAACCATTCGCCTGTTCATTGTAGATTGTTTAAAGTGGAATTTTTAGAGTAGTTTACCCCAAAGAATCCAGTTGGATTCTAAGAGGTCTCAGAAGTATTTGGGCTGGTTCAACAAATGATTCTGTCAATTTCTGTTTGATACCTGGAGTAGGAGGGCTGACAAGGTTTTTCTAAATTGGATTTTCAACATACTTCAAAGATGATCCTATAATACATGAAAGAACTGCAGGTCCTGACTTGAATCTGATAAGGCACAGCATTAAGTATGTGTGCAGGCTTATGCTATATTAATATGTGCATCAAAGCTGCAGTTTTTTTCTCTGCTGAGAAAATTGCACCAACAAACTCAAGGCATACAGAATTATTTTAGATTTATTTATTTGTTTATTAAATAGATTTATAGGGCCACCGAACTTATACATGATGACTCCAGGCAGCATACACATTAAAAATTAACAATATAAAAGCCCCAGAATGCACACATGCGCGCGCGCGCGCACACACACACACACACACACACACACACACACACAATGGCAGAGACAAATGCAATTTTACAAGCGACTTGATCAGCTGCAAATCAACCTGGGATCCCCAAGCCCAATGAAAAAACCATATCTTCATGGCGTTCCAGAAATGTAACAGGGAGGGGATCAACCTTATTTCCAGAGGAATGATGTTCCAAAAGGAGGGAAACATTACAGAGAAGACCTTCTTTTAAATTCCATGAGGTGTACTTCCTTAATAGTTGGGACCTATAACATACCCAGCCTTTCCACTCTGGTGGTCAAGAAGCTGTAACTTGGAAACACAGTTTGTCATATAATCTGGCCCCAAGTCATGCAGGGTTGTGAGCAGTCTAACTTGTACTCCTGTCTCCCCCTCCCATAATTATTTTACAAAATCCTCAGAGGATTGTGATAACACTTTATGTGAGGTTTTTGAGGAAAATACCTTTGGTGACCAATCCTGACCAAGCCTTTAATGAAAAGCCAACTATGAGTATATCTACTGACTCCTTGTATCCTCCTTAAATAGGATACATTTCAATATGTGACATCTGAGGATGTGGACAGATTGTTGGAACAATATACTTCACACTGGATCGTTCTCAAAGGTTGCTCATAAGTTTTAGCCAGTAGAATATTAAAGATGCTATAGTTCACATCATACATCTTTGTAAATCCTTCGAAGTAGATCAGACTAGGAAACCAAGGTTCAGAATGCCAATACTACATTTTTTATGAAGTTATAGTATCAGAATTTTGCAAGTATGAATGCTCTTCTCCCTCCTCCATTATCTTTCAGAAATCTAGACAGGGTCCGGCCTGCTTGAAACACTTTCTCAAATTGTTTCTCAACTTAAAATTTCTTTTGCCTTAAATTGTCTTGGTTCTGACTCTCCCTCCTGTTCCTCAAGGTTACTTTTACAGCCCGTTACAATATCACTCTAAGAAATAGCAGAATGTATCCTTGTTTAAGGGTATCAGTTGTTAGCACTCTTCTTAAGAAGCCTGCCCGGATCCCTCAGATGGGTGATTATGAGCCAGTCTGTAACTCCCATGGTTCGACAGGTAGCTGATAGGTGCTTTTCAACTGCGGGCAGACCTGCAGGAAGAAATTCTTTTGACAATTTTAAAATGACTTCAATTAGGCTACATAATTGAGATTGCCTTGATTAGGTCGATGTATTATTTCTGTGTTGGGATTGACAGAGGGAGCACAGCCTGTTCGTTCTTTTTTACCTCTCAGCTTCCTTTGATATCATTGCCTCGGAAGAAAGGTATAGTTTTGTAATGGTTCCATTATTCAGTCTCCAACACTTTAATTATCTACAAGAAACCACTGAAGGGGATCAGAAGTTTTGGAATTGTGTTCTATCAGTAAGTTGATGACATCAAGATTTATTTTTCAGGAACCGGTGTGGCTCCTCTGAATGCCTGTCTGCAAACAGTAATAGGGTAAATGAGAGAAAAGTTGAAATTGAATCCAGAGAAGGCAAAGAAGCTTATTATAAGGGTCTATAATTCAGGGGAGATGATAGATCAGCCGTTCTGAATGGGATTTCATCCTCCCTGAAGAAGACTTTTGGCTAACAAATATCTCTTTGGTTTCCTAGATTGAAGAAATGATTAGGAACACCTTTTGTCAGCTTTAGTTGATTTGCCAACTTTACCCTTTCTGGAATATAATGATCTTAAAACTATGGTTCATGAACTGGTAACCTCCCAGGGTGACCACAGTAATGCATACTTGGGTCTAATAAAGACACTTCTATTGATTAGGCCTAACTATTTTATTAGCTTTTTTAAAAAAAGCAATGCTTTGTTAGGTCTTTAACTGTTAATATTTATTCTAGTTATTTTACCTATATGCTGTCATTGCTATTTTATGGTTTTAGTATCTCTACTTTAAATTTGTAGTTAATCACTGAGATGGTGATCACCATATACATATATACACATTTCAAAACTCACAAAGGGGTGCATTCATATGCAAATCAGTAATGCAGAAGAAAATCCTCTAATTACCTCATAGACAAGGCTGTGAGAGCGGACACATTTTTAAAAGGTGCTCTCTTATTGCCAAGTTATTGCCCAGACATTCAGATTCATTAGGCTCCTTTCTCAGGCCACTTTAACCAATCCTTCACTTTTCTAGAGATTTATCCATTAGCAATTATCTGTCCATTTTACAGAGCTCCTCCATGTTCAGATCATCAATCTCATCTCAACAGAATACCATAGAGAACATTTATCTTGCTGCTTGCTAGCACCATGACACTCATAGGGGAAAGTTGATAATTATCACCAACTGGGTGAACACAATTTGTGTAGAAATGAAAATCCCCCAAGACAAGGAGTTTAAGGTAATGCTACGTCTAGGATATGAGGACAGGTTCCTTGCTAACTGGTTGGTCAGCATGTTATTAGTAACCCAAAACTATCTTGGCCTGCCAAATGCAACAGCATGACTTCAGAATTGGTAAATCCCTTCCACTTTCCCTGCTCTTCTATCCATGACTAGCAGATCATAGATTTTTCTGAGAGATGAACTTTTCTCGTTGTTGACTGCTAAGTCTTTATGATACGTGCAAAATCAATGTGTTCATCCAGAATAATCAATGTGTCAGCATTCCAGAAAACAACATCTCTCCAAGTAAAGACATGAAAGCAAACATTTTCCAAAGTCCTCTTTACTAGAATAGACAAACTGGCACATCTGGGAAATCCCAAATCTGAAAAGCCTGGGCTTTCCTTCAGTAACATAAAGCTCCCAAAACCATCCCATTCTCCCCAGTCGGTCACATGCTCCAATCACGTCCCTTCCACCTCGACTCAGCCTCTGACCTTGACCAATGGGAAGAATGCTATTATGTCTACTAATTCTCCTCTCCTAAATCCCCCCTCCTACTTTCCCACACATGAGGAGATGGCAGCATTGAAGCTTCCAACCTAATATGGCTTCCAAGGCTGACACAGTGTTTTATCACTAATGGATCTGGCATTGCAGATCCATTGCTGTCAGTTTGACTTCCATGTTCATGCTGCATCCAGAAAAGAACTGAGGCTAGTCATTGATCTGCTTACCTTTTCCTGAAATATCGAGATTTTTCTTCCACCATATTTCCCACTATATTTTCATATTACTTCACCATTATCCAGGCTATTTTCTATATCCCTTGTCTATTTAGACAAGATCAGGGCAAGTAGTAATAAATATTCTATTTCTCCATTTGCCCAGAGTTACCCTGTGGTAAAACAACCGCCCAATGAATTTTATAAATAAATATATAAATTTGCCTTTTTCTGGAAGTTATATAAATAGACAAAAACAATGCCTTCAATCCAAAGTCTCCACAATCAGCTTCAAATTCGACATTTTTGGTAGTGCTATCAAACTCATAGTTTGGTATTCATTTTAAGTTCATTTTAAGCTTCAAGCCAGGAAGATAAGAAATCCTGGGTTAATGGCCTGTGTCAGGAATACATAATCTTGTGGTTGATCATGAAAGAAAGAAGTTTTTCATGCATAAATAAACAGCTAAACAGCTAGGCAAACAGAGATTGGAAGGAATACTTTCTGTCTCTTGATATCAGCTTGGGCCAAGAGTTGGTCTTATTCTCAGCATCCAATTACAAAGAATGCTGGTATTCTATTTCTTATGTAGTTCATTTCTTTTTCCATTGTGCTTCAAAATGAATCAAATCTTGGGGGATAATCCATAAGTAACATTGATGCACATGAAATGTTATATGGAAGCCGTCTTCGGAATGGCCTGTGAAAGAAATTATATTTTCTATATATCTTTCTCTCTCCCAGTGAAACGTATTAATACACATATTCAGCTGCCAAACTTGTCAAATCTTTGCTTTTATAAATTTAAGCCAAAGCTATTCTCCCATATGAAATGCCAAGTGATTTAACTTGAAGGATTCTGTAGTCACAGACAAGAAAAATTATCTTCTAAATAATAGCAGAGTGGTGACATAAGCCAGGAAATTCACTCTGTTTTGACTGCAACTCCATTCTGATACCCTTTCTGTTCATGCTGTGCATAAAAGGCCCAAACAGCAGGTAATACTGCTTTTCATATTTGTTGTTGTAACATGCTGCTACAATGGTGTCACTAAAAGGCGTGAGATCAGGTGAAAATCTTAAACAGTATGCTTTTCTTTGACCTTAAATAAGGATGATTACTCCAGAAAGAAATGGAACAATTATTTATGGGGTCTATTAACCTACCTAATTTTTTTTTAAAAAAACATTAGTTCATAAAATTCTTAGCTTGCATTGTCTATATAATAATGCTCAGAATATGAGTAACAAACAAGAAGCGCTAAAACTCTTAAGATAGGAAAGAAAATTTGATTTCTTATGAATAATAGACACTTAGTGGGTTTAATCCCATGATTAGAACAGAGCAGCTGAAGGATATGATTTGTTCAAAGGAAGAGAAGTGAGAGAAAGGGAGGAAGAGTTGCTCTCTGTGTTAAAAGTATCAACTCCTACTCAGAAATCCAAATGAATCAATTTGACAATGCTCTGGAGGAATGAATTAAAACAATACTGTTATTGGTGGCTGCTATCCTGTAGGTGATGCTGTCCAAAAGCAAACTGCAAGGCATAAAGGACAAATGATCAGGAAGTTTGGGACACAAATTTTGCCAGGCATAGTTCTTGACATGATTTGATGATACCATTTTTATTTAAAGGACAGAGGAAGACACAAAAGGATAAACTCTTCCTAACTTGATAGTAACCAATTAGAAAAACTTAGATGGTAAAGTGGAAGTAGGAAAAACTTAAGATAAAATGTCTTGAGAGGTGTCATGCCCTAAGGTTCAGTCCTGAGCCATCTACTCTTCAATAGCTTATTGACTTATATGAAGATAGTGAGAGAATGCTTACCATATTTGAATATGATACAAAATTGGTTGGAAAAACTATTGTCCTGGAAGGCAGAAATAAAACTGAAAATAATCTTCATATTTGTTGGATAGAGAAGATTGCTGGAAGTAATGAAATAATATCTAGTTGAGACAAGTCTGCTAGATATATAGGATACAAAATATCTTGGAAACACAATTAATTGCAAACAGAAAAGAAGCACAGTCAGCTGCAAAAAAAAAGAGTCATCACAGTTATAAGTGTCTCACTAGAAGTATGATTTCTAATCACAAGAAATCATCATCCTGCTATATTCTGCTGTGATTTGTACACTATTTAATTCTGAGCACCAAACAGGACACCAGCATTCAGGAAAAATAAAACCTCAGAGAAATTGGAACATGGTCAGAGAAGAGCAGCAATGATGATTAGGTGACTGGAAGTTTTTATGAAGAGACTTAAAGAACTAGAAATGTTCACCTTAGAGAAGGGAAGGCTATTGTAAATACCTTTTAGGAATTCATACAAAAATGTTTTACACTTGTTTTCTAGCACTTTAAAGTACAGTACAAAGAATAAAGACTTTAAGCAACAGGAAAGCAGAATCTAACTGAATGTTAGTAAAATGACCTCAAAATATGAACAAGCCAGTTTTGGAATCAGTGATGTGTTTAATAAGAGGTTATTTTTCACAGGTGCTTTAATCTGAGCTGTGCTGAGCTGGAGGTTGGATTTATTGGCCTAATGTACCCTTCCAACTGTATCATTCATTTAATGATAAATGATTTGGTCTGAAATGTTTCTTTCTCTTTGTGACTATTTGTCCTTCTTTTTATTTTGCAAAAAATAATATTCATAGTAAACATTACTTGTGCCCATTTATTTATTGATTTATTTTTTTAATTTATATACTGCCCTTCTCTTGAGAGATTCAGGGCGGTGTACAGCCAACTTAAAACACAGAAATACAAACTTTAAAACAATTTTAAAAGATATTAAATATTTTGGCCCACGTCAATTTAAAATGAATTCCCCATTAAATATTTTAAATTTCGACGACAAATCGGATTAAAACATTTCTATAAATCATTAGGCTAGCCCGGCTCGGTGGAATAAAAGCGTCTTGAGGGCCCGGCAGAAGGTGCGTAAGTCGGAGATCTTCCGTATCTCAGGAGGCAGATCATTCCAGAGGGCAGGAGCCCCCACAGAGAAGGCTCTCCCCCTGGGGTCGCCAGCCGATATTGCTTGGCCGACACCCGGAGGAGCCCCTCTCTGTGGGAGCGAGTTGGTCGGTGGGAGACTACTGGTAGCAGCAGGCAGTCTTGTAAGTATCCAGGTCCTAAGCCATAGTGCTGTAAAGGTGGTAACCAGTACCTTGAATTGCACCCGGAAGACCACCGGGAGCCAGTGCAGCTCGCACAGGAGGGGTGTTATATGATGCTCCCAAAACCAGCCACGCAGACGCATTCTGGACCAGTTGGAGCCTCCAGGTGCTCTTCAAGGGGAGCCCCATGTAAGAGCATTACAATAGTCCAGGTGGGAAGTGACAAGGGCATGAGTGACTGTGCGTAGGGAGTCCCAATCCAGAAAGGTATGTAACTGGCAAATCAGGCAAACCTGATAAAAAGCCCCCCTGGCCACGTTCTCCTAAGGATAGCCGTGCATCCAGGAGGACACCCAAGTTGCGAGCCCTCTCCATGGGGGCCAACAACTCGCCCCCACACCTTTCACACCTTTTCTTTCCATCCTCCAGAAGTAAGCACATAAAGGATGCTATTTCTAATATCCTGAAATTATTAATACATATAATGTCAAGCACTAGGGAATGCAGGAGATTCAGGAAGTTCAAAAGAGTATAAAGATTTATTGCAAGCTTAAATTCTCTATAAAAATCTGAGTTACTAATGGTCAAGGGAAATGAGCAAGAGTTAAGGCATTCAAGATAAGATAGACTTAGATCTCTTGCGGGCATTCAGGGACTCAGAACTTATGATGCCTTTGACCCCTTTCTTGGGCTCAACCTGGTATCTCCTACATATAATTTTTTTTCAAAATAGTAAAGTTGGTCTTAGCCTTTCATCTTGAGATAAAGAATATAATAAAATTGGATATAAAAATAGCTTTTGACATAATTTCTGTTTATTTTACGACTAAGACAAATAATAGCAAAAATATTTGTTTATGCCCTTTAGCTATCCCACCTGAAAATGATGAGCAAAAGAACCATACTTGCATACCTTTTAATTACGGCTGACATTTTAATAGTATTTTTCACTGAAGAAATTAGAGTTCAGGAATATTTCATTCTGACTGAGTCATGCCTATTGTAGAGAAGCCCTTACAGCTCCTATGTTTATTGGAAATTTTGTTTTTGTAGCTGGAGCATATAAATTTGAGGGTGTTAAATTCTTCCATTTACTTCCAGTAGCACAATATTCACTTAAAAACTTCTGTAGGAATGGGGGGACTAGGCTGATATATTTTTTACTGTGTTAACGTCCATTGGTTAAGTTCAATTTTTATGGACTATTGAATGTGTCCAATTGATATGCAGGTGCATATAGTTATTTAGCCAAAGGGCCTTAAAACATTTGCTGGAGAGAGAAAAAATCTGTTTGAATACAACAGCTGATATGTAAACCAAATACATCTGGCCAACATATACATCATCCAAATACTAAATTACTTGATCAGAGCAAGCTAATGTAATTTAGTACTTCCAATATGTGTAGTCATATCAAAATTTACCAAAAGAGCTGACCCTAAAATAGCATTACATTTTGTACAGTTTATTTATGCCCTTATGTTGTAGTGCAATTTCTGAGTGAAAAAGAAATATAAATTTGTTATTGTACTGTAGAGGCAGGACCAAATGGTCTTTTAGGTGATAGCATTGCTACCGATCAAAAACAAAGGAGCATAGTTTAGTTGGGAAGCTACATAAATCTCCTAATAGATTTGGCCAAGTCAAATAATACTAATAGGCATATCCTATTTGATTATTATTTGATTGACTTTCTATTCCTTCCCTCCTTCCCTCCCTTCCTCCCTCCCTCCTTCCTTCCTTCCTTCTTTCTTTCGTCTGTCTATCTATCCATCATATATTTAATCTATCTGTATTTTTATCACAATTGGGGAGGCAGGAGGGGCATAACTTTATTAGCTTTAGGCTTCAAATGTATAACTCATTTATTCTAGTGACTCTCCATGACCAAAGGTATTTTCATCTTCAGAAAGTCCAAACATCTTGACTTTTTCCCATATTTTGAATCACACCATTATACCTGGGAAACTACCTTTCAATTGATCACATTTACTTATTGAAGCATTGGTTTGACAAGCAAATATGTTTTGCATTTCATGAAATGCCAATCCCATGATGGAACTGTATGAGAGAATTCACATACTTTTTGCAGATTTTTTGCAAGTAGTGTCAAGCTCACTGGACCTTTGAACCCATAACACATCAACAAAGAATGTATACATAGTATTTAAACTATATGTTGAATTCTCTGACAAATAAAGAGAACATCAAAGACAATTTTTGATGAATTGATGAAATACAGGTAGTTACTGTATCTGTACGGTACAGGTAGTGACTCAGTTAATGACCATTCATTCAGTGATCACTCAAAGTTGTAATGGCCCTGTGAATGACAAGTCACAGCTATCCCAGCATCTCCACACAGGCACATAATCATGATCAGGGTGCTTGACAACCAGCTTGCATTTACAATGGTTGCAGTGTCCCACAGTCATATGATTGCTATTTATGACCTTCCCTGCTAGCTTTCCAAAAACAAAGTCACTGGGGAAGCCAGCAGGGAAGGTTGGAAGTTGTTCTGCAACTTCCATAACCTTAGTGGTCACCTTCATACTTGCCACACTTGCATTGCATCTCTCCACACGCCCTTGCTTACATCAGCAGCCACCCCCCAAGCTTTTGTTGTGGCTTGCCAGAACCCTAAGTAGCCACCCCAAGCCCTACTACACTCACATTATCATGTCAACCCTTTGCACATCTTCATGCAACATCAACCCCCAAATCCTGCTGCACCTGTGTAACCACTCTGGCAGCTTCCTTCACCCGCCAACACCCTGCAGCAGCCACCCCCAAGCCCCACCCCACTCATCCTGCCACACCATCCCCTTTTGTATTTTCACACAGCCAGTAGCAGTCATCTACCTGGCCACCTACCTGCTTGCAAGCTTGGGACTTGCTGGATTCTTCAGTGACTTTCCTTCTTGGTACTTGGCAGCAAATTCCAAGCCGACCATTGCTTAACAACATGGGTTTCTCACTTGATGATGTCAACAAGGCATCCTGGGCAGTGATGAAATGTAAAATTTGTTACTAATGGTTCTGTGGGCATGGCTTTGTGGGCAGGTAATATGACTGAGTGCGCATGGCCAACTCTTTTTTTAACTTTTAAAACCATTTTTTCTACAACCTCTTTGGCCGAAGAGGTTGTAAAAAAATGTTTTAAAAAGCCTCTGACGATCCCAGCTGAGCCGCATGATCATCAGAGGCTTTTTTTTTTTACTTTTAAAAGCATTTTTTCAGCCAAAGAGGTTGTAGAAAAAAATGCTTTTACATTTTTTAAAAAAAGCCTCTGATGATCACGCAGCTCAGTTGGGCATGGGTGGGGGGCAGGAATTTTTGCTACTGGTTCTCCAAACCACCTGCCACCATCGCTACTGGATTGGACAATCCAGTCCGAACCGGGAGCATTTCACCCCGATCCTAGGATTACCATCACTAATCATTAATGCACTGTATATTAAACATTGCTTAATGGTGGAAATTCTGGTCACAAGTACTGTCATTGCCCATTACCTGCAGGTAAAATCAATGAAATGAAAATTTGCAATATATACACATACTGTGTGAAGGACTGCAGTCCTTCATTGCCAGTCTTTTTAATGGTATACATTTGATTGTCTACCTATATGTGTTCAGGCAGTTGGCATACAGAAGCAGAAAATAAAAATAACCAACTGGGTCACCCCATTTGTCTTCTAAACTGAAAGAAATAATCTGCCCGCCTAAACTGAGACCTTGTATGCCATGTTGTCGTGTAAAGCACAATTTTGTGGTTGAGTTAGAAGCCCCTGAAAAAGACGATTTTGTAATGGAAACGGAAGACATGATTAATGGATCACTTTATTTAATTAGAGTTCTTTTATCCTCTTACTTTTTTCTTGGCAAAAAAGATGCTGTGCCAGCTCTTCTTCACTTCTCTATCTGCTTCTTGTGATCTCTTGAATCACCACCAGGTCAGACAGAAGACATATTTTATTGGTTCTAATGAGATAGCCGACAGGCAAAGAAAATATTTCATACAGATTGAGTGCCCTTTAAACAGAATTGATTCAAGCAGTTTGTTTTCCTTCATCCTGTCTAAAGTTATATCCTCATTCCCTTCCAATATTATGGCTTATGAGCAATCACTGTAAGATGAATAGTGCAAGCAGCTCTTCTGTATAATCCTTTCACATCATTTTATGGCACTTTAAAAAAAATATGCTTTAGTAAAGCACTGCTTTGTCCGGCTGCACAGCTATCCACCTCATTGAACTTATTCTCCTAAAAAAAAGAAAAGGCAGAGGGAGGAATGACTGGTTCCTTTTGCTAAGGTGAGAAGTGGATTGCCTTACCAGCTAAATAAGAGATAATCAAATGTGCCTGATGTATTAGGAGTAACTTCCATACAGTTGCTTGTTTTTATTTTGTAATTATTGTTGCTCTTTTAATTCAGTTATATTGATTATTCAGAGAATTTACTTCCTCCATTTTTTTATGACGGGAAAAATTCTCCATTACCCAACAGACAAGTGAAGACCACACAATCTACTTTGGCCAAGTTTATTTGAACAGCACTGGAGACAGAATATAAGGTCCTGCCAGCTATAAAGAGCAGTCTTATATAGTCTTATAATAAATGATGGTCGGTAAAGAAGTCAAATGTTAATCATTTTATTTCAATAAATGGGTTAGATTTTCTCCTTACAGGATTCAGATATTATAAGTATATGTCATTAAGATGATGCCTGTTGTATATTGTTTTACTTGTATTTATAAATGTATTTTGTGGTTTCTTAAATTAATAAAAATTTAAAAAATTTTTAAAAAAAGATTTTCTCCTTACAATGAGAATACACATTAAAGCTAGAGGTCTACATAAATCAACTTTGGGGTTAATTACTTTCTAATTCCCTTCTAAAAATATACTCATCGAAATAGACAGTCAAAATCTTGTCCAAAAATCATGTAAAATGTTATTCATGAATCTTTGAAAGACCAAGAGATTGAACACCAACTTAAACAACATTACCATATATTCAGAATTCCCATAGTGAGAGTCCAAAGCAGTTAATTATTGATGTTCCTCATTCATGAAAAATAGACTATAGAGCCCTCTGAATCTAATTTGGTAAAAATGCATGCCTTCCACAACCATTCTAAGAGTTAGGAAATGAAGGGATGAGTGTAGTGACATCTAAGGATGGAGATAGGAAACCACCATCTTGACAAAAATGTTAGGAGTACAGACTGGAAACAAGGAAAGGAAAGTAACTTATAAATTTTGTGATAAATTGCTTTAAGCTGCTAACTCTGTATTAACAATCAGTAGGTGGTATTTTTTTATTCTTGATCCCAAGAATAAAAATGAATCACTGAACAAAAATGAAAAGTCTGTGAAGTCCTTGGTGCTCTTTGAACTTGATTGTTTCCTGGTAGATGATTCATTATCAAACTAGGCAACATCATCAGTGGTAGTAGGGATTGGGGTTTGCTCTCATTTTTAAATACTAGTAGCTTGCCCTGCCAAGTCTGAGCTGATCTACTTTCTTTTCTGGAGTATTGTTTGCTTCTTGATTGTTGGTTTAATGTTAATCTTGAGGTTATTCCCTGCTTATCTGGGTGTTGATTGCTGGTGAGAAGATATTTGGTCTTTTTGTTTCCTTTTTGGCTTTATGATTGTCTCTTTTGAATGGTATCTTTATCTCTATGTGCCTGTTGATGTCCAGTTTGTCTGAGTGCCAGGCTTCCAGGAATTCTCTAGTGCTTCTGGACTTGACTTGGTTTAGGATGCCCACAGTTTCCCAGTTGAAACTATTATTAATTCTGTCCATGTATTGTGAAATTAAGGAGCTTTATGTCATGTCTTCTTTTGGTCTTCATAGATAGGTTCTGCTAGTCTTCTGGCTGTTTGCCCTACAGTACATAGTGGCCATTGCAATTCCTACACTATATGCTTTCTTCTTCTTCTGAGACTGGTTTAATTGGTTTGTCTGCTATGGAGATACCATGTGATTGTAATCTGTTGGTGATTCCTGAGATGTTTTTGATGTATGGCAGTGAAGAATCCTCTTCAGAGCTTCTGCTGGTTGTGCTATATTGGATTGAGTGGTCAGGCACTTTTTGATCAAATTGCAATGATATATCCATTTTGTTGGAAGATGTATATTTGATGTGTTTCCTTTTTCTGATATTCAGGGTTAGAGAAAATCTGTGTGGAGATTGAGGGAATGAAGGAGAATAATGATGTCTACCCTTCCCATTAACATATTCTCATATTCTGCTGCAATTCCTTTACTTTTCTGTTCATGTTCGAGCAGACCTAGATTAATGCTGTCAAAGTTAATCAGGCGCCTTGATAAATGACTGTGTCCTCTATTTCATCTGGTAGTCAGTTCAGCCTCTTTCATTCTAGCTCATATTCTGAGCTAATAGCCATCTCATCAATATATTTCCTCTCTAAATGCTTCACCTGTCATAGGCAATGGTTTTCTCAGTCTCAAGTCATTTGCTTGACAAGGTCTTTAAAGTTAGTTCTCAGGTGTACCATGAAATATTCCGGTTGCACCAGCTAGATCTGAGCTGTACTGGGTTATTCATTTTACACATCCTTCAGTCATTAAGCTAATTATAAATCCCATGGTGGTTCACTTGATAAGGAAGTAATTTGATCTTAGGAAGATGTATAATTCATATTGAGTGAAGAAGGCAGTAAATTTGGTCAGATTCCCATACTGATGAGGAAAGGAAATACTTTGTATGGGGGGGGGGGGACTGCCATTGCTGCAAGGTTGCAGTTGCTTCCACAATGACTGTTGAATCTTTGGCAGACTGGTAATGAGGGAAGATTATTGATTGTGATTGAATCTCCTCATACTGTATTTGAGCTATCTATACGAGATCTCCCAGGTACAATGATTAGACGTTTCCTTTTCCATATTCCCAAGTAGACTCAAGAAAGTTAGGTAAGTTGATTTACTGCAAAGAATTAGGAATCCATGTCTAAAAGTTCTCACTTCACAACATCTAGGAATCCTTCCCTTTAGTTCCAAAATATGAATCCTCTTCCTTTTGCCTATTTGAATCTGTGGCTACATGGATACTTATTTCCCAATCTTGAAGATTTCTGCCATCTGCTTCATGTTTGCAAAATATTATGTACTAGAATGAGAATCAGAAAATCCTGCCCTTGAGCTCAACCTCTAGATTGTTTCGGTCCATATGTGTCACTGATTGGTTTTAGAATTAGAGCAAGAGACTAGCACCTTTGTTGATAGTAGAATCCCTAGAGGGTCTACATTCATGATCCCTAGGCATCTGATCACTTGCTATAGTAAAGACTATAACAAAGTCTATCATGCTATCATGACTCATACAAGGGTTCAAAAATCAAAGGTCTCTAACTCAAACCTTCTTTGACAGGAAATGCACTTCCAGGTAGATTACTACCTTTATTTACCGATAATAATGAACCCTCAACAATGGACCATTGGCCATTTCATTATTTTTTTTAAAAAAAAAAGTAACTGTATTTGGGACCCAAAGTTTAAAATGTATAATTCTTCAAATTTTCTACTTGCATCAATGGATACAAGGCCGCCTGCATAGGTAGTTGATTCATAATAGCATAATAACTTCTCTAGGCTGGAAATCACAGATTCTCACCTTACCAGTTTTCATTCTTAGATCATGTTCTCTCTTTTCCTTTTCTGTGAAACTGGGACTGCACATCTCCCAGGCCTCTGAGGGCCTCCAAACCAGCGAAGGAGCAAATGTGAAATAACAATCCAAACTAAACATGGAGAAGGCACGACTTTTACTGTTGCTGGGGGTTTGACTTTAGGAGTTGACAGACAAAATTCCAATGTTCTCGTTAAATATTATGTTATTATTTAAATAGCTATGATTTCTGACTCCCAAGGCAGTTCAAGATAAAAAAAATGCATTAAAAACAATGTAAGAGAAAAAAATATAACAAAAGAATGAAGATGGGAAATTTGACAAAAACAAAGCCAAACACAAACACAAAGAAATAAAGTCACACATTTTCAACAGGGGGGAGGTCTTCCTAACCCATCACTAATGTTGAACAGCCACATAGAGCCACAGAGGCTAGAATGATCTTTTCTGAGTTTCAGCTCATAAAAATGGGGCATCTCCACCTGAGGACAAAGGAGCTGTCTTTTGGGCTAAAACCTGAGAATTGTATTATTGTAATATGCTTTTCTTGGAACAGCATTTGAAGCTATTGTGTAAATTGGAAAGAGCAGCACAAGAATAGGCAATGTCTCTTTAAAAATCCTATATTTGTCCCTGTTAAAGCAGTTTCACTAACTGTTTATTGTCTTCTGAGCTCAATGCAGTATATATACAATTATATATAAAGACTTATATAGCTTAGACCTAAAGTATTTAGAGTACTTCCTCTTCCACATAGTCCTTCTGTACCAGTATGGTATCTTTTGCAAATCCTGTCAATAGCTAATTTCATTTTTCTGGGTTGGATCCCATATTATGGAAGAAATGGTGACTGAAGTCAAAGCAAATTCCTTTCTTGTTATGGTACAACAGGACTAAAACATAGTTTTCCACCAGGCCTTACATGGTTACATTTGTGGGATTGTATTTCTTCTTCATTTTGCAGTATATATGTTTTCAAAATAAAATTATAAAAGGGAAATTGGTGTTTTCAGAAGTAATTATCATCAGAATATTTAGTACCTTTAAGTTCATCGGTAAAGTTCAGCACTACTGACATTATTATATAAATAACGCCAGATTGTTAAGATTTATGATGAATATGGTTTTGATCAAGTCATGCTTATCACACCTTAACTGTATCGTCCAATTCAGTTTTAACCCAGAAAAAAAAAAAACTATTCCTGCTATTTCTACTGCATGCATGTTTACTCAGTGATGGGATTCAAGTAATTTAACAACCGGTTCTCTGCCCTAATGATTTCTTCCAACAACCAGTTTGCCAAACTGCTCAGAAAGTTAACAACTGGTTCTCCTGAAGTTGTGCAAACTGGCTGAATCCCACCACTGTGTTTACTTCTAAACACAATGGATAATGTGTGTGTGTGTGTGTGAGAGAGAGGGGGGGGGATGGCTGTGGCTGTGTGTAATAGAACAATAAAATGTAATAGAACACATACATATAGCCTTGATGCCTAAAGTTACATAACCCAGGAAAGATTTACTGCTAAGGCATGAATTGGCCTTCTTATTGGGTATCCAGAAAAAAACAATTGAATATATCTACAGTTATGTGTGCTGCCAGAATTGTGAGGCATGAATCTGGAACAAACTACAAAATTCACTGAAGCTGATCTGCCATCTGTATGCATCCGGACTTGTCATCTGCCCATTGAATTGCTAAACTGCATCATATGGCAGAATTGAAAAGATCTGGGCAATCCCAGATGTAGCTATGTGTCTTAATTAAATGATCCACTATTCTTCTTTAATGGTAACTTATCCCCCCCCCCTATTTTTTTTACAGTCGTGCTCCTCAGATTTAATTTCTGTGATAAAATGTAAATATTAAATTATGAAAAATTACCTCAGCCTGAGAAACTTTTGCTTATGTGATGAAGTTAGAATCTGCATAAACTTTCTAATTTAGTATCCCTTGATCTTCAGAGACTTCCCCTCTTGTTTGTATGTGTGTTTGTATACGCAGTTCCTGTTTCTAAGTCATTTTAGCCCAACATGCCAGTTAATGTCCATATCTCCTTTATTTCTATGTTAAAAGCTGTTCCTGCCCTACTGGATTTGAAGGGAAGAAATGTGAACTGAATCCAGATGATTGTGAAGATAACGATTGTGAGAACAACTCAACGTGTATGGATGGGATAAACAATTATGCTTGCCTTTGCCTACCCAACTATACAGGTCAGCTACACATATCATTTTGAGAAAAAAACATCTCCAGATGTCACATAGAGTCTCTTGTATTTTAACTGAACTTTTTTCATGCTAGGAGGACTTGCTTGACTACTACTTTGGAGGTGGGGACTTTATAAAAATGCCACAATCTGAACTGCTTGCATCTTCCCTCAGGAGAGGGAGCAAAACACATGGAGAATCATTATATGGAGCCTGAGTAGTGTAGGGGGCATTATATGGAGCCTGAGTAGCGTAGGGGGCTAATACCTCCTACTAAAGGCAGCAATTAACATCCAGCTGCCTGTAATTCTGCGAGTTCAATCCTAGCCAGGCTCAAGGTCGACTCAGCCTTCCATCCTTTCTAAGGTGGGTAAATTGAGGACCCAGTTTGTGGGGGCAATAAGCTGACTTTGTATAAATATATACAAAAGTATGAAGGCTATTGCTTAATGCATTGTAAGCCGCTCTGAGTCTCCGGAGAAGGGGGGGCATATAAATCAAATTAATAACATAATAATAATAATAATAATCATAATCATCATAATCATAATAAATTATATTAATTCATATAGTTTTAATTATTCTTCAGTTACAGCAATTTCAGCTTCTGGAATGTGGTCTCCCACTTAAACAGGTACAGCAAATAATGTCAAAAGTGCATCAGAAAAGGAAGAGAGTTAGGAATATTTTCCACCTGGGTAATTGAGGAAAAATTGGACTGGATATCAATGTAGCATAGAAAAGAAATGATTCTTACCAGTGGTGGGTTGCTCCTGGTTCACACTGGTTTGCAAGAACCTGGTTGTAGTAGATCGGAGAACCAGTAATAACATTGGCTGGCCACGTCCCCGGCCCAGTCACTGCTCGCTTACCCTGCCCACCTCATCAGAGGCTTTTTTTTTTTACTTTTAAAAGCATTTTTTCTACAACCTCTTCAGCCAAAAAAATGCTTGTAAAAGTAAAAAAAAAAAAGCCTCTGTTGATTGAGCAGCTCAGCTGGGATCATCAGAGGCTTTTAAAAACATTTTTTTCTGCAACCTCTTAAGCTTGTAGAAAAAATGCTTTTAAAAGTAAAAAAAATGTTGGCCACGCCTACCCAGTCACATTAATCCCCACCAAGCCATGCCCACAAAATAAGCCACGCCCACAGAACTAGAAGTAAAAAAATTTAGAACCCACCCTTGATTCTTACCCTACCGCAAAAAAATAATTGGAGATTAGGCTTTTTAAAAATGGTTGGTTTCAGATATTTAGGAAAGTATTTATGGTATTTATTGGCAGAGAATTTTCTTTTCTTAGTGGTATACACATCTCACCCATAATACTGATATCAAAATAAAGCATCCAGGAACATTGGGTTTATATATGTATGTATTTCTGTATCTAGAATATTGGTATATTAGTTATTACTTAAGAGATATGCTTTTCACTACAAAGCATTATAGTGTGAGTACTTTGCCTTAGAGCTTTGCCATTATTGCAATCTTTTTTTTAAAATTTGATTTATATGCCGCCCTTCTCCGAAGACTCAGGGCGGCTTACAGTGCATTAAGCAATAGCCTTCATACTTTTGTGTATATTTTATACAAAGTCGGTTTATTGCCCCCACAAACTGGGTCCTCAATTTACCCACCTTAGAAAGGATGGAAGGCTGAGTCGACCTTGAGCCTGGCTAGGATTGAACTCACAGAATTACAGGCAGCTGGATGTTAATTGCTGCCTTTAGTAGGAGGCATTAGCCCCCTACGCTACTCAGGCCTCTTCTGAAAGTCTCATCCATTTTCTCGCCTGACTGTAGTTCTGGGACCCCTGAGTATTCTGTAGCATTCTGGGACCCCTAAAATTGTTGGCAGCATATAAGAGCAATAGAAAGCATGGAGCTTGCTCCATATCCATGCATATGGATCAGGGGTGGGTTCTACTTACCTTTACTTACCTTTACTACTACGAAAGTGGGCAGCATAGAAATATGATAAATAAAAAATTTTAAAAAATAATTCTACCGGTTTGGGGCCACGTGTGTGTGCTCTTCTGTGCATGAGCAGAAGCGTTCTGATGATGTCAGGGTCGGTGGGCTGAGCCTCCCACCAGTTTTACTACTGGTTCTATAAAACCAGTCTCAACTGGGGGCAACCCACCACTGATATGGATGTATATGCATAGATACATACATATATACACATACACAGATACATACATACATACACATAGACCTATTTTTGTAAATTGTGAAAACTGTCTTCATTTCTGTATTGCAAATAATTCACTGTAACTATGCTGTATTAATCCAACATCACAATTAGAGGCAGATATTGCAAAAGATCAGTCTGGGGATATAATTGCTCTTTTTCTTCTGCTTTATGCCACTTTATGATTTGAATGGGTCATTGATGATAATAAAGAATATATTGTATGCATTTATGCAGGATTTAATGGGCCTTTAGTTTCCTTCAGCAGTGCTCTTTTGTCTTATATGTTCTAAATTCATACCTTGATGTGATGCCACTTATTCTAAGGTTTGAGGAATAGAGGTTCCTATTTCACATATAATAATACTGGCAAAGTGGTTCCTGTTCAAAAATAGAGATTTTCAATAAGTAATCTATCTATCTGTACATGTCAGTTATTTCAGCAAACAACTCTACATTTATTTGTTTTATTGCCTGCACGTTAACATCCATATCCATTCGAAAACTACAGGGAACATCAAAGCATTTTGTTCAAATGTTTCTGAGAAGAAAACAAAGAGCAATGCAGAAAATAAGAAAATATATGTCTTTGCTTGAATGACAGTTACTTGGTTTTCACCTTTATTCTGACACATGATATTTTTAGCAGTCATGCCCTAATTCACACAATGCAAAATCTCCGAAGTTTGAAGAAGTCTTCTCATTTTTTCTCTTCCATCCAATTTCTCAACACAGTTCCCTGATTTTATAAACTGTAATTGCATTCGCCCAACAATTTAAGAATATAAGCCACCAAATCATAAGCTGTCACATTCACAGTAACGTGATGAAAAAATTTCACTGTTCTTTTAAATATAAAAATGTGAACTGGCCATGTTACTCTCTGAGCTCTGGACACTTAGAGAAAGGCCCCTTACAAGCTAGAGTATATTATGTAACATGGGATTCAATCAGTGTCATGTTTGAGTGAGCTGGTAAGAAAATCTAAAATTTCTCAAACTTAAAATGTTTTGTTGGGCTCTTTTGGGATGCTTATGTAAATAGTTGGCTTTGAAACCCTTCATCCTGATTGAAAACGAACTGCTGCAATTAGCCATCTTTCTGCCAGAATTTTTTGTAATGGTTGAATTTAACCCCGAAGTTTAGAAATTGAGTCTTTGAGCCAATGGTTCTCACAACATGATCCCCTATATATGAATAGTGTATATTAATTAACAATTTAATTAAATTTGTAATGAACAAAAAAGGTATATTTTTTGTTATTGCTCTTTCTTAGTAGGTAAAAATAAAGTGCAGGCTTATTTTACTAAATAAATAAGGTATTGTTTCCTACCTTTTTTTCTTTGTTTTACTGTATCAATTATTTGTCTGTAAGAAAACATATTTTATTAGATATATTGTCTTATTGCTCCCCAAAATTATAAATTTTAGAAAATAATTACCCTAAAAGAAATGCTTAAATCTAAATAAGCATAAAACATAACATACTGTTTAATGCTGAATTTTCTATGAGTAATCTAATAATCAAAAACATGAAAATATGGCAAATTACACAAGCAGATTTCCAAAAACAATCTTAGACACCACAAAATAATGATGAGCAGCATACCAATAGTCTGCCTTTTAAAAATAGCCATAGAATAGAATAGAATAGAATAGAATAGAATAGAATAGAATAGAATAGAATAGAATAGAATAGAATAGAATAGAATAACAGAGTTGGAAGGGACCTTGGAGGTCTCCTAGTCCAACCCTCTGCTTAGGCAGGAAACCCTACACCACTTCAGACAAATGGTTATCCAACATCTTCTTAAAAACTTCCAGTATTGGAGCATTCACAACTTCTGCAGGCAAGTTGTTCCACTGATTAGTTGTTCTAACTGTCGGGAAATTTCTCCTTAATTCTAAGTTGCTTCTCTCCTTGATTAGTTTTCACCCATTGCTTCCTTTTCTACCTTCAGGTGCTTTGAAGAATAGTTTGACCCTCTTCTTTGTGGCAACCCCTGAAATATTGGAACACTGCTATCATGTTTCCCCATCCTTCTTTTCATTAAACTAGACATACCCAGTTCCTGCCACCGTTCTTCGTATGTTTTAGCCTCCAGTCCCCTAATCATCCTTGTTGCTCTTCTCTGCACTCTTTCTAGCATCTCAACAACTTTTTTACAACATGGCGACCAAAACTGAATGCAGTATTCCAAGTGTGGACTTACCAAGTAGCAAAGCAATCTTTGAAATTAGGTCTTGTGTTCATATTTTGCAGCATGGCAACCATGAACATTCTTTCTTTAATCACCTTTGTATATTTTAACCATAAAATATTCTCCTTTGTTAAAATCAAATTTCTTTCCAATATGAGTCATAAAATCTACAGGAACTACTTGAGTTTAACTGATCTAATAGAAATCCAGGTTCTTTTCAATGCTGTGTTGATCTGATTTTATGACTGAAACATGGCAGGGCAAATCATTAATATTAATATTCTCTATTTCTGACCTCTGTGGCTTCTTTTACCTTTTGGTTCATAATTTTGTTTAATCTTGCTTTATAGGTTTTGACTGCATTGTAAATCACATGAGGCACCTTTGTTTAGAATTTTAGACATAAGGTACAGAATGTATTGTCAATAAAAACGAACTTCCCTAAACAGAGTGACTAAATTATTTTTACTCCTACAGTGGTGAAAAAGGAGGTAGGCATGCAAAAGAATAGGTTGTATCTATTGAAATGTGATTTGAGAAAACATGTGTGCTTGCTCAAATTGGGCATAATTTCACTATAGAAAGAGTCAGACTGTGTCCAACCACAATGACAACCTGGCAAGAGGCTGGATGTTCAACTATGCTAGTAATTTAGAGAATTATTGCCTGCCTATCTAGAGAGAGGTAGATTAACAGTTTTGGAAATTGCTAACATTTCCCTTTTACTCCAAGAAAAGAGTCTCCTGTTTATTTGAAAAACAATAGCTTTGTACAAACAGCATGTACTCTCCCCTTTGAAGGTTCAATTCCTAGTGTTTCCAGTTATAAGGAATCACCCTTCCTCCCAGATAAATATAAACCACGTTCTCTAATATTTCAGTAAAAAGAAGTCTTCTTCCTATATCTCATCCCTTATCAATAATCGATTGATAAAAACTCATCCTTTAGTTCTAATCAACCAAAGTCTATTAAGAGCTAATGTCATAATTTTAATCTGAATCTAATCCATTTTATATTCCAGTTTATCACTTTCTCTAAAAAATGAAGCAACAAATCTCTCCCCACTTATCAATTGATCTTTAAAGCCCTGTCATTCAGTCCTGGTTTTAAAAAAAACACCTATTAATAGCTATCAGAAACCAGAACATACACATAAACCTTGACCAGATAAGTCCTTTAAATTCCTTTTGTTTACTTTTCTTGATTTTTAATCCCATGAAATATTGTTTTACAGGTTGGTTTAATGATAAGCAGCTTCCTTATAAGTAGTTAAAAGAGGAAGCGTGTAAACACATTGTCCAATTTGGACACGCCAAAATATGGTTTAGGCAAAATGATTTCCCCTCCCAAAATTCTCAGATACATTGGAGATCACTGTTTCAGAATCTCTTTGCGAAGAGATTCTCTGTGGAAAATATCAGTGGTGGGTTGCTACTGGTTCATCCCAGATCAGGCAAACTGGTAGCAGTGGCGGTGGGAGGTTCCACCCACCCACCTGGATACTTCTGTGCATGCGCAAAAGTGTTGCACATGTGCAAGTGTGCGTGTACCCATGAGCAAACTGGAGCAACGGGTTTCGAAACCCATCCCTGGAACAAACGTATGGTTGACCCTTGCTGTTTCTATTGTCCTAAGCACATTCCTAATTCAATTGAAAACCTTTCTACCATATAATCAATAAAGTATCTGTTTTCTTTTTGGGGTTATATGACTTTCTCAGTTATCCAACATGCATCAGCAGTAATGTCTTTTGCTCTTTGGCCTTTTCTAAAACTAGCATAAACATCTGGCATCCCCTTTTCCATGCGGGACTCTAATCTGTATTGGATGATCCTATAAATTATTTTGCTAGCTAAAAAAAGAAGAAGAAATATCCAATGGAATAAAACTGATAGCATATGGGAAATACTGCCCCAACTAATACCAGTACCAATTTAAGTTTAAACTTTACCAAGAAAAGTTCTGCCAGGGTGGGCTATCAATGTAAAGATTTTAAATTGGTTTTAAATGTGGGATTTTAAATTGGGGTTTTATATTTGAGCCAAATTATTTAATATTTTTAATTATTTTTAAATCTTGTCTGTCTTTGTGCTTTTAATCAGGCTGTACACCACCCCGAGTCCTTCGGGAGAGGGGCGGTATAGAAATAAAATTATTATTATTATTATTATTATTATTATTATTATTATTATTATTATTATTATTATTATTATTATTATTATTATTATTATTTACTTTGAACTAACCAGTAGCAGTTTTCCAGAGCTTGGACAATTATTTCAATGTGATAATGGCTTCCAGGGAATATTATTATCTTTAATTAGAATCGCTTCAATTTAATACCAAAAAAAAAAAAAGTGTAGAAGGAAGATTGCTTATTATTTGCTCCTAGTTTCATAACTATGCTCACTTGCAAGCCTCTTGAGGTTGGTTTAGATGCTAGAACTTTTCCCTTCTATATTTCAGTTGCAGGGCTCAGATTTTCATTTATGTTACATAGATCATTGCTTTGTAGTTCAAGAAAGTCTTTCTTGATAATACTGGTAAATCTGATTTTTTTATTACTTTGTTAGTAAGATATGGCTTTGAGCCATTCTGTGAGCTATATTTGAAAAGAGTTTTAGATTCATCTGAAACCGTTGTTTCCCCCCAGGAAGAGTAGCATTTCTGCTTGTAGAAATGTTATGGAAGCCCCATCTTTGAATTAAATCATGAAGCTATCAAAAGAGAAGTGACAAAGAAAGTATAGTTTAATGAAATAGGAATCTACATTGTTTTAAAGTAGATTGTTTTTACATAATTGTCTTGCTCTAAAAACAATTGCCAAGTTCTGCTTTTATCTAGTTTAAAATATTAAAGTAGAAAACTCTAACCAACCTTATTTGAAGTAACTATAATATTGCCAGTTAAAAAGAAGGAATTTTATTTCTGCGCCAAGAGAATTATGTGATTGTTGCAAGAATCAAATACAACCAGTCTCTCATGATTAAATTTTAAGGATGTCTTGGATGTTTATTAATTTCTGCTGGAGTGTATGTGTCTAGTAGAACTTAAATTGTATCTAAAAATTCAATGGAGAAGTAATCTTAGACTAAGTAAAATAAAACCAGCAAGTGCTTCTTTATAACATTTTCCTTTATCTGCATTTTTCACTTACCATATTTTCTGGCGTATAAGACGACTTTTTAACACATGAAAATCTTGTGTTTGTCAGGGTCGTCTTATACGCCAGGTGTCATTTTATAAGCCGGTATACAGCATGCTGAAACGGCGGGCAGTTCGGAGAACCAGTAGTAAAATCCCTGCCCCCGCCCCCCCCCCCCATGCCCACCTGAGCTGCACGATCATCAGAGCCTTTTTTTTCTTTTAAGTGGCTCTGACGAGCCAAGCTCTGACAATCCAAGCTGAGTTGCCTGCTAATCAGGCAACTCAGCTTGGATCGTCAGACCCATTTAAAGTTTTTTTCTTTTAAATGGCTCTGACGATCCAAGCTCTGATGATCCCAGCTGAGTTGCCTGTTAACTGATAGCAAACCCCCCACCCCCTGCTTCCAGCTTGCTTACCTTAGCTGCTGGTCACAACGCCTGCCTTGCTTCGCTTGCTGTAATACCTGAAATCCATTGCATCAGCAAGCAACTGAATCTCCCTGCCTGCAATCAAGCCCATCGGTGAGCAGCTCTATCTGCCTTCCTGCCTGCCTTGTACCTTCTAATGCAGGGGTCTCCAACCTGGCAACTTTAAGACTTGTGGACTTCTACTCCCAGCAAAGCTGGCTGAGGAATTCTGGGAGTTGAAGTCCACAAGTCTTAAAGTTGCCAAGGTTGGAGTCCCCTGTTCTATTGGGTATTTCCCCCCCCCCCTTTGGGAGCTTTAAAAAAAATAGTTAATTGGGTTTTTTTTCAGTTGTTCTTTTTTTAGACCTAGCCATTTAAAGTTTAGGAAGTTTTAAATTTAGCTGCTTTTATATAAAAATAAAAATAAATTAAAATAATATTTGTGCAGCTTTCTGAGATTTAGTGTGTTTTTGTAGTTTTTCACTCTAACTACACAAACACACAAAATCTCACAAAGCTGTATGTGGAATTTTGTGTGTGTAAAGTGTGAAAGTTGTTTTTTTGGGGGGGGGTTGTGGCTGTGTGAGGTTCCTGCTTGTTTCAGGGGCCATTTTGGGTCTAGCACAGCTGTTTTTACATTGTGGGTGAGCCAGTTGTGTTGTGTTGTGTTTTGTAGGTTAAAAAAGGACAAAGAAGTGACATTGACTTGGCCACGCCAAGTCAATTATATGTTTATAAGTGACAGTTTTCCTGCTAAGTATCTGAATGTCATAAGCATTTGAATTAAAATTACCATATTGAAATCAAATCTGAGTTTTTTTAATTTTTATTTGGTGTGCATTGGAAGTGGGGTAGTTTTATACAGCGGGTATAGCCCAAGCCCTATATTTTAACAGGAAAAGTAGGGGGTCGTCTTATACGCCCAATCGTCTTATACGCCAGAAAATATGGTACTTTTTTTTTCATTTCCTTATCCTTTCCATACCCTTCTCTTTCAACATTTCTATGTTGTATTTATTATTTTAAAATTTTGTTAATAAAAATGATATATATTCACTTGAAGAAAATACTTTCTTTTGGATTTTGTCAAAAGTTTATCCTAGCTATTAAATAAAAACCTGTTAAAATATCAAGGGATGTTTTTGACACAAGTAGGACTTTTCCTATTTATAGTGCATGGCTCCTCAAAAATGATGACCACTAAATTCAATAGACTGTTTTTTGTTTTTTATCAAGTGAGTGGTTATACCAGCATTAATCTTTAATCTGCGATGAATGTGTACCTGTTCTTTTCTTTGTGACTATGTTTAATTCCTGAAATGACTTATATGCCTGGAAGTGTTTTTGCCAGAAAAGAGTTTTAGAAAGCAAATTTTCCTTAGTGGAAAATGCATTGTTCTTTGGCAAATGAAACATGGGAGGTCTCCAGGCCTTTAACCCATGTAGGATTAACTGCTAGGAACATATGTTAATGCTGATTCATTGTGGCCTCTAATGACTACAAAACAAAAGCCAGCCCAGCAGACTAGAAAATAGTTGCATGCATTTGACTTCATTTAATTATTATGCTTTCCACAATGGAATTATCATAGCAGAATACATACCATTTATGACTTCTAATGTTTGGTAATTAAATGCACAATATTACTTCTTCCTCATTGAGTTAAGGGCAGAAAGGATTTAGCTATTGAGAAGTAGCTCCTATGGTGAGTGCAAACAACTATATATCCAATAGATCAGGTGTGTCAAACTGGTGACCCAAGGAAAGGCAGTGATGCCTTTCAGAGTGCCTTTAAAATGTAGCTGCATCAACTAGTCCCCAAGTATAACATGGATAATTATTTGTTGTTGTTAGTTGTGAACTCGTGTCCGACCCATCGCGACTCCATGGCCAACATTCCTCCAGGCCTTCCTGTCCTCTACCATCCTCTGGAGTCCATTTAAGCTCACACCTTCTGCTTCAGTGACTCCATCCAGCCACCTCGTTCTCTGTCTTCCCATTCTTCTTTTGTCCTCAATCTTTCCCAGCATTAGGCACTTCTCCAGTGAGTCTTTCCTTCTCATTAGGTGGCCGAAGTATTTGAATAGATAATTATAGTGTTGGAATTATCTGGATCATACTTCATTAAAAGTAATAGTTTGGTTTAAGACGCTCATAAGATAGTGGAATGTTTGTTAAAGTGGAATGTCTCTTAAATTAAAAAGTTATCCTAATCCTGTCAACAAGTCAGGGATGTTTGCTGTATATGTCAGAACAAATTACAGTATTTTAAGAAGTGACTAAGAAATGGATTTGCCTTCTTCCTAAGACTGAGAAAGAAAAAATAGCCCAAAGTCATCTGAATCTCAATGGTAACAGGTTGAGGAAGACTTGCTTGTCATATTCACCAATATAACTTACAATAAGCAATGTAGGTTTGACCAAAATAAAATATATTTAATTTCAAAAATAAAAAGTATCTCAATTTACATGCAAGGAAATGATCATACAGTAATCAAAAACTAGCATTGCTTCAAATATATATGATCCCAAACTTTATCTTTAAGTTTATTAACATTATGAAAACATGAAAAATGAAACAAATTCATATACGCATTCCAGATTTCAAAAGTTTGACATTAAATTATTTATAATAAATATTTGTAAATTAATTCTAAGTTTTCTAAATGTATATTCTTCCATTCTTGTAAGATTGTTATTTCTCTATCATAGCATACACTATCTATTTCAAATTGAAATCATTAGTAAATAATTCAAGAGAATACAAACTTGCACAATATAGACTTAGTCTCCACTAACCAAATGAATATATGAAATTATGGCTATAACAGCATATGGCTATATCATATGAAACAATGTTAGTTTTAAGGATTACATCTCCAATAATTAGCTAATCCTGTTCAATACATGTAAAATCTTAATTTTTTGTAGATTTCATTTTAAACTTATATGAAAGTTATAATGATGCCAATGTGACTTCTGTTCAGGATTATGTATCAGCCATTCTGATTCTTTATTCTTTACCTTCCTATAGGTAAATTTATCAACCTGTAGTAGTAGTTAGATAGTATCTAACTACACAACAAAACAAAAATTCACATCTAACAAAAATTCACGATCTCATCTTGTTATTTGACTTAAAGTATATATAATATAGCAAACTTACACATACATATAATTATACATAGTATATATGTTGAATATATATACCTTGTGTATTTTTTTGTGTGTGTACATACATATATACATATGTAATACGTAAATATGTATACGTAAAATATATGTAAATTGTGTATGTATATATTGTGTACTTGTCTACAGATCTAGATTGTGTTAAAATTTTGACAGAATATACCTTAAAGGTATATTACAATCTCCAAAAATTTGTATTAGCATTTGTTTACATTGCTGATAATATCTACAGTGTGAGCATTTATTTTCTTTCAGTTGTCAGAAATAATTAACGATTATTAAGGCTCATGTCCATAATGTTCCATTTTGACTGAGTCGCTAACTTTTTTAAAAAATAAAGCTCTTTCTTTACATTTGCATAAAGGAGCAGGCATCAACTGGATTGGTACCAGTTTCAGTACTGCTCAAACTGATTTTTTTTTCTTCGCTTTATAAGAAAATCCCAGCTTGATACATGATAAACCTAACGCTTTGGGATGCCTTCAGCAACTGGGTAACAAGCTATGAACTAAACTGAAAGTAGCCGAAGGTCATATTGTAGTAGCATACAGTTCTGTGCTTCTTGGATATTCATTGGGCCACTTGTTAACACTATTTCTATATCAGGGAAATGGCAGCCATAAATAATTTATGGAGAAACTCCATGTGTTTCCGGTGAAGTTTTGGGAGGAATTTTTTACAATTAATAATTAAGCCAATTTTGGGACTCCAGTGGTAATGGTAATTGGCAATAATTAAGGTGCTGTTATTTGATTTAGGTGCTGGAAATCTGTAAATGAGGTGTGGGGTTTTTTTACTACTAAGGTAATAATTAGCACAATAAAAATTCTGATAACATATTTTACAGTTTAATTTTGGCCATTGAGAGTTATGTTACTAGTATGCATGTGCGCATATGTGCACAAATATGTGCAAGATTGTAACTGAAATGAAATATTGGACTGAAATGCATTTCAGAACCTTTATGCAGGAATCATGTGATATGAAACCTTACAATGCAGCTGAAATTATTCAGGAAATGTAAGAGATTAGTTAAAAAAAAAAGTCAAGAATAGAATTTTATCATAACATTATTATTCAGAAGATTATGGGTTTGATCATTGTGAATCATTTGTTCATTATTAGAAACTAGAAGTACAAAACAAGATTTTGAATAGGTATTAACAAAAATCAGCAGCACTGTTCCCTGTACTTGAGAACATTTTATTTAAGTATGCAGTTCTGATGGACTCTTGGGTGTAGACTATTATTTGCTCCCTAAGCACGTGCTTCATTCAGTGTTATATAGCAATAGCACTTACTTACTTACTTACTTATTTATTTATTTATTTATTTATTTATTTATTTATTTATTTATTTATTTATTTATTTCGGATTTGTATACCGGACTCAGGGTGGTGAACAGCCAAATTAAAATACATAAAGTACAAAACTTATAAGAAAACTAAAATGAATTAAATCCTTGGCTAGTCAATTTAAAACCCCAAATCCATAAAATTCCAATTTTAAAAACCAATCCATACAATTAAAAAAAAAAACCATTAAAAAACCCTTTGGGCTAGGCCGGCTGGTTGAAATAGGTAGGTCTTCAGGGCCTTACGGAAGGTACGAAGGTCCGGGATCAATCGTAAACTAGGTGGTAGCTCGTTCCACAAGGTGGGTGCCCCCACAGAGAAGGCTCTCCCCCTGGGGGCCGCCAGCCGACATTGTTTGGCCGACGGCACCCTGAGGAGGCCCTCTCTGTGTGAGGATATTGGCCGGTGGGAGGTTATTGGTAGCAGCAAGCGGTCTTGCAAATACCCTGGCCCTAGGCCATGGAGCGCTTTAAAGGTGAGAACCAACACCTTGAAGTGCACCCGGAAGACCACCGGAAGCCAGTGCAGCTCACGCAGGAGAGGTGTTATGTGGGAGCTCCAGGTTGCTCCCGTAATCACCCACGCGGACGCATTCTGGACCAGTTGGAGCCTCCGAGTGCACCTCAAGGGGAGCCCCATGTAGAGAACATTACAGTAGTCCAGGCAAGACGTGATGAGGGCATGGGTGACTGTGCACAAAGAGTCCCGATCCAGAAAGGGGCGCAACTGGCGTATCAGGCGAACCTGAAAAAAGGGCCCCCTGGCCACGGTCGTCACATGCTCCTCCAAAGACAGCCGTGTATCCAGGAGGACACCCAAGTTGCGAGCCCTCTCTGAGGGGGTCAATATATATAGATTATATATCACTTCATAGTGCTTTACAAAAGTCTAGATGGGTTTATAATGTCAGTTTCTGCCCCCAACGATCTGGATCCTCATTTTACCAACCTTTCAGATGTATGGAAAGTTGAATCAACCTTGAGCTGGTCAGGATCGAATTCCTGGCAGTTGGCAGATTTATCCGGTAGTATTGCATTCTAACCACTGTGTCCCGATGGTTCCTTAAATCTATTTAGCATTGAGGTTTTGAAACATATTATTACATTATTGTGGGATTTTTAAAAAAATTAACATATAGTTCAAAACATTTTGATACCACCAGTGTCACTCGGCATAATGATAAATGAATTGCTTGTTTTCTTTGCATCAGTCATAAGACTGAATACAAGCTAGAAGTGTGAATGTGTGTCCATGTAATATTCTACTGTGAAATTTGCTCCACTGAGATGATGAAAATTATAGTGGGGGAAAATATGGTACATTAAAAGGTAGCACATGTTCCATGACCATTATCCACATCATCAGACTCATTTTGCCCATGAAAGTGTGCTTCACAATAAATGAACCACTGTATCAGTACTGCTAATGGACAGGATCAATCCCAATTCTTCAGATAAAATCTGCAGGTTCTTAACTTTATCTCCAATGCTTATGTAAGACTGAAACTGGGAATCACAAGGATTGAGGCTAGGCTCTGTATTGTTATTCTCAGATATTGATTGAAATTTTTGTAGAGTCCAATTGGGGTGGTTTCTGTAATAATTGGAGATGGCTTTTGTTCATTGAAAGTCAAACATTACATATAAAATTAACTAATAGGGTTTTTTTTTAAGACAAGCCCTATAACACTGAGTTACAATCAAACTAGCAAGGCAAAGACAGAATTCTGGATACAGTTTGGCACTCAATTTATAACATCCTCAAGCAAAAACTTCCTGGTTTTGCCCTCTTTGGAATAATCAAAGATAAGTGTATTCATTTTTGGTTATATAGGCATTTCGAAATTTCGAAATTCTAAGTTTCTGATGATAAACAATTATTTATTTATTTTGTTTTAGGACAATATTAATATTCATAACATTCATAAAGACCTCAATAAATCTTCTAGTATTACATGTTTCATATACAACGCATTATTTGTACAATGTCTCTGTATGTATTTATTTTTGCTGCATTGACTAGTCTTAAACCACAATAAAAGTTTTAATCATGGGTATACCATTAATTTCTTTTTAAAAAGGGGGGGAGGGTTGAAGTATCAATGTCCTCAATAATTTCTTCATCAGCAGTTTTCATTCCTCAGTTATAATTATAATTCAGCTAAATAATGCAACTAAATTTTACTAAATTTATATTAAAAGCTCTCTTAATTTTATTTTTATTTCAGGAGAACTCTGTGATGAAGTCATCAACCATTGTGTGCCTGAACTAACCCCTTGCAAACATGAATCCAAATGTATTTCTCTTGATAGAGAATATAAGTAAGTATGTACTATTTATATGTTAAAATATTGTATATTAAACCAGAATACTAATGAGTTACTTTATTAACTAATTGCCACATTCCAGTGTTTTCTATGCAAGAAAACAACCAAATTCAGAGAGTACACCAAGGACTCCTTATTCCAGACCAAGCTAATAAACATATTATCTCTCCCCATTGTACACTGGAATTCAGCAAGCCTGGGGAAAAGTAAACTGCATATCCATTCATTAATTGTACTTCTTCAAATATAGCTATTGAATTTGTTGTTCAAATAATAGGTGTGATTCCTTATATTTCAGTTTAATGCCAGTTACAAAAAAATGAAGGAGGTGTTTTTCTTATACTATACTTCCATTTCGGAAGCACCAAAATGCTTCCATCGTGAAAGGATCAACTGGTGACATTACCATTGCCCAGAGGATGCCCAGTTGGGGTTTTCTTTTGTGTCCCTATTAAGTTGCCAAAGTGTTTTCATTTATGCCAATTTATAGTTATGATTTGCTACTGAAACCAAAATGCATATATTATGACTTTTGATTTGCTTCCAAACAAAAGAAATAGGATGAAGCCCCACTTTATTCCTAAAGTGAAATAAAAATAGTTGAATTATCGCAAGTATTGTTGGAAATAATCTTTTCTAAGGAAGAACAGAAACAAACATTAATTTTTGTTTAGTCTCAGAAATCACTGACCAATTATGAAAGAAGCTTATTGATGACATCTGATCATGTAGCAAGAATGAGAATCAAAACCACAACATAAATATTTGAATAAAGAAATGGGAAGGGCAAAGTTATGTTGGACAGAGTTAAGAAATTCTTCAAGAATAAAGAGATGAAAATTGTTGTTGTTGTTGTTGTTGTTGTTATTATTATTATTATTATTATTATTATTATTATTATTATTATTGATATTTCTATGCAGCCCACTCTCTGAGGACTCTGGGCGGCTTACAACAATCGACAGTATACTAAATAGCATATTGCCCCCAACAATATGGGTCCCCATTTTACCCACAGCAGAAGGATGGAAGGCTGAGTCAACCTTGAGCCGATGAGATATGATCTGCTGATCTGCTGAACTAGCAGTCAACTAAAGTAGCTGCAGTACAGCACTCTAACCACTGCACCCCCTCGGCTCTTAGGAACAAAAGACATTGTATGAATTGGTATGAAAATAATGGAAGCAAAGATAGTTTGCAAGCAGTGGTGGAATTCAAATTTTTTTACTACCGGTTCTGTGGACGTGGCTTGGTGGGCATGGTGTGGCTTGGTAGGCATGGCAGGGGAAGAATACTGCAAAATCTCCATCCTCACTCCACTCTGGGGCAGCCAGAGGTGGTATTTGCCAGTTCTCTGAACTACTCAAAATTTCCACTACCAGTTCTCCAGAACCTGTCAGAACCTGCTAAATATTGTTTGCAAGAATTTAGAAATATAATAAAAGGTGCTAATATGAATTAGATTTAGCTACATTTTCTTTTCTTTTTTATCTTATGCGTTTAATTTCTTTGGTTTGATATTTGGGTTTGAGTCAAAAGGTGTCCCATGGTAATAAATTTTGGGATTCCATAAAGCAGCTGTTAGAGTAGATTAATATTAGCATTAATAAAAACTTCTATCTTAATTAAGCAATAGAGTTTTAATAAAGCTAAGTGGACCTTCCAGTTTAAATCCTATATCAGTCTATGTATCTGATGGAAGTGAGCTACCTCTCATTACAGCTTATTCCTTTGGAAGAGATGCTACTTTCTGATTTATCACTTCCAGGGATGAAGGAAATCTGAAAAATCATGATCATCAATGGTTGAGGGAGGAGGGAGCACATAAATTCAGGAACGAAAAATAAAAAAAGAGAGAAGAAAATAGTAACTGAAATAATTTCAAGTATTGACTGCTATAACACTATTTTCTGGTTACCTTCATTTCAGACTACTTATATTGGTTTTGGCTTCAGGTATGTGATCCTTCAATAAACCTGAGGCCAAAACCAATACAAGTGGTCTGAAATGAAGGTAACCAGAGGTAGTATTTAACACAAATCCCTACTGCTCTAACATTTAAAGATCTCAGTTATGTAACTAACTTTTTTCCATTCAATTCTTCATGAAATCTTCCAGTGAGATATATATATATATATATATATACATTAATTTAATATGTTTCTCCAGGGAAGGAAGCTGTTGTTCCAACTGCCCGATGTGTTAGAGCACAGTTATAAATAAACTTTATTATTCTGTAGCCAAAAGTTAAAGCATTGATTTAATGCTGTCTTCCAAGAAAAGTAGTGGTTCTATCATTATGACAATAGCCGATATATGTCAAAAATGTGATCCATGGCAGCTTTCAATAAGGATGTGTGCATCATTTGTTATTACATCACTTTATTTGGGGCAACAGGGATCAATAAAGCAAGAGGATTAAATGTTGCTATTTCCTCCCACAGCAAATTATTATGAACACCATTTCCTTGCCAGTATGCCTGAAGCACTAACAGAATTTCAAAACTTTTAAAAACTGTAATCTTTGGATTTACAGTAACAGTAACGGAGTTGTAAGGTACCTTGGAGGTCATCAAGCCCCTGATCACGTAGGAGACTTGTACTAGGGATTCGAACCGCCAAACTGCCAACTTTCTGATCGACAAGCTCAGTGTCTTAGCCACTGAGCCACCTAGTCACCTGTGGATTTAATAAGAGACAATCTCCCCCTTTTTCCCAATTCAAAGTTATAGAGGAATAACTGCAACTGATACGAGATGTTATATAGAATAACGGCAACTACTATAATAGCAGTTGAAGCAATTATTCAGGAATTCAGTTTGAACAGATTTCATGCAAACTGAATATGATCTGAATATTTGTAGATTGGCAAGGAATCCAGTGTGAATGAATGCCAGCAATGAGGAGACCAACCATGAATGATCTTATCACGAGATAATGATGCTGTTAGATTGAGAGGCAAGCCAACGCTTGATTTCCTCAATAAAATTTAGCTTTGCAAAACTGGCAAAGGCCTGAATGCCTATTCAGCTGAATTCCTTCAAAACTAACTGGGCTTAAATCACAAAGTAATGAATAAGGACATAAAAATAGGTTTAGTATTATGGCAGAACAATCAATTTTATTTGGGCTAAGAATTTGAAATCTACCTTTAGTGATTTATTTAAAGAAATTTCCAGTAGAAGGGAAATTTATCAAACTTAAGAAAGTTTAAGTAATTACCTTTGAACTTAGTGATGTCCTGCCTGGATTTATAGTTTGTTGTTAGAACTTTCCAATTCTGCTCTCCATCCTCTTGTTTGGATTTACAGTACAGGTACTCCTCAAGTTACAACAGTTCATTTAGTGACAATTCAAAGTTACAACAGCACTGAAAAAAGTGACTTATGACCATTTTTCACAATTATAATCTTTGAAGTATCCCCATGATCATTTGATCAAAATGCAGATGCTTGGCAACTGGTTTATATTTATGACTGTTGCTATGTCCCAGGGTCATGTGACCATCTTTTGCGACTTTCTGACAAGCAAAGTCAATGGGGAAGCCAGATTCACTTAACAACCAGGTTACTAACTTATAATGCAGTAATTCCCTTAACTGTGGTAAGAAAGGTCATAAAATGGGGCAAAATTCACTTAACAAACAACTCACTTAAGAACTGAAATTTTGGACTCAATTGTGGTCATAAATCAAGGAATACCTGTAATGCAATTTAGGCAGCCTAGATCTTTCCTGACATCATAATATCTACTTTTAGATCTCTATATCAGCTGAGACTTCAGGAACATTATCCATTTAAATTCTTTATTATTTGAATCACTAGATTATAACTAATGTTCCATTGAGATCAGCTAAATTGTACAATGAAGGTCAGTTAGTTTTTCCTTCCATTAAAATAGCGTCTTCACATTTTAGAGGATTTTTTCCCATATAGTTCCTGATCTCTGAAATTGACTCCCGTTTAAATTAATGTCTGGTGTCTGATCCCTTGAGATTTAAAAATACCATTATTATTATTTTTGCAAGATTTTTATAAAACTATTTTTAAAAAACCGTTTCAATAATTCACCAGAAATTTGTAATAAATGTTTGCTAGCATTAGGATACATTTATATCATTATATAAAATAAAAATGTCTTGCATTGATTATTGAAGAGTTTTATTCTAAGCTCTCAGCTCTAAGTTTTTATGTATCTCTAGTATATTTATTAGAAGTATACATTAAATAAAATGTCTATTAATACAGCTGCATTCAGACACATACACACACATTTTTAGCGATTTAGATTTTAGTAATGCTTGAACTGGTCCTAAAAGTTGTTTTCTATGTACATAATGCACTCAGGTTGATGAAATATAATCATTGCATCTCTGCTGCACAATAAGACGATCTTATTAGTTAAACTCTACTACTTATATGAACTTCTTAACTTTGATGCAATTCTGTCTCATTTTCTATTCCAATCTTTTACTCTTAAGAAAGAGGGTTATAACTACAGCCCAAAAGTATATGGAAGTGCCTTTTCCAAATATGTATTAAATATAGGAATTCTACTTCTTTTGCACTGGTCTGAATATATTCATTATTTTCCAAGGAGGCTTGAAATGTGGCTTATGTTGTACATTCAGGCTATTCCAAAGCATGTTGAAGATTTTGAGAGACTGCCCAGTTTTACAAGTTCTGCCTGTAACTTTAAAAACCAAGTTGCAGCCAAGAGCATATGCTATCAGGAGAATTCTGGGAGTTGAAGTCCAGTTATTAAGTTGACAAGGCCGAGAGACACTGCTCTGTACTTTATCAACCACATTTCAAACCTTTCTAGTTGGAAATAAACTAGAAAACATTTTCTTCTCATTGGGAAAAATGAAAAAAAAAAACAGTTAATGCACATCTCTGATGTGTAAGACTTAAAGTGCCATTTTATTTTGGGTTCTATTTGTTTCATATACATGCATACTGTGAACAGGTTTTGGAGATACAATCTAGTATGCAACTTTGTATTAATGGAGTCCTTAATGGTCTTATTGCAGGTGTGAATGCTTACCAGGCTACAGTGGAAAGCACTGTGAAACAGATGATGATGACTGCAGGGGACACAAATGCCGCCATGGTGCCATGTGTGTAGATGCTGTAAATGGATACACCTGCATTTGTCCTCAAGGATTTAGGTAAGAATAATATCTTGATCTACTCTGAGGTATTTATGAAACCATAGTATGTTACTTCAGGGTGACTTCATCCTTCAGCAGCCCTTGGGACAGTGTCTAACAGTTCACCATTTACTGAGATGGTTAATTTTTGTCAGAAATATTCCTTATTTTATCCTTTTAGGCCCTTGAAAAAGTCAGGGACAATATAAGCAATTAAACAAATTAAGGTATCCTAATTATTAGCAGGTATAACTAGAAGTTTTGAAACACAATGCATTTTGTGTTTTGTGTATGCATTTTGAAAGGCATACTGTGGCATATGATTTTTAATGCTTTTTTGATTCCTTATGGAATTATTCAGTTGTCTGATAAGAGTTACAGTTTAAGATAAGTATGTTAAGCCAAAACAATAACTGAGTTCCTAAAACACAATATAACGCAAATAAATTAAGATGGTGAAAAATAGTTAGATATTTTTGAAGTGGTATATTCTTCCATTTTATATCTCTGCCTCAACTTCTTTTCTTCTTTTGTCCCCTTTGTCCTGGGATATAGACTTGCATTCTCATTTTCTGAAGATGCTCTCTACATCCATAATACTCTATCAGAAATAGACAACTTCTAAAAGATTGGGTGCGATCCTGATCTTCCTGCTAAAAGGCTATAAGAAGCCATGACTGACAGAAGGGACAGGGTTGAAAGTTTTTAACGTGTGTCTGTGTGTGTGTACGTGTGTGACAGAGTTGAAAGTTTGTGTGTATGTGTGTCTCTCTGTGTGTCTCTATGTCTGTGTGTCAGTGTGCTCACATGCATAATTGCATGTTCTGGGTTATTTGAAGGTGTGAAGTTGCAAATTGATGCAGTTCATTTCTCAGGAATCTCTCTCTCTCACACACCCCATAGCCTATCATCCCACAAAGAAACAAATGAAAGGTTAAATCATGCTTTTGAACATTAGCCATTTTGCTATGTAAATAATATTCAGAAAATATTTAATTTTCAAATGAGGTCAGGTATCACATGTTTTAGGTGTAATGCTAATCATTGAGTATTGATTTATTATGCTGAAAATATGTTTAAAATGTGTACAAACATCGCTATAAATAGGCGCAAGCAAACAAGTCCTGTGTGGCTTAGTTTTTTAAATGCCATAAGGCTTTTTGTTCATATTGTTATTGCAGCAGATTCCTATGATTACCCCTCAGGAAACAACTGCAAACAGATGGCTAGTTTCTACTCAGTTTCACTCAGTTTCTTGTTTTTCAAATGCCAGATGTACATATACTGATCCCATCATTGGTCCCATTCATATGTAATATGCAAAGGAATTTATTAAACCATAATTGTTTCATTTCTTCTTCATGCTTCAAATTTACCAACTTCAGCATTTTTATTTCCGTATTTTTTTTTACTTTTAAAAGCAATTTTTCATCAGAAGAGGTTGTAGAAAAAATGCTTTTAAAAGTAAAAAAAAAAAAGCCTCTGATGATCGTGCGGCTCAACTGGGAATGGGGGGGGGGGGGCGGGCACAGAGATTTTTGCTACTGGTTCTCTGAACCACCTGCCGCCATCGCTACCGGATCACGCAATCCGGTCCGAACCGGGAGCATTTCAAATTGGCCCTGAATTGGCCAATTTGTCTCTCGGTGTTTAAACCCATGGGAGATCACTGTCCTGAGGAATCCTTGTGAGGAACAGCCATGCAGAATACATATGGGTGATATCTAACCCGTTGTATTAAAAAACCCAAACTTTGATTCCTTGGTCTTTGCTGAGGTTATCAGCTCCACTTATACAGAGCCATCTTCATTTCATTGTACACTCCCTGGAAGCCCCTCGAGTGAAACATTTTTGTGCCCTACTTTATTCATTGTTTTTAAGTTAAAGGAGGTCAGGAAGGACATAACTATCATAGAATTTCTAATCAGTCCTGTATATACTCAGCCTCTTGTGCTACAGGACAGAAGTATATATTTCAGATATTCTATTGATTGATTGGTTGATTGATGTGGATAGCCCACCAAACTCACCATTCAAATATGCTCATTTCCAAACAGTCATTGTGTCTTCTATGCTGACTACTTTTAAGAGATTGAAAAGATTCCCAACCTTTAAGCTGAATTTGAGGGATTTTGCCTCATTAGCCTGGATGAGAGTCTGGCTGTCATAATGATATTTTGCTTTTGATATATACGATCTCTGTGGTATTATTTAACACTCTGAAGTTTAACTCTGACAGCTGCCAATCGGCCCACTATGTGGAAAATCTCCCTGAATGTCAAAGATAAGCTATTTCGCCAAATGGATTCATTAATCATTGCCTCAGGAAATGCATTGCCTAGTTATTGCTTTTTTTCAGGAAGGTATTTTCTGTACTTGGAACAGATTCACACAGCAAGAGAGCAATAGCATCGGGAAGCAAACAAACAAACCAAAATGACAATATCTGAAAAGATATAGAAGCATTTTGGACCTTTGTCTTGATCACTGAATCCATGTTTTCTTAGATTTTTTTTCTTCTTTTCTATTCATTTGTTCTTTTCGACATACTTCTATTACATTAGTGTGTTTAGCAGAGATGATTTTGAAGAACAAATGTTGTTTCTTATAGTGTTATAAGGCTTGATTTTAAAGTTTTGGTCATTATAAAATACAAAAAAAAGAACCAGAGTTTTCATCTGTCGTGTCTATTCTGAGGGGTCCTTGGTATAGTCAGAACTTGGTTCTTTTCTTACAGATACTTCATTACCAAGCTAAGTAACATCATTGGTGCTAATCACTAGACTGCTGATGCTACCTAGTTTCGGTAATGAAACATCTGCAAGAAAACAACCAAGGACCCTTCATTTCAACCCTGACCTACAAATATACTTCTTCATTGGTCATGTCTACTCTATTTTTTCCTTCTCTCTTCTCTTGACTTTATTCTGATTGCAAAGGAAAAAAAATAGATATATTTGTGAGACTTGCCAATGTTCCTAAAAATTCCTGCTTGCTGATGGCATATTGTTTTGTTCCTGGAAAATGTGCCATTCTTAAAAATAATCTGCCAGTAACAGATGTTTAAAGAACAAAGTTTCCTCGTAGCAGGAACATAATATGTATCAAAAACAGGGACTCTGGCATGGTAAACATTTGTTTTTAGGACAGTCTGCAGCCATCCTGTAGTTAGAAATGCAGAAATGAAATAGGATCCTCCCAAAATACATCAAGAACAAAAGCAACAGAACAGACTAGTTTAGATTTAATCCACAGAACTGAAATATAGCACAAATATGGAATTATAAAAAAAAACCCAAAGCTTAATAGTTTGAATATTTATATCTCCTCAGCCTGTGTACAGTACTTATTGTTTTGTATTCAGTAAGTTTTGAAATTGCTTCCTTCCTGTTTCTGTTTTGTTCTTTGACTCCAAATTCACATGGAAACCTTCTGCAGTTGCAATAAATAAATAAATATTTAAATAAAAATGTAAGTTAACATACTAATTCACGAAAAAAAGATCTAAACTCAAATACAAGGTCAAAATTCTTCTCACTAGATCAGGGGTCAGCAACCTGCGGCTCTGGAGCTGCATGTGGCTCTTTCATCTCTTTGCTGCGGCTACCTGTCACTCAAAATATGTGTCACAACCGCCAATGTGTGATACCCACCAGCACACGATTTATTGAGCTTTTTGACCTCCGGTAGGCCAATCAGGGATAAATCCAAGGGAAAAAAAAGTTTCAGAAGAAAACATAATATTTAATTCATAACATAATAATTAATTTAATTAATTAAGTTAATGTTTAACATATGCTAGTTCTGTGGCCGCTCGGGAAATAGTCAGGAAGGGTTTTGTGGCTCCCGATGTTTTCTTTTCTGTGGGAAACAGGTCCAAATGGCTCTTTGAGTGTTTAAGATTGCTTACCCCTGCACTAGATGTTTTAATAGAATAACAGAGCTAGAAGTGACCTTGGAGGTCTTCTAGTCCAATTTCTTGCTCAAGGAGGAGATCCTGTACCATTTCAGACAAATGGTTGTCCAACTTCTTCTTAAAAGTCTTCAGTGATGGAGCATCCACAATATTTTAATTGAAGTTGTTCCACTGATTAATTGTTCTCACTGTCATGAAATTTCTCCTTATTTCTAGGTTGGTTCTCTCCTTGATTAGTTTCCATCCATTGCTTCTTGTACTACCTTCAAGTTCTTTGAAGAATAGGTTGACCCTTATTAGAGAAATCACAGTTTTTCCAGCTTCAGTTAGCTATCCTATGATACATTGAGGATATCATAGGATAAGCTTAGTTACGCAGTTATGAAATATCTTGGGGAAGTGATAGATAGTAATTAATAAGCAATTAATTACTCTTTAACATAGATGTTTAAACCAAAAATTAAAATGCTACTAATAAAATATTTCTAATAATTATACCTTCCTAAAACTGGCCTTCTGAATTTTACTGGTAGATTGTCCCCTCCTGTAGCACAGAGTTGAGTTCTATGGCATCTGTACATATAAAATCAATTATAAGTCATTTGTAAAAGAGTGTAGCGATAGCTTAAATGAAAGAAAGGGATTGGTTGGCATGGGAATGGAAAGTAAGATTATTTATTATCTAAAATCAGTGGTAGTAAGTTTAGCTAAAAAAACTACAGAGTAATCAGTGCTGGGCTATTTCTGTGTTACATTTTTAGTAAGAAATAACCAGACCTTGTTTGCCCAGATGTTACAATGTTCATCTGTTTTAAATTATCATTTATTTTTATTTCCCAAATGCTGTTTCCATATTTTTTTTATACATATATTACAGAGGTCAGTCTGTTCAAGAGTGAAAACTAGTGCCATCTCGACAAGTGTAGACTGCATCCTTCTTCTTTTAAGAAATATAGTTATGGGAATAATAAATAATAAGACAGCCTCTTGTCTATTGGCCATGAGTAATAATTACTTCTAAATTTACAGAATCTTCTGCAAGAAGCTTTTAAGTGTCATTGCTATTGCTATATGTATATAGAGATAGAGATCATTATAGAGGTATATTTCTATAGATATAATACTTATAGATATAGGCATCCATAGGACACATAGCTAGTGTAGTGTGATGTGATACAAACTCCTGCCATTACATACTTGATTGAATCATTGCTACTATGTCTAAAAGCCTGGACTTTATGCAGTACCATTATGACACATATTTTGTCATAGGAGTTAGACTTATGTTTATAGATCTGTCATAGATCCGGCTACAACTGTGGACCAAACAAAGCTTGACATTAGATTCTCATGATTAACCTGGCTTCCCCCCATTTTCCATTCAAGTCATAAAAGCAGAAATGTATATATATATTGCCCAATATACATCTGTCAGCCCTACAGTTCAGGAAGCAGATTCCACAAGAGTACTATAGTTTAGTAAGTATGGCTACAGTAACAGATTCCCACAGGTCTGACCACATTTTCCTTTCCCTCCCCTCTTATACTTCATAGGGGAAGTAGTCTGAGTTTCTTTTTGCCTAGGCTCAAAGCAAACTAATGCATTTGTTATTTTATATCTAATGTTCCTTCTAACTTGGAGAATCCTCAGTGTGGAAATTTCCCGGTCTTAAAGAAAAATGAAGATCAAGTAATTGGGAGCCAAGTTTATAGAACTGTCATGCAAAAATATTACTATATTTTCACTTAAATCACACTTTAGTAGATCTCAGTTTATGCTTCCCAGATCAGTAGTACAGTCATTTGTTATAGATTAGCTACTGTACAGACAATCTAGGGATATTTATTTTATTAATCTAGACACTTTTTCAAATAATTATTATCTTTGTTCTCTGCTTTCCAAACATTTATTCTATCTGTCTCTGCATATGCATATGTTTAAGGAACTCTTTCTGAAATTCAAGAAATCCTAGAAACCATTGCCTTTTTCTTTAACAATCCACTGTTTTTAATGATAGATATCACTGGCAAAAAACCCCATATATTATATATGCTCAACTCTTGTAATATTTTATTTTTTCTTGTTAGCTATTTCAAAACTTTTCCCATTGTACTATTGAGCAATAAGGAATTTGAGCAGCAATCATTTAAGTAAAGATAGAACATTCCACAGTATATAACACAAATTTGTAGCTATAAACTTTCCAGTCAATCTGGCAACAGATGTCAAATTGAAATTCTTTTTGTTGAAAGTACAAAAAGTGTCTCTAACAATTTTTTATTATATTTGTAAATGAAACAATAATAAATGAAACAAAAATAAACAATAATAAATAAATAAATAAATAAATCTGTAAAACTGCCTTCACATTGGGTAAGATTAATATCATCATCATCATCATCATTGTGACTGATTGATTGATGACATGTTGACTATTAGTGGTCACATAGATATATTTGCTCCATGAAGAACTGTCCTTAAAATGGCCCTTCAACTCTTCCAAAACTGCACTCATCACTATCACTACTATAAATGAGTCCACCCATAGTGCTGCAGTTTATCGTTTTCTCTTTCCACTTTCCCCCCAGAATTTGTATCTTTTTCCAGAGATCTTTTTAAAACCCTTCCCTTGTTTTTCCATGTCTGATCCCATCATCAGTGTCTTTTCAGTTGTTGCTGTTGTTGTACTGCTTCTTGTCTCTTGTAACATCCCTCTGAAATTCTTTATTAAGTTCCTTCCTGAAATTTTTATATTTAGTGGGCTTGGCTTCTCTTCTCTTGGCAATTTCTGTAATTTATTCTCACAGCCATTTTGCTTTCTTCTTTTGGTGATTTTTAACAATCACGTTTCACATGCACCCTTCACAACTTCTTTAAGTATATTCCCTGGTAGCTGTAGTTCTCTATTAATGAGTTTTAGGACTTCAAAGTGTTTCCTGATGATCCCCATAAAACCAGTCGATGTGTGCTCTGTATTATATCATAGAAACTAGTTGACTTTCGTCTTCTGCTTTAGTTAAACTTGAAATTTGTAAATGAGCAGTGTGTGATCTTTTCCACTGTCAGTACCTGGCTATGTCTTGATGCATAACTGAGAGCCTTTACCTCCTTTAAGCAATAATATATCAAATTTGTTTTCTGTGTACTCCATCTAGTAATGTTTATGCATACAGTCATCCATTTGGTTGCTTAAAGACAGCTATGAAGAAATCATTGGAGTGGTGGAAATTGATAAGTTGTTCTCCCACTTAATTTCCTACCAAGCTCTTTTCTTCTGCATCAATGGATGGAGCACAAACCTAGATGATAATCATATTAAAGAGTTGTCTGCAAAGTTTCATTGATATTATTCCATCATTGATTGCAGTACTTATAGCTAAGTACTATAATACTTATAATAGTACTTATAGCTAAGTACTATTCTTGGCGTACCTGTCCTAAGTTACAATTCCTAATAATGCTGTTCCTCTTTTTTTTTCATCTCCTGAATAATAAACTGTGTGATCTTCTGAAAGTGTGCAATTCCAGTCCATCTCAATTCATGGATGCCTACGATGTAAATTTGTAGTCATTTCATTTCACCTTTCACTGTTTTAATCTTTCCTATGTTCAGGTTTCTTATGGGTCAATGTTCCCATTGCAATTCTGTTTTTGCAGCTCCACATTTTCTTTTCATGTATGATAACATAATCAACAATAATATCAACAACTCCTAAAAGCTTTAATCAAGCCTTGTTATAAACACCATTAGTATTCTGAAAGTTCCTCAGCTCTTCCTTGGTAGCATGTTGAGTGCCATCTGACTTGAGGGACCCCCTCATCCAGGATTATGTCATTAGTCATTTTGTCCATATGGTTGTCTTACAGCGGTGGTTTACCATTGCTTTTGCCATTTAATATGTATGTCTTTGCCATTGTCACTAAGATGATCATCCACCTCTGGCATCTTCTTATATACAGATCTATATCTCTAACTAATATAGATGCCTGCTTCCTTTAACTGGACAGCTGGAATGACCTTTGTGCTTTGGTTAATCCTACTGGGAATCTATACTCCTGGCATACACTCTCAATGTTCTTCATGCATCCCACCCAGGAATATCTCCTTCCCCATCATGATAAGATAGCACAGACCAACTTGGTGAAGGGAAATGTGGGGTTACTAAAACATAGCTAGGGCTGTTTTTATCCATAGCAGTTCCTTTGAGTTGCTTTGTAAATGTTCAAATCACAATTCTACATATAGTATCTAAGGGAATAATTAACATTAAAATCACAAAATTCATTTACTTGTTCAGGATTGGGTTATTATAATCATCTGGGAAACAAGTATTTACTCACTTTTAATTTAATCACCTTTTTGGCTTAAAAGAAAGAAAAAAAATGCTTTCAAAGGAGCATGTATTATAACAGTAAATCAATTGCAGGCCTATTGATTGGTACGTAATGAAGTTTCCTGGTTGGACAAACCAGATAGCAAGTTTATTGTTATATTTAAGATAAAACGTAATAAGATTTAAAATCAAGGATTTTCAATGGCATATTAAAAACAAAATAATCAGAGTAGATAGTTTAAACCTGACCTTTGCTTTCTGCCTGCTTCCTGCATATTCCTTATGCAAACTCTGTTAGCTAACAAGAAACTAGGAGATTGGTCTATGTTGTCCACCACAAATTCCAGCAAATATAACAAGCTATACAAACTGGGAAGAAGAATTTTTTCTAGCATTTTACTGTCGTACCTTTTCCCAACTTGATGATTTCCCATGACTGGAGAAGTTAAAGTCCAAGATATCCAGAAGTTACCAAGTTAGAGAAGGTTTCAGAATCTAGAGGTAGGCTTCACTTAAGTTAACAACTGGTTTTCGTAGTGCAGAACTAAAAATGTGAAGGCTTCCGGTTGTTGGTTGACACTCCTATTTTTTTTCACAATAAAATGCCTCACCGGGACACACATATGCTTTTTATCAGGGGTGGGTTCAACTTACCTTTACTACTGGCTCACAGCAGGAGCTTCTGCACATGTGCAGATCATCCATCATGATGTCGTGGTGGGTGGGTGGAGCCTCCCGCTGGTTTTACTACCAGTTCTATAGAACTGGACCAAACCAGGAGCAACCCACCACTGCTTTGTATCTTTCAAATGAAATGGTGTGATTTTGATTGCGTTAATCATTCCAAAATTGTAATGATTCAAAATGATCAGAATAAGTTATAGGTTGTATTGATTTACAATCATAATTGAGCCTGGAATTATGGTTGTAAATTGTACCAGTTATTAAAGTGGATCATTGCATGACTGACCCAATTTTATGACTTTTTTTTTGCATCAGCTGTTAAGAAAATCCATGGTCATTAAGCGAGTGCAGAGTCATTAGGCAAACTTACTATCTGCAATGGGCCAGTTTCCCATAAAAAAACATAAATCATGATCACATGATTGTGGGACATTGCAAACAAGGGTAAATGCAGGTCGGTTGCCATGTGCCTCAGATGGCCATCAGAACTTTGACTCTAAGCCATAAGTACTGAGGAGTCTTTCATAACTTTGAACAGTTGCTAAGTGACTGATTATAAATTGAGGACTACCTGTAATGATTTGCTCATTATGCTGTGCACATTGATTGGCTAGTTTTGGAAAGCTTTTGTTTAAAAACTTAGTAAAAAAAACCATAAGCTTTCTCTTCTCAACTTTACCATTATCTGATTAACGTTTGGAGGATTTGAAAATTGGATGAGTATGGCAGCACAGAATATTAATTTACAGTAAGAACAATCCAGGTCACCTATTCATAAATGAATACAGTTGTTCTTTGCACATTTTCATCCAGAAATAATGTATTTTTATTGTAGTGTCCACCACTGGCCTACCAGAGACTAGAAAACTACTTGGAAAAGGAATTCAGAGAAGTGATAGCATTAAGGCAGAAAAGAATGAAACAGTGTAAATATTATTATAAAGTCTTCTTTAGAACAGGGGTCCCCAACCCCCAGTCTATAGCCTGGTACACATGCAAACATAGTGGAGGGACACATATACCGTACCTTTCTTGAAAGTGAAAATAAAAACTTACTTTCTCTTGAAAATATAATACATTATATATTATGATGTCAAACTCATGGGCCATGGGCCAGATGCATTACACGCTGGCCATGCCCACCTCTGGTTTAGCAAAGGGGGGGGGGAATTGCGATACATCACATGATGACAACATGACACAGACTGTTTAAGACTTTCTCATCCCATGCAACATTTCCAGTCTAACTCAGACTTCTTGCTGTAGCTATTTTTTTCTTGAATATTAACATTGTCAGCACAAGATGTATGGTTAATACTGACTAAAAAAAAGTCCAGATGTTATTGGGGGGAAAAAGAGTCAGATTCATGTTTCACTTTGTCTGATCAGTTTTTGATCAGAGTAAAACAAAAATATGGATATAAGAAAGTCAAAAAAGAACAAATTGAAAATGAGTTGTATTTCTAAAGTAGAAAAGTGTGTAACCGCATAGCCCATGTTTAAGAAACACTGATAAGAAAGAACTGTATGTTTTCATTGAAAAATTAAAATGTTCCACATAGGGTTTTATTTTACTTTATTTCAGGACTGTCTTATTTTTAAAGAATTTTTTTGAAATGCATAGTTTAGCTTTGAAATATTAGTTTAATTTAATTTCTTTTTCTTATAAAGCTCACGTTCATTCAAACTTTCTTTATCTGATGTCCTCCAGATAGAGTGGGAAATGGCTGGTTTTTAAAGAATTACAATATATCTGGAAGGGAAAGGGAGACTCCTCTCCCTTAACTGAATGTTTCATGGTCAAATAATCATGGTCAAATAAGATACATTGTTTAATGTAACCATTATTTTAGAAGACCAATTTTTGTCCTTTCTGGTTTGGTCAAGACACAAGTGAATGAAAAGTTTTCTATTACAAGATACAGGAAAATTGGAGGACTGTTAGTATATAAGAAAATATTAATATGTAAAGTTTCCAAATACATTCTTTATTATTTTTACACTTTCATATAAAATGAATGTGTTATCCCCACAGTATAATTGTTCACCACATAAAATCACTTGTTTGAGATGGGTAGCTATAGAAATTGAATAAATTACAGTAATAAACATATAGTTTTTCCCTAGAACATTTCTTCATTAGTACAAAATGTTTTCTTCAAAATCAGGTAGTGGCTATTGTGATATAGCTGTTCCATATGCAGATGTTCTTAGAAGCCCCTAAAATATTGAAATGTTCATTGGAAATGTTAATGTTTGGACCAATATTTATCAACTTGAAGTATCCTACAGCAGCAAAATATATTTATGTAAACCACATATCACTAAACTTCTGTTTAATGCTTTTGTACCTCAAATTAACATTGACCATTTTCTGTTTTTCAAGTGGACTCTTCTGTGAAAATCCACCACCCATGGTTCTCCTCCAAACCAGCCCTTGTGATTATTATGAATGCCAAAATGGAGCACAATGTATTGTTGTGCAGCAGGAACCAGTCTGCCGTTGCCTGGCAGGTTTTGCTGGCCAGAAGTGTGAGAAACTCATTACTGTCAATTTTGTTGGGAAGGATTCCTACGTTGAGCTTCCACCAGCCAAAATTCGTCCTCAAGCAAACATCTCACTTCAAGTAAGTTATACAGATAATATTATAAACCTTTCTCAATCCAGTTATTGCAAAGAGTTTATGCAATGGTAAATTAAAGCATTACATTCATCCCCAATGTGCAACCCAAATAAATTAATTAATTAATAAGAAAGATGTACACAACCTAAAGCCTTAGGGTTTCATTCAGTCCCCCAAATCCTAAATACTCCAGAATTGTATTTTGTAATGTAACCAAAAGATAACATTATTAAATATGTTTGAAATAACCATATCAATTGCATAAGATTAAGTTATTTATTGTTCATACAGCCTCTGATATGCCACTCAAAGCTATACACACAGTCCTTGATCAAAGGACAGTTACATACTTCACTTTGCTGGTTAAAAAAAAATGAGAAATCACCTGTAATAACTGATATTTTTAGCAGCTTATTAAATCAATCTGCTCCATTTTACAATACAGCTATACAACTCTTAGTGTACGAAATCTATTTTTCGCCTCATCACAGACTTTTCTCCAAAATACAGAAAGAAGACAATCTTATTTTGCTTTTTAAAAAGATATTTCTTTACACTTTTCTCTACTTCTGCATGTATAAAAGAGTAAAATATGTCACATGAGTTATGAGCTCAGGATATAGTTTACATAGCTCACATTTTAGATTTATTTCAAAAAATAATTCTGATAAAAATGTATTTTGGATGATAATATGAAAGCCAGACTTGTTTACTACATGAATTTCACACAGATGGTGTTCTCAAAGCTTATTTTCCAGTTAAAACATCGCTTCTCCATCTGGTAGTGAATTGCCACTCTTATGAAAAAATTAGTTTTAAGTAAGCATCTCTTGAAACAGGATTCAGAAATCTTTCCTAATGAAAGGAAAGCTAATAAATAAATTTCAGCTTACAAGCTTGGAAAAACTTTTCTTTTAAATATGATTTTTATAACATTTATATAGTATACTTATTACTTATTTTGTAAAATATTTTGTAAAGTAAAACATTACTTTAGTCTATAAAATAAGTATTACTTATTTTGCTGTTTTAAAACAGCCATAATATATAGAGGATAGATATAATTGGAAGATAGGCTTATTTTTAAAAAATAGCATAGAAGTTTTGTGTTCTTATGAATCATTTTCAAAACATGTAGAACACTTGTTCTCATTCATATCCTTCAGTCTCTTTCAGTCCTATATACACAACCTTCCCAAAATTGAATATACCCATCCTATGGAAACATCTCTGGAAGGTATCTGAAGTTATAGGGACATGGATGAGATGGTCCTCTCATTTTGTGACTTCAACTTTGTGGTATTTAGTGTCAAAGATCTCTAAAAATCACTTCTTTTTCACTGACCTCTCAATCCTATTTAAATATTACTAATATCTTTCTTGGAGCCAGTTTGTTGTAATGATTATAACATCAGGCTGGAAACCAGAAAAGTGTGAGTTCTAGACTCACCTTAGGCTCCCAAGATGGATGACATTGGGCCAGTCCTTCTCTCTTAGTGCTAGGAAGCAAGCAAGGACAAACCACTTCTGAATTTTTGTCAAAACAACTACAGGGACTTGCTCAGGCAGTCAGCAGGAATCAAGACTGACTTTAAAGCACACAAAAAGAGAATCTATATTGAATATTTTATTATTCTTATTTTTATAAGATTTAATGTGTTATAATTCACCATACATACACACACCTAGTCTTTCCTTTTGGACAGACTGTATAAACTATAACATTTCTAAATTCTTTCAGTAAGGCAGCTGTTTTTATAAGGAGATTATGTGTCAATAAAGTTTTTAGAAAGGTATTATGTTACCCTAAATCTCTTATAGTTGGGGAAGAAAGTTCTTTCACAAGTAACACTAGGGATTATTTAAAGTTACCAGATACATATTGGAAAACTGTATTTGAGTTACAGCTCAGCTAGCTAGTGCACAAGTTTTTCGGGTGGAAAAGATGAACCATAAACACACAAAGACAGAGTTTCCAGCTTACCCTCTGCTGCACTGCAGTCACTCAACACGTCAAGCTCGGTATGTTCATAACTCTCTTCAAAACTGAATTGAGGGGTATTTATCTGAGACAAGCATCACTCCATAATCCAGTATTACAATGATCTTTCTGACATGACTAAGGAATGTCAGTATTCCATTTATTAAATGTGAGCACTTATACTAAGGAAACTGAGAAAGTTATAATTTGCATCACAGTAACTGCAACTTGCATCCTAATATTTGTGGTATACAAATATAAGATATGTCTTTATTTTATTTATTTATTTTATTTATTTATTTTTTATAAACATTTATTAAATTTTTATACCGCTCTTCTCCTGTGGGACTCAGGGTGGTGTACAGCCATGATAAAACAACATATACCATAAAGCTTTAAAAACAATTTAAAATCTATTACATAATTTGGCCCTATATTATTTTTAAAAAACCCCAAAACTAAAATACCCAATTAAAATCATACTTTCATTAGCCCAGCCTGCTGGAATAATAGAGTCCTGAGGGCACGGCGAAAAGTCCGTAGGTCAGGGATCCTACGTATCTCTGGGGACAGTTCATTCCATAGGGCGGGAGCCCCCACAGAGAAGGGGGTCACCAGTTGACATAATTTGACTAATGGCACCCTGAGGAATCCCTCTCTGTGAGAGCATACTGGCCGGTGGGAGGCTATTGGTGGCAGAAGGCGGTCTCGTAGATACCCAGGTCCCAAGCCATGGAGCGCTTTAAAGGTGGTGACCAACACCTTGAATCGCACCGGGAAAACCACCAGGAGCCAATGCAACTCGCGCAGAAGAGGTGTTACATGGGTGTGTTGAGTCGCCCCCGCATTCTGGACCAGTTGGAGCCTCCGAGTGCTCTTCAAGGGAAGCCCCATGTAGAGAAGCCATAGACCAATTCTCATCACTGAATAACAATGGGGCAAATTTGGAATTAATTTCAAATTTTTAAAAAATGTAGTTAGCAATATAGGAATGTACATATTTGCTTGCTTTTATATCATTAATTTTCTTTTTCTTCTGTTTAAAGGTAGCAACTGATAAGGACAATGGCATCTTATTATACAAAGGGGACAATGATCCCCTGGCTTTAGAATTGTATCAAGGGCATGTGAGACTTATCTATGACACAGTGAATGCTCCACCTACAACTATATACAGGTAAGTCTGACTGACTTAGAATTAGTCAAAAATCCAGCATTATATTAATAAGATTAATATAATTTACCATTTTTTAGACTGTATATGTTCTCTGCCTTGGAAATCTGCTTTTACTAGATTCTAGAGCAAGAGGCAGTGTGAAAAGTTAGCAATAGAAACAATCCCCGCCACCAAGCCACCCATCCTCAGTAATCAAAGTGAAAAATAAATAAAATAAATAACCCTCATTTAATTGTTTCACCAATTTTGTATTACTGTATAAGCTCAGTTTTGTTCTAAGGAGACATTTTGATTCTTTCCTCATCATCATTACTTCTTTCCTCCTCATCATTACATCTCTAAAGCTTTGTTCTTTTTTCATATCTTTGTTTAGATATGAATTTTCAGTTAAATTCATAGAATCCAAGAATCAGAGAATTGAAAAGATTTTGTCAGGGTTCCAAGTAACACCCCCAAGGAAAGTTCCTCAAAGTTCCATTTTATTAGAGATGTCATATTGGCACATCTGGGGAAAACCTGAATCTGAAAGCTTCCAGGTTTTCCCCACCCAAAAGAAAGTTCAGATCCCTTCCCCCTGCACTCACATGTCCATCACATGATTCAATCAATGCACCGTCCCAACTGGAGATGCCTCCCAGTCACACCATTCCAGGTGCAGGGCAGAATGTCCTTGACTCTCAGAGCAAAGAATGTTATTATGGCTAGATATCCCTGCAACTCCATGCAATCTCAACTCCCAGTTTCCCACAGCACTAAGTGTGGCAGCTCTGAAGATCCAAAGAAAAAGATGGCCTCCAGGACTGACAGATCTCAAAAGTCATCTAGCCCAACTCACCACTTGATGCATGATCTGTTAAAGCACTTTGGATAAATAGTTTTCCAGCTTTGTTTGACAGCCTCCAGTAAAGGAAGACATAACACAATGAGACAACCAAACACTCTTCCTTCCCACTGGCAGTTCTTACAGGAAATTATACCAAATAGTTAATCCAAATCTATTTCCTGTAGAGAAATAGACCAGTTCAGGTCAGTCGTTTTTAGATGATTATGACACCCTTAATTTTGCATCACATTGTCTAGTATTTCTTTTTATTCTGTGACTGAATTGTGTTTCCTTTGGGGCACAAGGCAGTTGATAAATCATGAATTTACCACCTGGCTTCTTCCCCAGATTGCCTGCTGCTACTGTCATAAACAGCATGTGCGCTGCCGAAGATGGCTATAGAGCAAATTGTAGTAAAGGAAGCCAAACTACATCAGAATGAATGCATTTTTTAAAAAAAGAAGTATCAAAACTATTACTTGGTACAATTAAAACTATTTTCTTGACACAGACTTGGTGCAGGTCATTCCTACTCACCAAAACAAATTAATTGTTCTCCTACACACATGTGAATGAGTTATGCACATTCTCCAACCTCTTTATAATAGGTTAATGGAGAAAAGCCCAGTTCAGAATAGTGTGTGGTTTGTTTCATTTCTGTTTTTTTTTTTTTAAAAAAATAAGTATATCCAACTCTACTGGTACAAATGCACGCTGTTCCATCTGTGGCTCTTAAAGAAACCCAGAGTGGCTCACCCCTCAGTAAAAGTATATAACAAATCATATAGCAGTCATGGAAGGAGAGAAAGGATCAGCAGTGAAAAACAAATCATAAAAAATGTATGTCATATCCAACTTTTTACAGCTATAGGAAACTCAAGTATGCAGCAAATTCTCAGCCACACGAGGGACACATTTTGATGAACAGTTCCTAGCAATGCCTAACCCAAAGGCCATTCTGCAATTATTCTGGTTTTCCCTCTTTAACATAGTTTTATGAATGCTAAGAAAAAAGTCAAAAAATGTGAAACAATTTTGTTGTGCTATGAATAGAAGATGACAACAGAGTCTTCCCAAAACATTTCATGAATGTAGCAGGACACAGCAGAATAATAATCTTATTTGAAAGTACTCCATAAAATCAATGAAAACACTCTGAAAGATAACAAACCAATCCGGTCAGCCTTTTTCTGTACCCAAAGTTCTGGAAATATATGGTGCCCTAGAGAAGCACGGGGACATGGTGGCTCAGTGGTTAAGACTCTGAGCCTGTCGATCAGAAAGGTCGGCAGATCAGCAGTTTGAATCCCTAAAGCCGCGTAATGGAGTGAGCTCCCATTACTTGCCCCTGCTTCTGCCAACCTAGCAGTTTGAAAGCATGTAAAAATGAAAAGTAAAAAAATAGGGACCATCTTGGTGGGAAGGTAACAGCGTTCCGTGTGCCTTCGGTATTTAGTCTTGCTGGCCACATGACCACAGAATTGTCATCAGACAGTGCTTGCTCTTCAGCTTAAAAACGAAGATGAGCACCACCCCCTAGAGTCAGGAATGACTAGCACATATGTACGAGGGGAACCTTTACCTTTACCTTTAGAAAACACTACAGAAACATCTTCTTTTTAAAAGGGAACCCCTTGCCCTACACAGTAATATTAAAAGGATTGCTGTTTACATAGGGAGAAACCGGAAACTGCTTAAAGAGTCTCAGACTTTCATGAGAAAAGTGTTAATACACAAGAAATCAGGAGGATGGATAATTAGCTCAGTTTGGCACTGCCATCTGTTTCTTTTAGAGCTGCATGGTTTGCAAGAGAATAGAATCAAATTCAGGAGGCTGCTTTCTACGCTAGATGGTGTATTGACTAATTAGGCAGTACATTGGCTTCAGCAAACTCTATAGTGGAACTGAAAGAGCTGTCATTAGGTCTCAGGATGTATGTCTAACCATCGTCAGGGTTTTTGTTGGTTACTTTCACTAGTGATTATAGCCTGGTGGGAAAGCCACGAAAACAGACCCTTTATTTTGCAGCTAATCCTAATTGATTCCACATTATAGCATAGGCAGAGTTGTTAAAGCAGTTCTATGCCACTAATTAGAGCATAGGGGAAGGCTCATTAGTTGCAGACAACACACGCAGTGACTGATCAGAGTAGGTGCTTGTTCTCTTTTGTTGCTTATAGAATGCTGTGGTGACAAGAGGCTGTTTCTGATATCACAGCATTTTATACAGCTTCTCTTGCCTGACAAAGTTACCTGTGGCACTAAGATTCAGGCTCCTCATTATTCCTGTACCCTTCATTACCATAAGATTAATGGCCTGTTCACTAATGGTGTGTTGCACCATGTGATCTGTGGAGATGGTGAAAGCTGCTGCTAATGTGATGCCCTTTTGGAAATGTCAGTCTAATCTTTTATTAGTTTAAGGACTATAGCAGAATGAGGATTAGCATCAACCTCAAAAGGGGAAAAAATTGTGCTCAGGGAGGAAAAACTGCAGCCAAACTGCAGACCAGAGACAAGGAACTCCTTAAGTGGATTAGATCTATTTAGTGAATGGGATTCAGAATGGGAACAGGTCCAATTCCATTTTCTTTCTATTTGGTGAATCATTTTCTTTCTATTTGGTGAATTCTTTTTCTTAGCAGTATCTCTAAAGTGGTATCAAATGGTATGGGTTATAACAGTGCCGTTGGGACACAAAGAAATTTGGATTGGCAACTGTCATAAGACTCTTAATGCACCTTCCTAAAGTAAATTAAAAATCCCGCTTTTGCTAAGCTACTCCCACTATTGGAAGCAGACTGGGATGTTAGTAGAACATCGGCCTAGAAATATAAATACATCTAAGGTAGCACTAAATAAGCACTTAATGTCTTTAACTATATCTTCCATAATGCCTCACTCCCTAAGTCCCTCTTTTGTGTAATATGGCAAGCCTTGACATTCTCACCGTTCAACATCTACATGGAATTGCCAAATGAAATCATTCACCATTTGGGGTCTGGTATCATCAGTATACTGATAATATTCAAGCACATTTTTCAGTCCCAGAACAGCCAACTGAGGTTTCTGAGATGCTATCTCAATATTTGTAGGCTACTTAGGTCTGAATGGAAGAAAACTCTCTGATTTACCAAGTCTTACCAAGATCAGCTGGTGATGAATGTTGGGCCATTTAAATGGGCCCAACATTTAAGTGGGCCTATAGGAATGTGTTTGCTAACCTTGGATGGGATTGCATCCAAGGTTCCCTATTGTATGGGGAAGTGCTATCTCTGAGTCTTCCAAGACTCCCAGCTTGTGTTTGATGAGCAGGTGGCAGGTGTGGTCAGGAAGGTCTTTGTGAAATTTCATCTGGCGTGCCAGTTGTATTTCCTAGAACTACATAAGCACTTATGCCCTAAATCAACTCATGGGTCAATTCAAGCACAAGCAGTAAAGGTTGTTTCATGAGTTGCAAGGGCTGCCAGTTGGTTCAAGATGCAATTCAAGGTGCTGGTTGTGATACATAAAGCCCTACATGGCAAAGGGTCTGATTAATTGAGGGATTGTCTATCTCCAATAGAGTCAGCCTGATTTAATCTGACACAGTTTGCACATTCTGGATTGCTTTGATGAATCAGTGTCACACATAGGACCCCAGAAATATGCCTTCTCTGTGACAGAGCGTGCCCTCTGGAATAAGGTTCTGGAGACCAAGCAAGGGGTTAGAATAATAGAAGCCCCTTGTTGGGTGCATACGTTTGTTGCTGATGAGATTCACCATGATGCTTACTGTTACGTGTTTTATTTTTTTGATTACATTTTTTTTGGTTTTGCGTTTATTTAGAAGCCATTGATTGAACAATGGCAGCATTTAAACCAATAAAATTAACTACGTTAATTAGGGCTAATAGGAGTTGCAGTCCAAAATATGCGGCAGATCCTCAATTTCTAATTCCTTGTCCAAATCTAAGGTATACCATTATCTTGATTCCTGCACACTAAGCATTAACTTATACATCTTATTAAAACAATACAGGTTAAAACTACACATAGCAAAAAGCAAACAAAAAACAAAAAACCCTTCATATAAAATACATTTTTTGCCAAATCATTACCAAGTTTCAGAAATTCTAGAAAATATATTTATCTATTTTTGACTATAATGCTAGAGACCAGCAGATGACTGCAGATACTAATTCCTTCCTTCTTTCTTTCCTTTTTTTCCTCCTTCCTGCCTCCCTCCCTCGTGAATTTCCAAATTTCCATTTAATGTCTGTTGCTCTAATCTCACACGACCCTCTTTTTCCAGAATCATAAAAATCTTTATTTTGTCTCTCTTGTAATTCTTACCTAGTCAGACAGTTTATTCTGGTCTTTTGCTTAGAAGATCAAAATGAACCAAATTGCCCTCTTCTGGATTTCTTCACTGCTATTGGCCTCAAATATATACAGTACATATATAGAAAATATATTACAAGTATATGATATCTACAATGAAAAAGAATCCCTCCCAGGCTCATATTCTTTCATTTTTGTTAAAATTGTGCTGAATTTATAAATGAATATGAGGGAGAGTTTTTTTCAAGCTTAATCATATTTTTTTCAGCCTTGTGTCCTAGAATAGGAAGATCAAAGTCTGCATTAATGTTTTATTGAATATTTAGGTATGTCAGGTGGAAGTCTGTTCATATTTCTGTCAGAGATTATGCAAGGTATTGTCTTCTATCACTGACTTCAAAAGAGTGGAAAAATAGCTCTAGAAAATCCTTTAATCAAATCAGGACTGTTTCATCTGAAATTTTTAATTTTAAAATTGGAAACTTTACCACAACTGTATATATGTATCTGTGTCTTACTAGTTTATTTGTAAAACTTTCAGGTCTGTCAGAAGTTTTCTTATTTCATTTTTAATCTCTGTTAACTATTCATGTCTAGTTTTCTGCTTTGTAAGAAAAGTAAGCATTACAATTTTTATTATATCTGACATTTGCAGGAAAGGGCTTCTTTTCTCCACTGGATAGTTTTTGTTCTTCACTGTTATTAGAATGTTAAATATTTTAAATGTAACTTTACAATCTTCATTTAAAAAAAATATAGTATCCATTGTCAATTTAAGATAATGTAATTTAGGCAATTACTGATACCTTTTGCCATTTCCCGGACGATCTTGTCTATGGTCAATATTAGAAAGCTTGAGTGTAAGATTTGAAATTTTGAGAACCGTATTAGATGCAATACTTCAATCTTAACTAAATGATAGATATTTAAAGCAAGACAAAAAACAAGTTAATTAATTATCATTCCCACACAACTAAGTCAGGAATTTAAATTATGTGATCCTGACAGCCTCTTTTGGACATAGCCAATGCTGGGATGTTGCAATTTCTCTAGGGAACTGTCAAAAGCCCTTTTTTTGTTGTTCTTATACTCTTAACTGAGACATAGACAGATTCACATGTTGAAAAAACGCTGACTCAAACAATTAGCCCAGAAGGAATTAGCTTTATCTCCACATATTCCAGAATTGGTTGGACGTAATTAACTTACCCCACTAGGTATGTCATCCAAATGGCAAACAAAATTGATTGCTGCTTTTTGACAAAGGAAGTCCTTAAAGGATTCTGCAAAAAAGAGAACTTTGTAGGTACCTTGTCTGCTAGGTTTCTTATTTTCTCCGCTACCCCACCGTGGTCATTTAGCCACATGGGGTAAAAAGATTTTTTTAAAAAAGCCTTCTCCTAATTTTGTCCTTAGAAGAACCAAGCATTTTTCAAGCTGCCACATATTTCTTTTTAAAAATTGTTTTAACCGAAAAAGGCAATGACATTCATCAACTACTTTTGAAGTGACTAGGAGGACTAAAAATGGATATAAAATGACTTGACCTTATTATCCCAGATAGCAATAGTGACACCACTTAGACTTATATACACTCCATAGTGCTTTACAGCACTGTCTGAGTAGTTTACAATGTCAGCAAATTGCTCCCAACAATCTGGGTCCTCATTTTGCTAACCTCAGAAGGATGGAGGGATGGATCAACCTGGAGCCCATCAGATTCAAACTTGATTGTACAATATTGTTGGTACATGGAAAAAGCTGGATTGGCCATGTAATGTGCACATGACCGTAACTGCTATTAATGAAAGAATAGGTTTCTTATTACTTAAACCTATAATTCTTTAAAAGACCATTATTTCCTATCTTGAAATCCTAGTCCTAGTCCTAATCTTTGGTATGATGTCATTCACAAACTTCCTCCTATAACTCAAAGTTAGAAGGATCTTGGTTTCTGGAGATCTACAGGCTATGTGTGCAGCAAATACCATTTAATTTATTCAACATTGTACCATTTTCCTGTGGAAATGCATACCATAACTTGGATTTTGAAATATTTGATTAGGATTAAGTCATCGTATTTTCTTTCTCCATTAGCTTAAGGAATACTTCAGCAGACTTCATTATTTCTAAACTTGACTGTTGAGTGTAACTGCCTAACAATAAAATTGGACTGATATTTATCATTATTTCTATTATTCTGCTACATACTTTGCTCACTAAATATCCAGAAACGTGGACAATCTTTTTACTTTCCCTGATTTCTTACAGTTGGAACAGAAATTTTAAATTTACGAGTACATTTTGCAACCCATCTAATAAAGTGGAAGCAATTTAATTTCCTGGCTAGCTATCTGGTTTCTAAAGAGACAGCAGGATATTTTTTTCAGAGTGTTCAGCTTTCAGTGTCAGCTAAACAGCTTTGTTTTCTGTCTTTTACACAAGCCTGGAACATTTTTAATTACCTTCCGTTCTAGGCACTGTCAATAGAGCAACTGCACGTAAACTGAGACCATTGCAAACCTTTTTAGAAGAATAAAGGTGATAAAGGTGGTACTGAATTAAGCATGGACTTTTAAATATGTGTTTTCCAACTATTATTTTTAATCAGGACAACATAAACACAAGACCTAATTTTGTTGCTCATACTTTGTTTCTATCTGATTATAAAATACAGAAAAATCTTAGATATTTTATATTAGGTTGTTTGTAAACATAAGAACCTTGGTCCTTCCTTCCTTTTTTTTTTTTCTTTTAGTTTTGTGGTATTTAATGGAAAGCAGCTGAGTGAACCTGCAGTCTAAATCATAGTCAAGAGTTAATGTAAGAGAGATATTGGGAGAAAGATAAACTTGATTTTGTTTGTTCAGGACAGCCATCCAGACTGCCTCCCTTAAGTTCTGTTTTTGAAATCACCTCTCTGCGGGCCTCTTGCTTTTGTTGAGGGTTACAGAAAAGCACAGCTTTAAATAAAATGAAACAAAACCAGTTTTAGTAGACAAAACAAAACCATTTCATGAAGCACAAAACAAGCTTGAATCGCTGTTTTATGAGGTAGCACATAAGTAACATTATTCTAGTGATGCTTATTTTTTTAAGACTGGATGCAATGGAACATCAGCGTAAGCTGTCTTCTAAATTCCAAACTCTCCAGGGATTCTTGAGCTTCTGAAATCAGAAAAAGAACAGACTTTGGCTCTTTTTGGACTATTTAATTGTACATCTCCTCTGTTGTCACTTGTTTAGATCCTTTGGTTGTGACTTCCTTACTATTCATTATTCATGTCTTTGTTATATATTATTAATTAACTTGTCTATGTCCACCTACAGCTTAATGTTATCACATTAAGCCCTGGTGGACACAGACAAGATAATGTCTATGTCTATCTTAATTGTTTATCCCATTTTTAAAAATACCTGGTACAGAACAGGTTATCTATCACTTTTTCTAACCAAATAGGACTCTGATGTATCTTTTCATGTTGCCCAATTTTTCACGTCTATTTATTTTATTCGTTCCCCAACGATGACTGAAGATTAGCACAAATCTTAGTGTTTGTCACTTTATTATTTGCAGTATTAGTATTATTTCTCTTATATTGATTTTTATTGTTTTGTAATTTTATTACATTTTTATGCCCATTTTTTAATCCTACTAATAATTTTACTTCTATGTACTTCACTGTAGTGTTTTCAGACCTAAAGGTCATAAGAAAAGTTTGTTGTTGTTGAAAGGAAATAATACGAATAACAAAGGTTATATGACAAAATATTTCCATTTTTTGCTCTTCGATCAGAGTACTAACTTTTCTACAATGTCTCTTTTAGAATGCATTTTAATAATGTTATTATTATGAGAATATATTATTATGAGGTCATTAGTAGAATAAACCCACAAAAGAATAATTTATTAATAAGAAAATAACTGAATAAAGCCATAATGATAATACAATGATAAGTAATACTATTATTGTTCTATTATCATCCGGAATAGTCAGTTCTTTCTCTCATTACTAGTTTCATGAATCATAATTATGATTTACCATTTAATTTGATTTCTTTCTGAGAACTGGATGAAGGTTATCAAAGTGGCTTAGTATAGGATCTGCATTGTATTCTCTCGTCCTGTCTTTGATAAGTGTTGCTGACAGCCATTTTCCATAAATTGTCATTTGGTTTTTATGAGCATTTTTTCCTCCCTTTGAATGTAGATGGAATATGGCTATTTTATTTTCTTGGAAGTGTCAAATGAAATACAGCTGGCTATCTTGAAAAGTGTTTATATTTTAATAAGTTTGAAAAAGTATATATTGTAAATTCCAGAGGAATGATTCTAAACAAGGCAGATTCTACTTAGTATACAGCATTTTAATAGGTTTATTTAGCCCAAAGTGAAAACTAGGGAACTGTTTCTAATTGGTTGGCAAACAGTTGTTAAGACAAGCTTTGGCTTTTTGAATCCAAACACAAAAATTGGAACCAACCCAATTCCCATTTTAATTTTTCTTTTTCTCTCACACGCACATCCCCTTATTGCTATATCTTACCAAAATAACTGTTGAAAGAGCATTAGGTATGTTTGCTATCCTAGATCATATACAGTTAATTCAGATGTTACTTTGCCAATTGTAGGGATCAGCCTCATTTTTCTCTCTTCTTCCAAAGTTTTAATTTGAGTGGTAGATTATCCTGATCTAACTTCTAGTGCTCTGTTATTTGTTTATACTCTGTTTTGAAGTGAGTGAATAGTACATATCTGCTTTTTTCCATCTAAAAATTGTATTTTTGTGATGCTCTACTGCCATCTGGAAATGAATCATCAGACTGCACCTTTCTCTAGCTGTACTTCCCATGCTGGTATATTTATCTCTTATATATGAAGCTATAAGTACTACTGAAACTTTTATCTATAATGATATTGCCGCTGGGGTAGGAATGCTAAGAAATTACCCTGGGTTTCAAATAATGGGCTTATCTGGTTGATGGTCACATTTTGTAATTAAGCCTTGACAGAGGAATGTTTTCGTCTGTGGCATTGTTTTTGAAGGATCAGTGTGAGGACACTTGAGTCAGCTCCAATTTTAACACAGTTTCCTCGTTGTAGGATATAGCCTCTTTCCCTACCAAAATCACAGCCTTCGTGCGTTGCTGGCTCAACTGTGGTGCGCTGTTCAGTATCTGTGGTTTTCTTCCATTAATCTCTCGCCAAGCCACTGTCTCTGACTGTCTCTGATCGTTGTAGATTTCCCACACACACACAACAGCTTCAAACCAGACCTTCTAGAATGAAATGAATGAGCATTTATCTTCTTGAAAAGAAATCCTATCCCTGAATCCAGGGTTGTCTTTTTGAGGGGACAGCAGTTGCTGATTGAACAAAATGCAGATTTCCAGGTTTCTCTTGAAGCAATACACCTACAAAACATTGATGTACAAGCCAGCCAATGTTCCAGTTCCGTGTGTTGAAATAACAGTGCTATAAACAGGTGTTTAACTTTCTGATTCAAATAAAAACCAGTGTTTAACTTCCTGAGCGGCTGACCCTCATCTGAAGTATGCTCTTAGGATTCTTTATTAAGTAAGTGCCCTTCAAAACAGTTCCCCTGTCAGGATAGTTTCCCTCTGGACAGAAAGCATTGAAAGCATTTAAAGTAAGCACTTTTCCTCACTTGGGCAATAAAGGGCATCTTCCCTTTATCCCTGAGGCAGGAAGTTGGACTAGGGCCTTTTCAGAAGGTTCTTTGATGGACAGGCAAACCAGTTTCATCTTCCAAATTTAATAAACTCAATAAACTGAGTAGTCAAAACTTTTTGGAAGAGGGAGCCTGGTTCTGTCTTCCAACTTACATACCAATTAAAGCTGAAAAGTATTGAGTTAAGCGGGAAGGAAGGAAAGGAGATTTGCATTGCTAAAAGGTTAGGAAAGTAAGTTTCATCAGAACTATTGTTTTTTAAAAACTAAATCTAATAACCATTCATTTTAACGTTAGCAAAGGTCTAGACTTTCTCAAAGATCTTAAAAATATCAGTACTCCTCAACTTGCAATAGTTTGCTTAGTGACTGTTCGAAGTTACAATAGCAGTGAAAAAAGTGACTTATGACCATTTTTCACACTTACGACCGTTGCAGCTTCCCCATGGTTATGTGATTAAAAATTCAAGCGTTTGCTAACTGACTCATATTTATGACGATTGCAGTTAGTCTTATTCGCTACTTTTTCCTAATTCTTTTATTCTAACTGCATTTATGAATTCTCTTACATTTCTATTTTTCTTATGGCAATTATATGGAGATCAGGTAATTGCAAAAGCTGTTTATCATAACTTCTCTTGTTCTCTTGTTTGTTTGTTTTTCTGAAAGCGTGGAGACAGTAAATGATGGACAGTTCCATAGTGTGGAGCTGGTGATGTTGAACCAGACCTTGAATTTGGTGGTAGATAAAGGCACTCCCAAAACCCTTGGCAAATTGCAGAAGCAACCCGTGGTTGGTCAAGACACTCCACTCTACATTGGAGGTGAGTTCCGATTTCTGCAGAGTTTCAGCTGAGGGGCAGGCTAAATAATAGTCTTAAAACCTCCACAAGTGCACAGTAAAAGACAATTAGTTGACATGTGAAATAATTGCAGAAGATTCCAATCTTTTTGCCTGAAACGCAGTGCTATCCCACAGCAAAATACAGGTAGTCCTTGACTTACAACAGTTCATTTAATAACCGTAAATGAAAAACGACTTACATTTGAAAAGTGACTTATGTTCATTTTTCACAATTACGACCTTTGAAGCATCTCCATGATCATGTGATCAAACAAAGATGCTTGGCAACTGGTTCATACTTATGATTATGTGATCACCTTTTGCAACCTTCTGCTTCTGACAAGCAAAGTGAATGGGGAAACTAGATTCACTTAACAACCAGGTTACTAACTGATCAGCTGCAGTGGTTCATTTAACAGTTGTGGCAAGAAAAGTTGAAAAGTTGGGCAAAACTCATTTAACAAATGACTTCCTTAATAACAAAAATGCTGGGCTCCATTTTGGTCTCAAATCGAGGATTACCTGTAATGTGTTGTTGTTATTGTTATTGCTTTAAATTCATATATTTGTATAGATTTCAAAATCTGTGCAAATTATTTCTTTTTTTTTAGCATACATTTTTTAGCATACACACACACACACGTTTCCCCAAAAGTAAGACCGAGTCTTATATTAATTTATGCTCCAAAAGATGCATTAGGGCTTATTTTCCGGTTAGGTCTTATTTTGGGGAAATACGGTACTAAATGCACCAATCAGGTTGGGGCTTATTTTGGAGGTAGGGCTTATATTACGATCGTCCTGAAAAATTGTGGTAGAACTTATTTTCCGGTTGGGTTTTATTTTCAGGGAAATGGTATTTATTGTTCATTGATAAACTGCTGCAGTCTGCTTATCTGATCTTGTGCCACTATGTCATTACTTTCAAGTGAAATATCGGAGTTACTCAAATAATGCCCAAAGCATTTTGCAACTTCCTTTGTAGGAATTCCCACATCTACAGGGCTGTCTTCACTGAGGCAGGGGACAGAGAGGACACCAAGTGGCTTTCATGGCTGCATTCATGATGTCCGAATTAATAATGAGCTGCAGGATTTCAAAGAACTACCACATCAGTCAGTAGGAGTCCTTCCTGGCTGCAAATCCTGTAACATCTGTAAGCATGGAATTTGCCGCTCTCTTGAAAAGACAAGTGTGGTCTGTGAGTGCCATCCAGGCTGGACAGGTTCACTGTGTGATCAAGAACTTAATGATCCGTGCCTTGGCAACAAGTAAGTTTCGTTCAGGGTAACCAGGGGTGGGTTCCACTTACCTTTACTACCGGTTTGCAATGGAAGCACACATGCGTGCTCGTTTCACGCACACGCTTCTGCGCATGCGCAGATCACCCGTGATGATGTCGGGGGAGGTAGGTAGAGCCTCCCACCGGTTTTACTACTGGTTCTATAGAACCGGACCGAACTGGAAGTAACCCACCACTGAGTGTAACATTCCTTACAGATAAAAGGAATGTGTGACAAATGTGGGATGAAACAATATGAAATCCAACAGATATTTTTTTTTCCCCTTTTTTCTATAAGATGCCTTCATGGAAAGTGCATTGCCACCAACTCTGCTTATACATGCAAGTGTATAGTAGGTTACACAGGCATGCACTGCGATCGAAAAAATGATTCCTCCAACTCCTGCAGATTTCTAAAATGTAACCACGGACAGTGTAAGATCTCTGCACAAGGGGAGCCCTACTGCGAATGTGATCCAAGCTACAGTGGAGAGCGTTGTGATAGAGGTTGGTGTCTTTTTAATTTGTGATACGTGAACTGCTCTGTCCCTTTTATCCATTTACAAAGCAATGCCAAAGCTCTGCTGATGTCTTTCCATTTCAAACATAATTTCTATTTGTCTACCGTACATTTACATATCATCTTACATACGTGACCTGTCTTCCTTTTACCTGACAGAATTGGGTGCATATGGCTAAACAATAAATTTTGAGCCGCGGTGGCGCAGTGGTTAGGCTGCAGTACTGCAGGCTACTTCTGCTGATTGCTGGCTGACTGCAATTTGGCAGTTCTAAACACACCAAGCTCAAGGTTGCCTCAGCCTTCCATCCTTCCGAGGTCCATAAAATGAGGACCCAAATTGTTGGGGACAATATGCTGACTCTGTAAACCACTTAGAGAGGGCTGTAAAGCACTGTGTAAATCTAAGTGCTACTGCTATTTATTACCCATATCAGAAGTTACATCAGATGACAACAGAATGAAGACTTGTCTCTTTTTAATTCCTCTCAGCTGAGTTCTGCAGTAGTTGAGACACACAGCTAGTTCTGTCTTACATCCTTATTATGTTAGCAGTTGCATAGTAAACCTTAGCTAAAATAAAATTCCAGAAGTCACAGGGACACAAAAACATCCTTATGCCGATTAGACTGCATAGCTAGGTATTGTCTTCTCTGAGAAGCAGCACTTCTTCAGGGCTTTAGAAACAACTTTTCCCAGTCCTACTTGCAAATCCTACAAAGTGAATGAAAATGTTTTTGTACAGGAAATAAATGTCCTAATGAAATGTCATTAAACTATAATCTCTGCCAGGATGAATTTTTGAAAAAGAATGTTACGCAATGCCCTTTTAAAAATAATTTTCATATTAAATTGTGTTAATATTTCAATTAGTGTTTCGGTTAACTTTTATTAACATAAAGGAGATGCGTGTTAATATTAATGGGATGTACTTTTAACAAGATTATAGACCTATAGCTAATTACTTTTATTAGCAGTTTATTAGCAAGAGTAAGTCAGAAATTTCTCAGTGTTATAGCTTGATACAGATTATACTAAAGGATATTGCTTTGACTGAGAAATAAAGCTGGACACATACATCACATTCCAAAAAGCATTGTCTCACATTGTCAAGCTTGTGAGATAATTCAGACAAGAAGCACACCCAGAAATATTAGTTCTGACTCTATTGTAAGATTACATTGCAGAATATTGCAGGTGTAAAAGTGAATCTCTCCCCACCTCATCTTTACAGTTCAAGAAATTAGGGAGTACCTGTTCTGAGATGTTTACCACACCCACATTCCTCTAAGGGTTCAGTTCCCACTTGTCTGGTCCTTGTCTCCTGCAGCTCTTGCACCTGTCTTTCAAGCTCATTTCCACATACCATTACATATTATTTTGCTAACCTAAGGCCAATCTGTTTCTCCATGTTCCATTTGTACTATGGTTTCCTGATCTATGGATAGGTTTTTCATGAGGAGGATAAAAATTCCCATTTTTCTAAATACACTGCAGACCTTAACATGATCAACATCATCAAATACATTTCTGTAATCAATGAAGCACATCTCTTTCTGCTGTTGTTTGATTATCCCATATGTATTGGCAATAATACTTTGTGTTACTCTGCCCAAATTCAATTTGAACATCTGGTATTTCTGTTTTCAGAATAACAGAATAACAGAGTTGGAAGAGAGATTGGAAGTCTTATACTCTAACCCCCTGCTAAGGCAGCAAACCCTATACCATTTCAGACAGAGGCATTCCATGTAGAGCTCTAGTCTGTGTTGGATTATTCTGCTTGTGTGTGAAATTAAGAATACTATACAATAGCTTTCATACTCTGTTAAGTCAAGTCTGTTAAGTCTTCTTTCTTTGGTATTGGTATGTGCATTGACTTCCAATATGTCACTGAGTCTCCAGATTTACTGCCACAGCTTTATTAGAATCTTTATGAACGAAACAGTGTCATTTTATCTCTTTCAGCATCTGTCTCCTATTGCTTCATAGCTCTTACTCTAAAAACACTCCAGAGATCACTACAAATGTGATGGCAGCCTTGTGACAGTGTAGTTTTGAAGTCCTCATTAGTCAAGTTCAGTTTTATAGTTGACTATCATACTTTTTGGTTGGCTGTGATCTTTTTATAACTACTGCTTTTGTTTTTTTCCATTTCTAAGCCGCCCAGAGTCACTAAGGAGTTAGATGGCCTTGAAATTGGATGGATGGACGATAAGCAGGCAGGCAGGCAGGCAGAGAGACATTAATACATGGAAGGTAGATAGATAGATAGATGGATGATAGATAGATAGATAGATAGATAGATAGATAGATAGATAGATAGATAGATAGATAGATAGATAGATAGATAGACAGATAGACAGACAGACAGACAGACAGACAGACATCTTTCAGACCTTGTCACCTCCCGGCTGGACTACTGTAATGCTCTCTACATGGGGCTCCCCTTGAAAAGCACTCAGAGGCTCCAACTGGTCCAGAATGTGGCCGCACAGGTGGTTATGGGCGCGACTCGTGCTCACGTGACACCTCTCCTGCGCGAGCTGCACTGGCTCCCAGTGGTCTTTCGGGTGCGATTCAAGGTGGTGGTTACCACCTTTAAAGCGCTCCATGGCTTAAGACCTGGTACCTTCAAGACCGACTTCTGCCACCAATAGCCTCCCACCGGCCGGTCCGCTCCCACAGAGAGGGCCTCCTTAGGGTGCCATTGGCCAAGTTATGTCAGCTGGCAACACCCAGGGGGAGGGCCTTCTCTGTGGGAGCTCCTGCCCTATGGAATGAACTGCCCCCTGAAATTCGCAAGCTCTCTGACCTCCGTGTATTTTGTTGTGCCCTCAAGACCCTGCTGTTCTGCCAGGCTGGACTATCAATGTAAATGATTTTAAATTGGGCATTTTAAATTCTGGGTTTTAATTTGAGCCAAAATATTTAATAATTTTAATTATTTTTAATTTTCTGTGTTTTTTAATGTGCTATACATCACCCTGAGTCCTTCGGGAGAAAGGCGGTATAGAAATAAAATTATTATTATTATTACTATTGTTATGAGAGAGAGAGAGAGAGAGAGAGAGAGAGAGAGAGAGAGAGAGAGAGAGAGAGAGAGAGAGGAATGCTTCCTAATCATCAAAAAAATAGGTGCCATGCGCAATTCTACAAACTTAGACTATATTATTCACCAATATTACATTGTAAATATTCAGGAAAAGGGTCATTTATAGCAGTTTTTTCTGCAAATATTTTTAAGTCATGTGGCATGAAGCCATGTTTTTGATCTTGATCTTCAGATTTTTTTAATCAAAAAGATTATAAAAGATTATCTTAAAAGATGACAAAAGATTAACCTGAGCCATGCTTTTGTTTTCACAGAAAATGTTTGTCAAGGAGAGATTATTCGTGAATTCATTCGGAAGCAACAAGATTCAATCGCTTGTGTCTCCATGGTGAAGGTACCTCGTGTGGAATGTCATGGCACTTGTGGGAACAATCAGTGTTGTGTTGTTCTCCGCAGCAAAAGGCGGAAATACGGCTTCCAGTGTGTGGATGGCTCTTCTTTTACAGAAGAGCTAGAGAGACATGTGGAGTGTGGCTGTGCAAAGTGTTTATAAGCTTATGATCAGCCTTTTTGCCCTTTGTATCAAATCTGCTTTCCAACACAGGACCTATTTACTTTTAAGTGAAGAAGAGAGTATTAAGTATATTGTAAAATAAGCAAAAAAAAGTTATTTTTATTATGAAAAGTGACTATTTTCATCTTTTATTATATAAAATCTGACCATTCTGGGTATATGTATCATATATGAGTTATTTTTACTATGGATTTTTTTTTACAGTTGGTAAAAAAAATGGGAAAATATTCCAAACCTAAACACAGGGATTAAAAAAAAAAGAGTATAGTTGATAAACTTTGCACAGTGGCCAGATGTGAAAAGAATTCAAACTGTTTGCCACAGAATTAATGAAACAGGTGTTGAAATGGTCTGGATATATATACATAGTAGGAGCGATACATTCTATGATCATTTGTGCCCAGGATTGCTCAGTTAATAGCCTTCTCTCATGACAATGAAAGCTATATTTGTCACTGTTGTGATTTGCTTGATACAATTGCCAATCACACACACACACACACACACACACACACACACACACACACACACACACAGACTCACTGTGATAACACTGTTGTAGCTTGGGCCTTATGCACAGATGTTTTTATGCACACATTAATGCAATGGTAATAGTAATGTATTTTGTCTTCTGTATATGATTGATTGGCACTCAATTACATTTATCCTATGTTGGGGATCTAGCACAATCACTCATACATGGTAAAGTTGGGAAACATATTCCTTATAAATTTGTTTAGACTAACAAACTCAAAGGACATTTTATGAAACTCATAATAAATAACAGAGGGAATTATCCAATTCCTTGGCACATACTTCCTTGTCCTTCAGCCTGTGAACTAGACCAGTGGTGGGTTGCTTCCGGTTCCATCCGGTTCTTGAGAACCGGTAGTAAAAGCAATGGGGGGCTCCAACCACCTCTCCCAGACAACATAATTAATGATCTGCGCATGCGCAGAAGCTTCTGCACGTGCGCCTATTGCGAACCGGTAGTAAAGGTAAGTAGGACCCACCTTTGAACTAGACCCTCTATATCTTAACACCCAGAGCATCTTGTATGCATCCCCAAGCAAATAAAGAATGAGAAGGTAATTTCCTGTGGTGATGAGCTTTTCATTTGCCATTTCAGAGGATTTAGGTTTTTTTGGCTTCTAGCTGCAAAGCAGAACGGCAAAGAATGCACTGAAACACTGCCTTACCCGATCATGACAATCCATTTTAAAAAGTATTTACACAGATATATTTTACTTAATCCAAGAGTGTGGTATTCAGGTATTATTACCTGAATATCAACTCTTTGCAACTGACTCTGCATATATTGAAGTGGCTGCAATTTTGCAAATTGTAAAGGAATTTTCCCACACCGTCCAGATGGAAACTGAGCCACATATGGCAATTGCCTAAAACAACTTTTGACTGCCAGCATGTAGAAGTCTTTCCATCAGCCCTGTCTCCACCTGTTGCTGGATTGCTAATTATGACATGGAGAGTTATTGATACCAATATAGTATGTGTTACACTTACCACGTAAGAAAACCATGATACATTTAGTTCTCAACATTTATCATCAAGTCTTTCCAAAAGAGCTTTTGGAAAGGAGAATGTTAACAGAAGGACACATCTCAGTTGTACTTCAGCACCATAAATGCCTTTCGCCCTTTGCACAACTGCATTTAGCTTCTTTTCCTGGATCTCTCTTCTTTTTCTTGGTATTGTAGTAGTAATAGGAGAGCCATGGAGAAAGGTGAGATAATTTTCAGAAGGGCTGGAAAAAGGAAGAATAGGAGGGACAGCTCTTCACATTCCAATGAGATCTTGAAAAACCAGCAGAAATCTTAAATTTGAGATATGTAGACTGTAGCCACATTCATCTGGAGCAATGGTTTAGTACATTTGCCTTTGAAATAGCAAAATATCGGTGTCTTTTCTATTAAAGACAAATGTTTCTTTTCTTATCATGCTTCAAGCATTCACATTTCAGAAGTTTTAAGAATCTAAGAATCCTTATTCTATTGCAATCTTTTGAAAGCCACAATAGTTTGTTCAAGATTTCCTAATGGATTCTCAGGATAATTTTAGACAGGAGGGAAGTAACTGATACAATGGTTACCTTTCAGAGTAAACGGTAATACATGGAGCCTGCAATCAGTGTAAAATAAAACAATCACTAGTTACTTTGCCAAAAAGTGATTGAAATAATAGAGTTCAGCGACTGGCAGGGGAGTAAAAGGCTGCAATGGAGATTGGGATTTGTTATTTTGAGCACAATATGTGATCCGGAAGCAGCTGGAATTTATAACACAGAAATGCACCGTAGTTTGCAGAGACCAAAAGTTTGCAAAAAGAAATGCAGCAACATTTTTGGAATAAGACTTTGGCACAAGGCATCCTTTCCTTAATGATTTATTCTTATGCATGGCATCTCTTACCCGAAAAGCCTCTGCCTCTGTTGCAGAGCATAATTCAGCCAGAATAGACAGATCTTAGTTGAAAGGCTACTAAAGAATGTATACTCCTAAATAGGAAATGAAAAACACAATATTAAGATAGTAACAAAAAAAGGTACAATCTGTACAATTCATTGTCTTCTGTTGGCAAAGTAATATATTTGACAAGACCAAAAATAACAATAACAATAAAAAGCCATCAACGTTTTGTGAAATAATTCCAAAAATGTATACAGAATTTCCAAACTAAACAAGAATTAACCACAGTGGAGTAATATTGGCTGCCTTCCCTCGATATATATTTGGATTAGAAGATTTAGAAGAAATAATAGACACTTTATTTGCTTGCTGCCATTAGATAGTTTATGCTGTGTTGTGTTTCAATTGATTATATGGCATCTGATTTCTTTGTCTGTGTTTTTTAAGTGCCAAAAGATCTATGAAGTTAGTTTTAAAAGTGTTAATTAGATCTCTCTAAGCTGTCAAAATGACAGTAGTACGTTTCAGCTATTGTATGGGGAATGCAGTACCCTACTTTTTAAAAGTAATATAAAGAAAGAACCCTATAAAAATTGTACATTGGCAACGTGGATTGGTATGAATTTTGTGTATTTTACTGGATTGTCCTCTTGTGATGTAATAAATTTAAGTAAATTGTTGGGTTACGGATAATTGTACTTTGTCTTGTGTTGCTTTTTTTCCCCCCTGTCAGTTGGGCACATTTCCAGGTCCTTTCCAGATATTTTTGAACCTGTTAGCTATCTCTTGGGCTAGGGGCACACAAGGGAAGGTGTATGATTTGCAATGGTTCCTGAAAAAATGATCACTTTATTAACTGACATGAGCTTTCATATTATTTAATTTCTGTTCTCATACAGATGAAGCACAAGTGGAAACAATCTGAGCTATAACAACACTGGGCAGAAAGAAATCTTTCAGTAATATCTTTTTAAAAATTGATTGCTCCCTTTTTTATATATTTGTAAATATAAAAATGTATATAAAATGTATATACCATTCCAGTGCAGTTGGGCTGTAAATGAAAATCATTTAGATTTAAGGCAAATGTAGACATCTGGCCAAAGACATAGAGATGGATTTTTAAATTACTACATTCAATAAATCTTAAGAATCTACATGAGATGGAGAGGGGGTGAGTCAAAAGGAATTAGTTCAAAAGATGCATATTTAATTCCATCACTGCATAATATATTGGGAAATGACTCTTTTATTCTCTGCTTCTTCTTTGTGCAATCAATTGCCATAAATCCTTTTGTCTCAGGTTGCCCAAATAGTAGAAGTCAGCAAGACCAAAATAAAGTTATTTGTGATAAAGCAACAAATGACATAAAATGGGAGATTGTATCTCAGATTCTCCTTATCATTTGAAAGACTGAATATGTATTTGTTTTTATTTATTGTTTACTTATTGGTTCGATTTATATGCTGCCCTTCTCCAGAGACTCAGGGCGGCTTACAATGCGTTAAGCAATAGCCTTCATACTTTTTGTATATACCTCCTTAGTAGGGCTTTTGGCCCCCCCCCTAAGCGGTGTTCTTTTTTTATACAAAGTCAGTTTATTGCCCCCACAATCCGGGTCCTCATTTGGAAGGATGGAAGGCTGAGTCAACCTTGAGTTTTTAAGTGAAAAAAGATCAAAACGTTTACCACTGTAATTTGTTGTCCTCATCATTACTTTCATTTTATTGCCAGGAATGACTGCTTGTTAACCATTTTTATTTTTCTGAAGGATCTATCATATTTATTTTATCCCACAGGCAGTTAAGTCCCTTCAATATATCCTCGTTCAATACATTATCTGGGAAGAACACATCTCAAGAAATAAAATTAAACCACTAGCAGAATTGCAAACATTCTTCTGAAAACTGTCATCATACAAATTGTGATCAATGGGTTAAGCAGAAATGAATTATCAAAATAATCAATAGAAAGTAATTTAATTTTACAGCCCTTTTAACTGAACATAGGGTAATATAATAGGAAATGAAACATTAGGCATTCCAGAAAGACAGCATGTTGCTACAAACCTAGAAACAAGTCTGGTGACTGTAAGTACTTGTCACTTCGTACTTAAGACTCATTCCACACCGATGTGATGGGATTATAGTGATATCATGAGTTATGAAGATAAGATCGCTTTTCACTCAGTAAAATTTGTATGTTTAAAGTGAAGTTACTCTGAATTTTATCAAGAACCCACGAATAAATTTAGCAATCTTGAAAAGAACATATACATAAAAATAATGGGAGAAACGAAAGCAATGCTGTGGTACATACTTATCAGCCACCAGACAACTGGCTGCAAAGCACAGATAGCAGAATACTAATAGGTAGCAAAATTAACAGAAAAATAATTACATGCAATTCTTATCTTGACTCATTCTCTTGGAAGAGCAGTTATGTGTTCTATTAGGCACTTGGGTGGGGGGGAAGATAACATGATAAGATTGAAGCCAGTAACAGAAATACAATTAAGGAATTAGATGAATTACTTCCTAGGATACTAAAGGAACCTGGACAAGTCAATACACATTATCTCTGAGAAATCCTGGAGACCAGGTAAAGTACCAGATGATAGAAGAAACACAAATATTATCCTTATCTTCAAAAAAAGTGGTGGTGAAGTGGAGAGAACGCAAGGATTTATAGACCAGTCATTCTGATACCAGTTCCTAGGATGATTCTATTTGAGAATACACCTTGAGAAAGATGTAATTGCCACAGCATAGCATGGATTTGTTAAGAAGTCTTTCCAGACAAAACATACCTCATTAAGTAGGTTCTACTTACCTTTACTACCAGTTCACAACAGGGCTGTGTGCATGCACATGCGCAAGCGAAGCGAGCACACATGCGTGCTCTTCTGCGCATGCGCAGAAGCATTTTCATGATGTCATAGTTAGTGGCGGGGCTTTCCACCGATTTTACTACCAGTTCTATAGAACCGGTGTGAACCTGGGGCAACCCACCATTGCCCTACACCACTTCAGACAAATGGTTATCCAACATCATCTTAAAAATTTCCAATGTTGGAGCATTCACAACTTCTGCAGGCAAGTTGTTCCACTTATTAATTGTTCCAACTGTCAGGAAATTTCTCCTTAGTTCTAAGTTGCTTCTCTCCTTGATTAGTTTCCACCCATTGCTTCCTGCTCTACCCTCAGGTGCTTTGAAGGATAGTTTGACTCCCTCTTCTTTGTGGCAACCCCTGAGATATTGGAACACTACTATAATGTCTCCTCGAGTTCTTCTTTTCATTAAACTAGACATACCCAGTTCCTGCAAACATTCTTTTATGTTTTAGCCTCCAGGCCCCTAATCATCTTTGTTGCTCTTCTCTGCACTCTTTCTAAAGTCTCAACATATTACATGGACATATTACATCTTAACATGGTTTTAAAAAAACATTTATTTTTTTAAAGCGATATCCAATCTAGAATTAAGGAGAAATTTCTTGACAGTGAGAACAATTTATCAGTGGAACAGCTTGCTTCCAGAACTTGTGGGTGATCCTTCACTGGATGTTTTCAGGAAGAGGTTGGACAACCATTTGCCTGCAATTGTATAGGGTCTCCTGCTTGAGCAGCAGGTTTAACTAGAAAACCTCCAAGGTCCCTTCTAACCCTATTATTCCATATTCTATTTGAGAAAATACCCAATGGCATTTTCCTTAGTAACCTACTGAAGCGTGGGCTGCATGCCCTGATAATTAAATTGGTAAATAGCTAACTTAAAATCTGTACTAAAATGGGCTTCATTAATGGTTCTTCATGAAATTGTAGCATTGAATGGGATATGAGAAAATCGACATGGGTCCTGTACTCATCGTAACTTTATTAAAGTGAGATTTTTCAGAAAACAGAAAATCTTTAAAGAGTGCAGAAGTGTTCCTCTCTTCTGCTCAATGCTAGTAGCTCACAGCTTATTTTGTCTGCTACACTTATCAAAAGCTTTGACAAGCAATGTTGTCTTCATTGACCACCTAAACTTTTGGAGGAGACTGAATATTGATTCTTCCGACAATACTCACTAAATCTTTGGTGCCAGAGAAGCTGTGAAGCAGAGCAAATGGGTTGAAGTCATTTATTTAGCATGCGAACCTATTTGATGAGGAGAGGTTGCCAACCTTTGACAGGTCCTGCTCAAACAAGTCCAGCAGGAGAGATGTGCAAAGTGACAATCACTTTAGAAATGTGCAAAGTGACAATCTCCAAATGTGATCCACACAATCAAATATTTTCCACTTCCTGCCCATCCCCAGTGAGCAAAATAACACTGCAGGAAAGTAGAAAAATTGCCAGGATAAAGATATTCGCAAGGTTACCATGAGCAGGATTGCTGAAAGAAGAAACATATGCTTTGCATAGGGAGAGGTGGGAGCGGAAGAAATATCTGAATGTCCATTGTGTACAGATACATATTTTATATTTTTCCTCATGCCTGAAGAGCCAAAAGAAGTGGAGAGAGGAATTCCACCCACCCTTTGTATTACTAGAGAGATTTTGAGGGAATCTAACAGTGACTATTTAATATAGCACAAAAACATATATTTATGGCACAGATTTCATGGGACCTGGAATTATGTAATATTATTTACAGATGTGAACATATTTAAAAGTAAAGAGGGATTTGTGGCTTTAAACACCTCTTGATAGCCTTAATTTTGGTCTCCATAAGGGAGCAGGAGGAAAGAAAGATACAGGAGACACTTAGTGTATCAAAGATGGGACATCGCAAAAAAGAAAGAGAAAAAGAGAAAACTATAGACATAAATAGCTCATTCAGACTTTGCTAATTTGAAATAGTTAGGAATATAATTGGGAGGAGTTTACTTTCTTACCCCTCAACCCACCAAAAACAACCCACCAAAAACCCTCAACCCACCAAAAACAATCCACTTTCTCTCAAGCAAGCAAACAATTATAGCAGAAAATATACCCAGCAGAAAGATTGGGAAATCTCAGAAATCATCTTACAATCAGTTTACAACAGCTTACAGCTGACACCTATTGTAAAATCCCTGCATTTCAATAACCTGATCTAATTCAAGTCAGACCTACTTAGAGTATGGATGCTTTCTGTGTACATTATGGCTTTACTAGTCAGCAAAAATAGACCCCCAGGATTTCTGATAGTAGAGTGACGTCTGAATCTAAAAAGAGATGAAGCAAACTGGGGAAAACAAATGCCTAACTACAAGAAATGCTTTCAAGATATTTACAGGTAATCCTCAAATTATGACCACAATTGAACCCATTGAAAATGACTGCTAAGTAAGAAATTTGTTAAGTGAGTTTCAGCAATAGCAATAGCATTTAGACTTATATAGCTCTTCACAGTGCTTTACAGCCCTCTCTAAATGGTTTACAGAGTCAGCCTATTGCCCCCAACAATCTGGGTCCTCATTTTACTGACCTCGGAAGGATGGAAGGCTAAGTCAACCTTGAACCTGGTGAGATTCAATCTGCCAAACTGGGACTCAGGAAGCAGCAATAGATTGGGAGTGGGTGGGGTAAACGCGACCAGGCCGGGAACCAGTTCAGGGGCATGGCCAGCCAATCTTATTACTGGTTCTCCGAACTATTAAATTTTTTTACTACCAGTTCTTGCGATCCAGTGCGAACCGGGAGCAACCCACCTCTGGTACAATGTTAATTTCATCATTCCCAAAATGATGGTTCTAAATAAAGACTTAACCCAGACAAGACTGAGTGGCTGTGGGTATTGCCTCCTAAAGACTATATCAATTGTCTATCCCTGGTTCTGGGGGCAGGCAGAAATTGTCCCCCTCAGAACGGATTCGCAATTTGGGTGTCCTCCTAGACTCACAGCTAAGATTATAGCAACATCTAGCAGCTGTGGCTAGGGGGACCTTTGCACAGGTTCGCCTGGTGCACCAATTGCGACCCTACTTGGATCGGGAGGCTCTCCTCACAGTCACTCGTGCCCTTGTCACATCACAGTTAGATTATTGCAATGCGCTCTACATGGGGCTACCCTTGAAGAGTGTTCAAAGACTACAATTGGTCCAGAATGCAGCTGCACGAGCTATCGTGGGTGCACCTAGATACATCCACATTACACCAATTCTCTGTGAGCTGCACTGGCTCCCTATTGGTCTCCGGGCACAATTCAAGGTGTTGGTTATTACCTTTAAAGCCCTACATAGCTTAGGGCCAGGCTATCTTCCAGACCGCCTTCTACTGCATAGCTCCCAGCGACCGATAAGATCCCACAGAGTTGTTCTCCTCAGGGTCCCGTCAGCTAAACAATGCCAGCTGGCGGGCCCGCAGGGGAGGGCCTTCTCTGTGGCTGCCACAGCTCTCTGGAACCAGTTACCTCCTGCAGTCCAGACTACCCCCATCCTATTGGCCTTCTGGAAAGTGGTGAAGACCTGGCTTTTCCGGCAGGCCTGTGGCCATTGATCTCACTGTTCAATCTTGTGAGATCCAGCCATGGATGGTGAGCATGTGTTTTTAATGTTTTTAAAATGCTTTTATAATATTTTTTTTAAATTATGTCACTGTTTGTATTATTTCTGTTGTAAGCCGCCCAGAGTCCCTTGGGAGTTGGGCAGCATAGAAATATGATTAATTAAATTAAATTAAATTAAAGATGCTATATATCAGAAGCTGATATAATTCTATTAATGGAAGGAATCTCTTAAAAATTACGTAACTGGGATAAGGGGTTGGAAATCCACAGACAAGATGTTTGCTGGGTATCTCTGGGCATCTACCATATCTAACAAAATATTAACAGAATAACAGAGTTTGAAGGGACCTTAGAGGTCTTCTAGTCCAATCCTCTGATCAAGCAGGAAACCTTATACCATTTCAGACAAATGGTTGTCCAATCTCTTCTTAAATCCTCCAGTGTTGGAGCACCCACAACTTCTGGAGGCAAGTAAGCAACTGTTAGTCTCTGACAATAAATGGTAAAGCCCATTGCTAAGTTAAACAGGATGAGTTCCATTTGCTGACTAGATTAAAATTTCCTTGGGGACTCTGTCAGAGCTACTGTGAGTTTCATCAAAGAAGAAATGTAGGAAGGACAAGAAATGATACAGAAATATGTGAATATGTGAACTAAAGAAACCAGCAGAGGGAGTACAGAGATCATTGGATCCCTCTAGTTTTGCTACACGTTAATTACCAGTCTGAACCATTTCTTTTCTTATACAGTGTATCTCAGCTACATTCTACTTTTTATGGGAACCAAAAACACAAGTCAGACAGACCTTGTTGATAGTACACTGCCTGTCACTCCAGTGCATGTACTTAAATTGTAGGGGTAAATTTTATTTTTTAAAAAATTACTTATCAAAATAGAATGTTGGCTAGAGTTCGTAAACCCATATCTGCAGTCAGATTCATGAAATACCAGATTCATGACAGCTGCACCATAGAAACAAAACACATTGCTAACTTGGTAATGCTGTCCTATGCAGTTCTAATCCTTACTAAGAAGAGTATGAATGCTTTTTCTTTCTTTGAGAAGTCAGGCTGCCTGATTTCCATGAATAGTGGATTCTGAAAGAAAATTAAGCCTTGATATGGAGTTTCTTGAGCCTATCATCAATTATCTGTCATGGTGCAGATAATTTTCAGTGTTTTTTCAGTGTTTGCAAATATAAAGACAATCCAGAAATATTGCAGTTATACTCATCTTTTTCAATAGAGAAGATCATTCAATCTGTGAGACATTAAGGCCACATTTGAGGGGCCTCTTACATTACATCTACATTCAGGGGTGGGCTGCTGGGGTATGCAAGAGTTTGGGAAAAACTCTAGCAAAGATTCTGTGCAATTTGGAGAACCCCCAAATTCCACTCCTGGCTGGCCCCACCCACCCTGCCCCTACAAGGAGTCCCCACATAGCCTGTTTTGGATGCAGGTAAGTGCAGGGTGCACCTGGAGGCTCAGGGAGGGCAAAAAACAGGCCTACCAGAAGTTCAGGAAGGCCTGTTTCTATCCTCCAGAAGGCCTTCAGAGCCTGGGGAGGCCATTTTCGCCCTCCTGGAGGCTTGAGAAAAGCTTCTGGAGCCCAGGGAGCGCAAAAATTCCCCGCCACTGCCGTGGTGTAGCAGGCCAACTAGGCCACACTCACCCAGCAACCGGGCCGAGAACCCCTTGCTAAAATTTTTGAAGTCCATCCCTGTCCACATCAACTCTATTTTTCCTAGGAAGAAAACTAAGAGTGTCATATTTGGGTGGCCCAAATTTAAATGGGAACTTGATAGCAGCAGGAATTTAGAGTTTGCTATGTACAGTATCTTGGCAGCTATTTAGTACTTATCTCAATATGGTATCCATCCAGAGCAATTATGGACTCTTATCCACTTAAAGTTCTGCTTTAAAAAAGGCCTACCTTCATAAAGCAGCCTAGTTGTACTTAGAAGATACCAAAGCAGCCTAGTTGTACTAAGTTGTACAACTAAGTTGTACAGCCTAGTTGTACTAAGAAGATACCAAATTCCGAGAAAAATATAAGCTTGGGGGAAAAAGCCACAGTTCATTTTAGTGCATCAATTAATCAATCAGACCTTTGAGGTCTTCTAATCCAACCCCTGCTCAAGAAGAAGACCCTATACCAGTGATGGTTAATCTTTTTGAAGCTGGGTGCCCAAAGGACACACACACATGTGCGAATGCATGCACGCGTGCCCGAATCCCCAAATGCAATGTGAGTGCCCCCCATGACTGAACCCCGCCCCTGCGCATGCACCCTGCCCCCCTCCCCAAATGAGGTGTGCGGGGGCCTCCCAATGTCCCATTTTGGGCTCCTGCACCAACCAGGAAACCAAAAGGGGGCACGGGCATCAATGAGACCTCCCACGCCCCATTTTGGACCTGGAAAGCCTCCTGCACCAACCGGCACCCCCCAGCACATGCACCCCCCCTCCACGCATGCACGAGCATGTCAGAGACCCAAAGACTAGCAGGCTGGCAGGAGGCATGTGTGCATGCACAGTGAAGCTGGGCTGGGGTGACTGCTGGCATGCCCACAGAGGGATCTGTGTGCCACCTGTGGCACGCATGCCATAGGTTCTCCATCACAGTCCTATACCGTGATGGAGAACCTATGACAAGTGGCTGTCCAAACTCCAGTGATGAAGCATCCACAACTTCTGAAAGCAAGCTATTCCACTGGTTAATTGTTCTCATTTTTCGGAAGTTTCTCTTTAATTCCAGGTTGCTTCTCTCCTTGATTAATTTTTATCTATTGTTTCTTGTCCTTCCCTCTAGTGTTTTGGAAAATAAGTTGACCCCTTCTTCTTTGTGGCAACTCCTCAAATACTGGAATACTGCTCATGTCACCCCTAATCCTTTTCTCCAGTCTAGCTGTACCAATTCATGCAACCCTTCTTCATATGTTTTAGTCTCCAGGCATTTAATCATCTTAGTTTTTCCCAAGTCTCATCTTTTCTGTAATTGGTGACCAAAACTGGATGAAGACTTCCAGGTATGAGTTTACTAAGGTTTATAAAGTGGTACTAATACTTTATGTGATTTTGATTCTATGCCTCTGTTTATACAACCAAGGATTGTATTAGCATTTTTGGCTGCTGCCACACACTGCCATCACCCAATGTAAATTTATAATAAATTTAATAAACAATAATGCCAATCCTAAATTACAATTTAAAACCCATACATCTGGAGGAAAATGCACCATACAAAAGTGATAAAATGCATAGGAACCACCCCTCACCCTGGGCCTAGGAGAAGAGCCAAGTGTAAACCACAAGAATCTTATGTGAGATTATGACAGAAGTGCTAAAACTTGAAGTGATACTTTCTAGGCCTCATCCGATGATGATGCTTATTGGAAGGCATCTGGAATATGCTAAATCTGCCTGAACATATAGGATGAATAGAAGTTTAAAAAAAAAACCTCCATATATAAAATATATATGGCTACTTTGATTAGCTTGCTGATTTTTGAAGGAAATGTCTAAAATCTAGGAAATCTGATAGAAAAAATGATCACACCAATGTCTTGATAAATTTCCCTCGTGTAGGCCAAAAACATAGTCAAAAATAACACTTTAAATGAAAATAAACTTAAGACTTTTGTTGTGGATACAGAAAGGTGTCATGTCATAAGGTTGTGCATGTGCTGATGGTTCAGAGAAAGCATTTAATTTGTTTGATTGCTTTTTACCCTTGGCACTGTTCCCAAATGAATGGAGAAAAATATACATTTTTGTGAGCTCCAGTTTCATAACCTTTGGCCCTTCATCTGGAACTCTTGGCAGCACAATTGCTAATTCAGCTTCAGAAGAAGAAATAGCTTATCTGAAGAAGTTCAGGAGAAAAGACACACAGTTCCTATAGGGAATCTCATTTTCTGATCCCAAACTAATAAACAAGCTCTCCTTTCTGAGTTTGCAATTAAATATACACGCTTGGTTACAAATCTATTCGCTCTCTAACTTGTTTAGTTCTGCCTTTGGGGAGAATATCTGCATTTGACATTTAAGCTGATGTTGTCATGTGGTCATGCTAGCTTGACTCTAAGATGGGATAAGAAAATCGTGTCCCGGTTGAGATATTTTGGCAATAGTCAGAAAAGTTAGAAAAACATATCCTTCCAATGGACAATTCCTTTGCTGCTATCCACCCTGATCTTTCTGTTTCAGGAAAGGAAAGCAATGACCAATTGCTTTCTTTCTTGTGGGAAGGTCTTTCTGGATTAATATGCTTTTATACATGTTTATATTTAAGATATATACAACATTAAAGTATCATGATGCACTTGCATGCAGGCATAACAATCAGCTTTTAAAAAACAAAGAAATTACCTCTCTGCTCCCTTTCTATATCTTGAGTATCTCATTTACCAGGAATGCTGTAAAGCACAATGGCTATAATTCTTTCCTTATAAATAAGAAAGTTGCTGTTTTCAAATAGCAATAGCATTAGACTTATATACCACTTCATAGTGCTTTATAGCCCTCTCTAAGCAGTTTACAGAGTCAGCATATTGCCCTCAACAATCTAGGTCTCCATTTTACCGACCTCAGAAGGATGGAAGGCTGAGTCAACCTTGAGCCTGGTGAGATTCAATCTGCCAAACTGCTGGCAGCTGGTGATCAGCAGAAGTAGCCTACAATACTGCACTCTAACCACTGCACCACCGCGGCTCTTCAAAGCCAATGAAAACATGTTTTAATTTCACCAAGTCTTCTGATTTTCTCCATTCAATGTTTTTCCAGTCCTTCAAGATACAAGGCTTTATTGTTTATTGTTTGTTGGTTGATTGGTTGGTTGGTTTATTCATTTATTTGTTTGTTCATTTGTTTATTCATTCATTAATTCATTTGTTTATTCATTCATTCATTCATTTGAAGAAGAAAAGCTACCTAGAACTAAGGAGAAATTTCGGAATGATGAGAGCAATCAACCTAGCTTGCCTTCAGAAGTTGTGGATGTTCCATCACTAGAAGCTTTCAAAAAGAGACTGGACAACTATTTGACTGAAATGGTATAGGGTTTGAAGACCTCCTAGGTCCCTTTCAACTCTATTATTCTATGTTCCATGAGTATGGAATTAATACATGGCAATATCATCTGTTTTTGCCCTCACTGTAAGAAGCACTATTGATCAGCAGTGTCTTTTTTGAAGACTAAGCGATTTCAATTGTACTAGAGCCCTTAATCTGACTATAGTTTCATAAATCTACTTTTTTTCCATCAGCTCTCAAAAGTAGAGATCAATTATTTTCTCTTGCTTTATTCAGGGGATTCTTGTTTTTCTAATCATTACCAAAAGAAAAATTATTAATAGAAATCTAACAGCAAACACTTAACACTTGAAATTTACACAAATTTGGGAGTTTAATAAAACAATTACAAATTACTTGATTCACATATCATGACAAATCACAATCTAGATTTGTTTTAATTTAGATTTACTGGGTTATGTGAAACTAGTCATTGTGGCTTGTGCAAGAAGTAATAATTCAAATAAACCATGACTTAACACATATATCTCATATGATTCTTACTAGATGTTATTTTATTATTTGCAGTGCAATTCCTTTTACAAACAGTATTGTGTAATATTTTTCTGTCAATTTAAATAATTCCACATTAAGGTTATCAGGTCTGGTGAGCACTAGATTTATTTAAAAGTGCCCAGAGCATAATGCAATTCTGTGAGAGAGTGAGGTTACATCGGTGTCAGTTTGAGGTTACATGGGCACACAAAAAAGCAGAGCTATCATAGTTGAGCTGCAAATATTCGAACAATTATTAGATGGCAGCAAAAATGCAATCATTTCTGTATCTATTTTGTAATTACTGGATGTATTTATTTTGATAGCTCAGAACTGGCATCCCTATTCAACATCAGTCTCTACCTTAATTACAAGTTATATTTTGCCTGCTGATAAAACAAATAAATATATTGTAACAATGCAATGGTACATTGTACAACGGTGATGATATGACCTCGTCACTAAAGGTAAGAAACTAAACTCTTAATTGATTTTCTTATGCAAAACTCTGTTCTTAATAGTGGGATATTCATACATGAATGATAGCTTCTGATTTGGTCCTGAAGAGACTGGTGCAGAACAAGTAGATAGGCCTCATTAAAGATTAGGCATATATACAGAAGAGGCACATAAAAAAGGTAAGAAGAATTTCAATCAATCCCTTTCTTGACCTAGAGACGGGGTGAAATGCCCCCGGTTTGGTACGGTTTGCCCGAACTGGTAGTAGAAAAGGCTACTGGTTCGTCGAATCGATAGTAAAAAATGTAAAAAAAAAAAAAAAGTTCCGAAGATCAGGTGAGCGATGCACGAACTTTGGAACTTTTTTGTTTACTTTTTTAGCATTTTTTTTACTACCGGTTCTCTAGAACTGGTAGTTAAAAGTACTTTAAAAAGTAAACAAAAACGTTCCAAAGTTCGTGCATCCCTCAGCTTATCATCAGAACTTTTTTTAAAAAAACTTTTTAGGCATTATTTTACTACCAGTCTCTGGAACCGGTAGTAAAAATGCTTTTAAAAAATAAAAAAAAGGCTCCAACGATCACAGCTGTGGCGCACAATCATCAGAGCCTCTTTTTTTACTTTTAAAAGCATTTTTTTACAACCTATTCGGCCAAATAGGTTGTAAAAAAATGCTCTTAAAAGAAAAGAAAGAGGCTCTGAAGAGCGCGTGCCACAGCTGATCAGACTACTTCCCTGCGCGATGTTCTACTTGCGTGTGTGCCCGTGTGCACACCTCGCATTTGGTGCATGCTGTGCACTGTGCATGCATGCACCTAGTGCGCATTTGGCATGCAGCACACATGCACAGCCACCAAACCGATAGTAAACCGGTTCAGATTTCACCATTGCCTGGAGATTATTGAAGGTCAACATGAATATATTTCTAGGTGGCAACATTTCAAGACAAATTTACAATAAGGGGTTTTTGTTTTTTTAATTAGATTTATATGCCACCCTTCTCCGGAGACTCAGGGCAGCTGACAAGGCGTTAAGCAATAGCCTTCATACTTTTGTATATTTTTTATACAAAGTCATCTTATTGCCCCCACAAACTGGGTCCTCAATTTACCCACCTTAGAAAGGATGGAAGGCTGAGTCAACATTAATCTGACATACGGTTTGTTTGTTTCTTATAGACATGGAATATCTATTAAACACATGAAAACAATTACTATCTCAATTGGATAGTATCCTCTACTTCCTAGCCCCTAAACATCAATAATTATCACTGCTATGATTCTTATTTAAAAATCCATACTGATTTATGGACTATTTTTTTAAAACATGTGCCAAGGGATAAATTTCTTACTGTAATACATAATACAGGACATAGAAAGCCATAATACTTTTATGTAGATTATTTTTTTAAAAGGAGTTTAAAAAACCTTCTTCCTTTACCAATGAATTATATATTCCCCACATATGTATTTTTTTTTTACTTTTGACTAATATAAAGATATAAATACTATACATCCCATCATCCATGATCTTTGGTCCTAATGGTAGGAAGGTTCATTTGACCATAATAATTCTTCAGCATGGAAATTGGCAACTTGGAGTAGAACAAGTTTCTTGTTTATTTTTACCATACTGCAGAATTCTAAGCATGTCTTTCTGTATTTTTTTTTAAAATTAGATTTATATGCTGCCCTTCTCCGGAGACTCAGGACGGCTTACAATGCGTTAAGCAATAGCCTTCATACTTTTGTATATTTATACAAAGTCAGCTTATTGCCCCCACAAACTGGGTCCTCAATTTACCTACCTTAGAAAGGATGGAAGGCTGAGTCAACCTTGAGCCTGGTGAGATTCGAACTGGTGTAATTGCAGACAGCTGGATGTTAATTACGGTGCTTAGTCTGCAGAGCTAAACCAGGCTCTGGTTTATGTATATGTATACATATACATCTTGGACATTTAAATTTTCTTTTTCTACTAATGCAGCCATTTTTGCTACTGAGTATAAGATTTGATTAGGACCCAGGTCACACCAGAAAATGAATTTGTGGACCATTGCTGTTGGATTTAAGATTTTCTTCTACTATTCGGGATTTCTCTTTAAGACTTTTTGAGTGTTTATAATTTTTTTTTTAATTAAATTTATATGCCGCCCTTCTCCGTAGACTCAGGGCGGCTTACAATGCATTAAGCAATAGCCTTCATACTTTTGTATGTACCTGCTTAATAGGGCTTTTGGGCCCCTCCAAATGGTGTTCTTTTTTTATACAAAGTCAGCTTATTACCCCCACAATCTGGGTCCTCATTTTACCTACCTTGAAAGGATAGAAGGCTGAGTCAACCTTGAGCCTGGTGAGATTCGAACTTGCAGTAATTGCAGGCAGCTGGTGTCACTTTAGCACTACTTAAGCTGCTGCGCCACCCAGACTCAGAATAATTGCTATTCTGCTGAATCAGTATTATTCAAAACTCCAAAAATGCAGCAATCAAAGATAGTAAAACAATAATGGGCTAGCTCAGGGTGTAAAACTCAAGGCCCGGGGGACAGATCCGGCCTGCGGGATGCTTAGACCTGGTCCGCAGGGCTGCCCTGGAAACAGAGAAGGACCAGCCCGCAGTGCCTCTGCCAGTGAAAACAGCGCTTGGGAGGGCTGCATAAGCAAGCCCTCCCACAAGCTCTTTTTTCACTGGCAGAGGACTGCAGGAGGCCATCGCTTGGGAGCCCATTTTCGCTGGCAGAGTGCTCAGGCCACCACAAGTGCCCCTGACATGAGTGACATTGAGCTGGCCATGCCCCCCCCCCGGCCATGCTTCTCCTGTCATCATCCCCCAGGCTAAACACAATCCTGATGTGGCCCTCAATGAAATCGAGTTTGACACCCCTGAACTAGATAAAACCAGTCTGAAATAGTGCAGAGTATCCAGGGCTAGAAAATATGATGTGTCAATCATTTACACAATTCCTCTGGATAAACAGAGGTAAATATTATGAAGTATTTTTTTAAAAACCCAGTAACCATGGGTGGTGGGGACTTTTTTTCTTCCCTCAATAACTTTGACTCTCAGCATTTCCTGATGATAAAACAACAGGGGCTGATGTTATTCCCAGTGGGTGAGTGTTGTGATGTTAAAATGTGGGAGGCAGGAAGGAGGAAATTCAACGAGAACCATATGTTGTCTGGTTTTGCCTCTCTTATGTTTATGAACATTGTGGTACATAAAGATTCATTTACTAGCTTCAGTTATTGATCTGTTTTGCTATTCTGAAAATGTAGTCAGTTCTGTTTTTCATTTGAGCTTTCAAATAAAATTGTGCTGTCAGTTCAAGTTATTTCATGCCACATAAATTGAAAGAACTTTGCTTAGTTCATATGCAAAAAAACCTTCAGGTCAATCTTGGGCTGGAAAGGATGTATTCAAGGAGATATTTCAAAGGTTCAGCTTTTTCAGTAACGCAGTCCGTAGACATGCTTCTAATGAAATTAAATTTAATATTTGCAATAATTAAAAGTCCCAAAGGTGCTTTTTCAGGAGGCAATTGGACTTTGTTTTTTTCTCTGAAGACGTTTCGCTTTTCATCCATGTAGCTTCTCATCCATGTAGCGGTGGAAACTTCTTGGCTGTAGGATGTTTTCTGTCCTGTGTCCCTTCACTGTTGAAGTCAGGCACAGACTGTTGGGGATGAGTCTGTGTTGTTTGCATCTCAAACTGAAGTGCAAATAGTTCCTTTGAAGGAAGCGGTGGTGAGACCCCTCCTCAAGAAGCCTTCCCTGGACCCGGCAATGTTGGTAAATTATTGTCCTGTCTCCAAGCTTCGCTTTGTTGCGAAGATTGTTGAGAGTGTGGTTGCGCGACAGCTGCCTCAGTACCTGGATGAATCGACCTATCTAGATCTGTTCTAGTCGGGCTTCAGGTCCAGGTACAGCACCAAGATGGCATTGGTCGCGTTGGTTGATGATCTCTGGAGTTGCTCCTCTGTCCTGGTCCTATTAGACCTCTCAGTGGCTTTTGATACCATCGACCATGGTATCACGCTGCGCCGGTTGGAAGGGCTGGGAGTGGGGGGCACTGTGTTACGGTGGTTCTCCTCCTTTCTCTCCGACCGGTCGCAGTCTGTGTTGCCAGGGGGCCAGAGGTCGACCCCGAGGCCCCTTGTATGTGGGGTGCCACAAGGGTCGGTCCTCTCGCCCCTTCTGTTCAACATTTATGTGAAGCCGCTGGGTGAGATCATCCGTGGTTTTGGGGTGCATACTGATGATACTCAGCTGTACATCTCCACTCCAGACCACCCCAATGATGCCCTTGAAGTGATGTCCCGGTGCCTGGAGGCTGTAAGGATCTGGATGGGGGGGAACAGACTCAGGCTCAACCCTTCCAAGACCGAGTGGCTGTGGTTTCCGACATCCCAATATAGTCAGTTGACGCCATCTCTGACTATTGGGGGTGAGTCATTGTCCACCACAGATAGGGGTCGCAACTTGGGCATCCTCCTGGACTCGCGGCTGTCTTTAGAAGGGCATATGACGGCCGTGGCCGGGAGGAGTTTTTATCAGGTTCACCTGATTCACCAGTTGCGTCCCTTTCTGGATCGAGATTTGTTACGCACGGTCACTCACGCCCTCGTCACCTCACGCCTGGACTACTGTAATGCTCTCTACATGGGGCTCCCCTTGAGGAACACCCGGAGGCTCCAACTGGTCCAGAATGCAGCCGCGCGGGTGGTGATGGGAGCGACGTGGCGGTCCCATGTGATTCCACTCCTGTGCGAGCTGCACTGGCTCCCAGTGGTCTTCCAGGTGCGCTTAAAGGTTCTGGTTACTATCTTCAAAGCGCTCCATGGCTTGGGACCAGGGTAACTTCGGGACCACCTTCTGCCACCAATAGCCTCTCACCGATCAGTCCGTTCCCACAGAGAGGGGCTCCTCAGGGTGCCGTCAGTCAAACAGTGTCGACTGGCAGCCCTCAGGGGGAGGGCCTTCTCTGTGGGGGCACCAGCCATCTGGAACAAGCTCCCCCCTGAGATAAGGAGGATACAGGACCTACATACCTTCCGCCGGGCTCTGAAAACGTTCCTATTTTATCAGGCTGGCCTGGCTTAAACCTTCCTTTATAAATGGGTTTTATATTGGGTTTTAAATGTTTTTAAAATTGGATTTTAATTATTTCAGCCTAATTGTATAATTTATTTTAAATTTTTAACTTTTGTATTATATTGTATTTTTAATTGGCTGTTCACCGCCCTGAGTCCCTTCAGGGAGTAGGGGGGTATATAAATCTGAATAAACTCAAACTCAAACTCCTATGGTCTACAATTTTCCTGGAAATCCTTTCATAATTCCACACCATTCAAAAGGTGTTCATCCCAAAGTGCATAGCTAAAAGTCTATGGAGATTCTCAGTCATCCAGGTCATGGTTGTCCCAAAGGTTCTTTTTCAGGTGACAACTGGACTTTCTTGTTTTTATTTTAAAGATGTTTTGCTTCTCATCCAAGAAGCTTCTTCAGTTCTGAGTGGATGGTGGGGAATCCAGTCAGAGTTGACTGGATTTTTTCAGTTTTTTCAGAAAACATCCTGCAGCCAAGAAGGCTCCACCCCCATTTGCACTTCTCAGGTGACCTTGAGGGCACAGATAAACCTTCAAATGGCCTCGAGAACTCTCTAAAAGAATGTAAATGACCAGCTGTCTGCAAGGTATATAAATCCTTTCATTACCCACCATCCAGTCAGAGTTGAATAAGCTTCTTGGATGAGAAGCAAAACATCTTCAAAGAAAAAAAAACAGATGCCTCCTGCATCTTTGGGACAACCATGACTGGATGACTGAGAATCTCCATAGACTTTAATAATTAAAAGTGTTAGGTTCATGTCCTACCTTTCCTCAGAAGCTCAGTTTGACTTACAAGGGGTTCTTTGTCTTACTTTCACCATAAGCTTGTGAGATAGGTTGAGCTGAGTTGTCAGTTGTCTTCAACAGATTGTAAAGGTATTTCTTCTACATACAGTAACCTGATGGATTCATGGGTGATGCCTACAGACTTAAACTATTGTACAGTGACAACGGTAATGTATAGGCAGATATAGCTCTGATATGCTATATATCTGCCTATACATTACTATTGTCATTGTACAATAGTTGGTACAATGACACTGGCATTCTTACAAAGGGGAAATTGGATTTTCATCATGTATTAATATTACCGTATTTTCCGGCGTATAAGACGACTGGGCGTATAAGACGACCCTCCTCAGAGCCATTTAAGGCTCATCAGAGCCTTATAGGCTTGTCTGCCTGGTTACAGGAGAATGAGACCCGGCGTATAAGACGACCCCCGACTTTTGAGAAGATTTTTGTGTGTTAGAAAGTAGTCTTATACGCAGGAAAATACAGTAAATGATAATAATTCTTTTAAAACAAGGAAATTTGGGGGTACACTGGACCTTTTGTAAAATGGCAGCTGAGTGTTTCATGATGAAGTTTTATAAATTTGGCATACATTTGTGGTTTACTGTTCTGATTCTGTTCCTATTGTCCTCCTTTTTCTGGTGTACATACATTGCTTCTTTCACTGGCAATGCTTTAGAGAAAATTGGGAGGAGCGTGGAATGGAGTATGGAGTGAGAAGTATATAAAACAGTACAACGTTACAACTCTACAACAGTAGTGAGAGGTAAACATCACTGGGTTTTGGAAGAATCAAATTTTTTGTTCACACAATAGTTAGTGGAAAATTGGGGAGCAGTATGATTTACACATATTGATTAAATCAAATCAAAATGCAGAAGGGCCACTACTACAAGAACTGTAAATTAATTCATTTTAAAAGATACTATCAAACACCAAAAAACAATATAGAACAATATCAAGCTACAAGAAAGGAAACGGACGACAACTCCATCAGCAACAGAAAGATGGCGTAGGTATGTTTTAAATTATAATTGTGAATTGCAAAAGAAAAAAAAAGGAAGGCATGCTTGTGTTTTAAGTTATGACTAAGAATTGACACTAGGCAAAAGAGAATGTGGGAGGAAGAAAAGGCTTCAGCAACAAACACAGATCATTGTCTTTATTCCAATCTAATATTTAATTATGTTTCTAAATGCACATCAGTGTACACTTTCCAGAAAATATGTGCATGCCAATCTCTCCAAGTGTCATATATAGGCAGATTTCTGTCACTATTTTGACCATTTTAGAGAGTTTGTATGCTGAGCATTATTATTTAGTTGAAGAGCTGTTAACTCCCTTAAAATCTTAAAGAAATTTTTGCTAACCAAAGGGGATAAAAGAGCACAAGTATGCTTCTGCTGACAATTAAAGTAGCCTTCTCAATGACATTAATACTGGATTTTTAAACTGCTATTTCTTGCCCAAATGTTGAGCACATTGAACGTACAATCCAGGATGTTACTTATAATTCACATGTAGTAAATTTGATCACATTAAAATGTGTAATTCTATTTTATAGGGAATAGAAGAATGTCCACAAAATGAACAGTATGATACAGTATCTATTGCGTCTTCTTAATACCATATGAATATTTTGGCATAGTTGGGCACCACTAGGTATTCTAAATGGATATCTCTTAGGAGAAGACCTACCAACAATTTAGGTCTTAGGAGAAGACCTACCAACAATTTATGTATCACAAGGGCTGTTAATTCTGCCTACAAAACTCTCAATGGCCACTAGATGGTAGCTAGAAATATAGAAGATTCTTAATGTCACTCTTCAGATGAAAATTCAATTTGTTTGAATTTTTGCACTCCACTTTTGCTGGCTCTGTGCAACATAGGTGATTTTAATGGAAGGAAGTTATTTAATTGTCCTTGCTGAGTTTTCACTGGAGGGAAATCAACAGAGAATCAAAGTCTGCCTTTCCTTCATAACACCTTATTTTTCTCATGACTTAAATGTAACCTACTCTGTCTGCCGCAATTGGGGGATGTTAAAGACTGAATGTGATCTTTTTACATGCAACACATAAACTATGTGACAGAACTTTGGTCTCTTCCATTTATTTGCTTATTATTAGCATTTACGTCTGCTTTGTGTCCTGCAGTTGGATTCACCACTGTGCTAAGTAAGACATAAAGTAATCTGTTTAGTTTTGCCGAGTTTGTTATGTGGTTCCCACCATTATGTTAGGAATTGGCATGATCATAACTTGTCCAATTGCGGCTTACTCAATGAAATCATGGCTTAGTGCAATATGTAAACCCAGCCCAAATCTGATATTTTAAAGATTATCCAGCACATGGCTTTATGTGGATGATTCAGTCAATACTTGAGAAATATGAACAGAAGTGCAGAGAGAGATATTTTGGTGCAATATTGTATACTTCCTCAAAATGGATGCCGACTTGGCAGACTTTGAACAAAAAAAGCCTTTTAGCTATTCCTCTTTCTGTATTATTATTATTTATTTATTTGTGGATCTGTTTTTCTTCACTTCTGTCTGGTAAACATTCCATTCCTTCTATGGAAGTCTCTCCCCTACCTTGTGCTTGCCTACGCAGATTGCTGCCACATTGGCGCATGGTGACTGTGGATTGCTCCAGTTGGAGCACAGTTAGTCATGGGAGTGCTATCCAAGCACTCCCATGACTAACTTAACACTCTTACTTTTATAGGACACAGAAATGGTGGTGAGATTTAGTCAGTGTCTGGAGCAAAAGGAAAAAGGAAGTAAAACTCACAAAACTTGTCTGGTACAATAAATTCAACTATTTTGTTTTAGAAAAGAAGATGCTTTATACTAAATCAAATTATTTATTTATTTTTATTTATTTTTATTAGATTTATATGCCACCCTATCTCCATAGGACTCAGGGCGGCTCACAACAATTAAGATATACAATCTAAATCCAAGTAAGAAACATGTTAAAATACATATTAAACACATATTAAAATACATTAAAATCCAAACCTCATCAGTCCAGGCTGGGCAATTTAAACAGCCATGTTTTTAGTTCGCGGCAGAAAGTGCCAAGGTCAGGGGCCAACCGGAGACCCCAGGGGAATTGATTCCAAAGGATGGCTGCACCCACAAAGAAAGCTCTACCTCTGGGGGTCGCCAGCTGACATTGTTTAGCCGACGGCATCCTGAGTAGGCCCTCCCTGTGAAAACTCACCGGACGATGGGGAGCTGTTGCTGGTTGCAGATGGTCTGACAGATATCCCTGGCCTAAGCCATTTAGGGCTTTATAGGTCATCACCAGCACCTTGAATCTCACCTGGAGGGAAACCGGAAGCCAATGCAAGTCGCGCAGGAGAGGTGTAACATGGGCATATCAGGATCCTCCCATCACAACCATGCAGCTACATTCTGCACCAGCTGAAGCCTCCAAGTGGTCTTCAAGGGCAGCCCCAAGTAGAGAGCATTGCAGTAGTCAATACGGGAGGTGACTAGCACATGAGTAATTGTGCTTAGGGCATCCTGGTCCAAATAGGGGCGCAACTGGCACACCAGGTGAACCTGGGCAAATGCCCACCTGGTCATGGTTATTATATGATCTTCTAAGGTCAACCATGAGTCCAGGAGGACACTCAGGTTGCATGCCCTATTTAGAGACGTTAACACCTCACCCCCTATAGCCAAAGATGGAACCTCTTGATCAGCCCGAGATGCCGGTACCCAGAGTCACTCGGTCTTAGCAGAGTTGAGCTGAAGCCTGTTCCTCCCCATTCAGACCCGTACCATTTCCAGGCACCGGGACATCACGCCAAGGCCATCACTGGGCTGGTTTGGGGTGGATATAAAAAGTTGGGTATCATCAGCATACTAACAATACTTCTCCCTGAAACCATGGATGATCTCTCCCAGCGGCTTCATATAAATGTTTAACAGAAGAGGCGAGAGGACCGATCCCTGGGGCACCCCATAAGTGAGGGGCCTCATGGCCGACCTCTGCCCGCCCCACCAACACCGCTTGCGTACAACCCAAGAGATAAGGGGAGAACCACCATAAAAAAGTGCATCCCAGTCCTAACCCCTCTAGGCATCACAGCAGGATACCATGCTTGATGGTATTGAAAGCCGCCAAAAGATAGGACCAGAACAGAGGAATAACCTCTGTCCTGAGCTCTCCAGAGATCATCCACCAGCTCGACCAATGCCGTCTCCGTGCTGCATCCGGGCCTGAAACCTGATTGGCACGGATTGGCAATCTAGGTACTCCACTTCATCCAGGGCCACCAGGTTTGTTCCTCTAACCATTCCAACACACACCTGTTTTGTTTGTTTATTTCATTTACTTATATCACACCTTTATTGGTTTCTAAATAACTCAATGTGATGAGCATGCCTAATATACTTTTCTCCTCTGATTTTCCCAATAGCAACCCTATGAGGTGGGTTAAGCTGAAAAGAATGATTGCCCCCGAAGTCCCCTGGCTGGCTTTCACCTCTACTGGGAGACTAGAATTAACAGTTCCCTTATTTCTAGCCTAGTGACTTCACCACTAGATGAATCTGGTTCACACTAGACCAACTTGTTGTGTTGAAGATGTGTGCACACAGCCATCCACAGCCACACAGACTGGCACACACATGGCATCATCATATTTAATCTATTGCAATGTTAATTTCTGCTGCAACTGATTGGAAAAAATGAGATATTTAAGCAAAACTCCCTCCAACCATTTTCCAGTTGATCTTTAAACTGGAGATCCTGATAATTGAATCTGCAATACACGCTGCTACTACTAAGCTGTGATACTTTGCACTGGTTTCCATAGATTTCAAAACAAGTCATACAAATTAGCTGTTAATCACATCTTGAGAAGATAATACCTGCTCTTGTTTTAGTTGACATTAATTCAAGGCTGGCCAAGAACGTTGCACTACCCAAGTACAGATTGATGACAGACTGAGTTTTCTGACAATAATGTTTAAAGAGTTGTTAATTTAAAGATTTTTGTTCTGATGTCATGTCTTCAATAATATTACTTTTTCATAATTAGGTGGTAGACTACCTTAGGAAGGTTAGGTAACCTGAAGGGATGGAGACAAGGAATTCTAGTGGCAGTCAGACAAAGTTTGCATTCCATGTAACAATTCCTGACACTTATGGGGGAATATTCCAACATTTGAATTTAGCAAGAAATTTTGGAGCGCCTGACCTAGAATTTGCAATGTTTCCCTGAGTTCGCTTGAAAATATAGCTGTCCTAACCTTAATTGCTGAATGTGATTCAGCATATTATGTAGATGTAGGGCAAAAGAAACTACATGATAGATTCAGTAGGATGATCAGTTTATTATTTATGCATGCATTTTATTTATTGTATCAATTTATATAGTTCCTTATCTTGCCAGCTGCAACCCCAGGTTCCAAACCCAACAGTAAAAACCAATAGAAACAAAATAAAATAACTCCTCTTCCCAGAAAATAAAGTTAATAATAACATAATAGCAGTCAAGGAAAATGTAGCCAAATTCATACAACAACTGCAAGCATACTAAAATTTCACACTGATAAGCTCCCCCAACCTTTGGATCCCATATCTAAAGAAACACCCAGATGTTCAAGGATGTACAAATGCCAGCAGACCTTCTTATCCTGAATTATAAATTACGACATTGTGGTCATGTACAGATTGTGAATATATGAAACAGCCTGCTGTTGCACAAATGCCTATGTCAGCCTCCACTTTTTCCTGCTTTGACTGCCATAGTAATGGGGGGAGGGGGAAGTTAGTTGGGTATAAGTGTGCTGGAGGAGTGAATCGAAAGTGATACCTAAGACTTATTGCTGCATCTTTGAAGCTGCTATCGGGTCAATGGCCACGGCATTCCTGATTGATGAGACTGCCAGACGTGTGCTCCCACCTGACCCTTGGGAGACCTTTGGATTGGATGATTTACATGGGAGGGGATGGTTTCTATCTGTAACTTTCACGCTTTTTGCCTCAGATTCTGCTTTTCTTTGGTTGCGATCACTTCATTTTCTAGCAAAAGTACCTTTCTCTATCTACAATGGAGTCTAGGTCTTTCTTTCCTGGACTTTGAAGGAAGCATACCTGACAGCCTAGTACATAGAAGGTCATGGTATGTCTTGTATCTTTGTTTGAATGTTTCCATGTGCATGTGCATGTGCATGTGCTTTGAAGAAGAGAAGCGCTATTAGAATTACAATCAAAAGACATTGTGCAAATGCATATTTCTCTCTTGAACAAATGTATTGTGTTGACCAAAAAAAGAGAGAGAAAAGGAAAAAGGACATAAGATGGCTATGGATGAATGATGTTTTTACTTGAACTTCCAATAAAAAGTTGTTATGATGTCACATAACCAGGCAGTTAAAAAATTATCTGAAATTGCTCTGGATAAAATCTCTGTAACGGTTATGTTGTTCTACGTTCCAGGCATGGAAACAATTTTGAATTGTGGCACCCTTCAAGGTATTTGCAGAGATGTTAACAATTTGAAAGGGCATGAAATCCTTATTGACGCAAAAGGGATTTCAGCAGAGCATGATGTACTTCAGAGCATGTGTGTCTTGCAGTGAAAGTTGGAAATATATGAAGGAAGGAGGGGGACCTGGTGGCTATAAGTGTCATTTATCACTTGGGAATACATAATTCAAGCTTTCTTTTGTATCCTTTTCTTTTTATAAAATATTTACAATCCTTCTAGAGTTATGGTAAGAATAATTTTGTTTGGCAGACAGAGAGAGAGGAGAGGGAGAGAGGGAGAGAGAGAGAGAGAGATGAAAGAGAGGAGAGAGGAGAGAGAGAGAGAGGGAGGGAGAGGGGGAGAGGGGGAGAAAGAGAGGGGGGGAGAGAAAAGAGCAACATGGCTGCCATTGGACTCCTTATGGTCTTGAGTCTTGACCTTATTAGTGGTGTGATAAGTTTCTTTATTACTTGCATGGAGACACCTAGGGGGAAGTAGAAGTAGAGTCAAAAAGAACAACCAGATTGTGCAAACAATGCAAACAAAGCTCCAAATCTCTGTTGCCCAAAACTATATGGGCAGAGTTTTTGAAGATAATCCTTTTTCTTTTTAACTTTCAAACAGTTATCTTCTACTTTGCCTGACAGCTTACTTGGTCCATTGCCCATACAGGCCTCTCACTGCGTACAGACATGAATGACCTTGTCTTCTTCCCACTTTCAGCCCATTGGATATGCTCCCTATTCCTGTATGTTCCAACTTGGATTCAAAGCTGTTGTTTGCAATCCAAGCTACCTTAAGGCCTTCAAACTAGATGATCTCTAGCATCCATTTTTACTGTGTTTCCCCAAAAATAAGACCCTGTCTTATTTATTTTTATTTATTTTTATTTTTTATTTTTATTTTTATTATTTATTTATTTATTTATTTATTTATTTATTTATTTATTTATTTATTTATTTATTTATTTTTATTATCCTGAAATAAGTGCTTGGCCTTACTGCCATGGGCACAAAAGCCTGATTGGGCTTATTATGAGGGTATGTCTTATTTTGGGGGAAACAAGGTGATATTAGGTGTAGATTGAATGAACTGAACTTTCTGGCACATCTCCTTGTTGCCATCAGCTGTTCTGATGAGCAGTTACTGTTTTCCTAACAATTGGCTTATTAAGTCAGTGAACCAACCTTAATCTTAGGTCCATTCAATCCCTACATCTCCCATGGGCACTCTTTCAGGTTGAAGAAAGCATCGTTCCTTTGCTTTCCACCCACTACCGACAATATTTTAAAGCTTCCCTTCATTTTATTTAACCCCATTTAAGTTCCAATATAGGATTGTTGCTACATTCTTTCTTTCAAGTTTGAACTATTAGTTCTTCCTTGCTACAAAATTTCCATGGGCTGCTAAGGAAAGAAGAAGAAAAAAACTGTTGCCTCTTGCTTTGGTTATTATAGCATCAGGATACTATAAAAAAGAAAGAAAAGATCTGTGCTAGCATCAAAGGAGATAATGAGACCAAAGGGAGAGCAAGAAGTGGGGATATCCATATGTGCCAACATCTGGGAAAGCATAGGAAAGGCATGGGACTAATGAGAAGGAAACAACCTCTAAAAACTAAAAGGCAGATATTGACATTACAATCTGCACAGGAGACAGCACAATCTCTGAATGGAAGGCAAGTAGCAGGGGAATGATCATCACATTGTGTGGTGGCCATAATCTGGATCGAGAACCAGGCCAGCTTCATTGCCCACCCACTGTGATCTAGATTGGGACTTCTGAAATTGATTTAAGAACCACTAGGGACCAGCAGGAAAATCAGCAGTTTACGCTGCAGCATAGCATAGCATTGTCCTGCGAGGAGATTTTTCTTGACAAAAATGTGTGTGACTCAAGTTGCCATTGCTGGGGTCCTTATGAACTCTCTCAACTAAATACGAACTCCTTTGGCCCATTTCTTGCTTCATTGGTTATTTGTTTTGGGGTTTTTTTTTCTTTTCAACTTTCTTTCCTGCTGTCTGAGAGAGTGAAGGGCAGCACCACATATGTAGATAAGGAGATTCACTTCAGCAAAATGACCTATGGAGAACAAAGCACTAAAGACTTCATTGTAATGAATCCAAAGCAGAATGTAGAATGTAAGCACTTGCAAAAGAGAAGTTATCTGTTTCTTTTTGCCAAAGTTTTCAGTGAATTCATTCAAATGCTTGAATCTTGTACCTGCAATTAATTACTTGAAAGAAAATGAATCTGTGGCACTGAATCTGTGGAAACAACCACGTAGGCCAGAAACATAGGTCTGCCTTACCTATTTTATCAATTCCTAATAGCTTTAGTTCTGATAGGTGCATTAAATGATTCCAGCCACTGTAAACTATTGTATATGTATACACAGTGAACTGCGGTTTATGACAGTCTTAATTCGGCAAAATATGGTCAACTGCAACGTGCAAACCAGTTTGAATTGTATCTTAAAATATACTTTTAGAACAGTCTTTGAGGGAAGGGAGTTGAGACCTGGAAGTATTTGTAATAGTGTTTATATTTGTAGTAGCAATAAGTATGGAAAATGGCTTCTTTTAGGAGTATTTTTCCTCAAGAAATGACAGCAGTCAGTGACAATAAACTTAGAGTGGCCTGTTTGGTATTGGATACAATTTGGGCTATCAGAGCTAGGTTGCATTTCTGAATAACCAACCAATGGCAGCAAAGAGATACAGAATGCTAACTATTTGCTGTCACCTAGTAATTCTCCAGATTCCTGCAGCTCAGAATGGGGCGTTGTCTTACCTGAACGCCCTTTCTGGGGACCGCAGGGGACAGCGGTCACGTGTGGGTAGTGTGCCCAATCCGGCGCAGATCGAGTCAGGAATCAAGAAGCTCCTCCTCCTCATGCTTCCTCCCAGCTTTTTGACGAGGGATGATGCCTGACGACGCACTAGCCAACTGCGCATGTCTCTCTGGAACCACCACTCGAGTAACTGGACCAACTGGTAACTGAACCTGGAACGAGAACAAACAGAGCACCAGCCAACGAGGCCCGGCGGAAATAGGGTGGGGGTGACCGCTGTCCCCTGCGGTCCCCAGAAAGGGCGTTCAGGTAAGACAACGCCCCATTCTAGGGATCCAGGGGACAGCGGTCACGTGTGGGACGTACCAAAGCGTTCGGCCTAAAGGGAGGGACCCGGCCGGGAAGAGGCAGGCTGGTCCGCACAGACCTGTTGGAGCACCCTGCGACCAAACGCTGCCTCTGCCGAGGCGTAGCTATCAATTCGATAATGTCTAATGAAGGGAGTGGGAGAGGACCAGGTCGCTGCTTGACAAATCTCTAAGAGAGATGCCTGAGTGGCCCAAGCCGCCGAAGTGGCAGCGCTACGAGTTGAGTGGGCCGTGATGCGCCTCGGAACAGGTAAGGAAAGGGCATCATAAGCCGAAGCAATGGTGGCCCGAAGCCAACGTCCCACCGTGGGAGAAGAAACCTTAAGGCCCAAGGAGGCGGGTTGGAATGAGATGAAAAGCGCTTCAGAACGCCTAAAGGAAGAAGTTCGTCGAATGTATATGCGTAAGGCCCGACGAACGTCAAGGGTGTGCCAGGTCTGTTCCCTAGGGTGGGAAGGGTGGGGGCAAAAATCCGGGAGCACTAGCTCCTGGGAGCGGTGAAAGGTGGAGTTGACCTTCGGTAAAAAGGTAGGGTCCAGACGTAAAACCACTCTGTTAGGGTGAAACACACAGAGATCCGCCCGAATGGAAAGGGCCGCTAACTCAGAAATCCGTCTAGCGGACGTGATGGCTACCAGAAAGGAAACCTTATACGACAGGAAGCGGAGTCCCACAGAACGGAGGGGTTCAAAGGGGGCCCGGGTAAGGGCATCTAGAACCTTAGGTAGGTTCCAGGTGGGATAACGGTGGATGGGCGGGGGTCTGATGTTGGATGCCCCTTTTAGGAATAACCCAATAAGGGGCCGGCTGGCCAGGGAATGTCTGGAGCCCAGGCAGAGAATAGAGGACAAAGCAGCCACTTGCCTGCGGAGGGTGTTGGGTGCGAGACCCGCTGCCAGACCTTCCTGGAGGAACATGAGTACCTGCTTGGTGGAAGCCAATCTCGGATCCACCCCCTTCGACGAACACCATCTGTGAAAGGATCGCCACGTTGATCCGTATATGCGTTTCGTGGCCGGTCGGCGGGCCGACAGGATGGTGTCCACCACGTCCTCGGGAAGATGTGAATCCGTCAACAGTTGCCGCTCAACCGCCAGGCGGTTAGCTGGAGCCAGGCCACGTCCGGGTGTCGCGACGCTCCTTGGCGGAGGCTGTCGTCGTGCAGAGGAAGACGCCACGGAGGAAGAATCGACAAGGCTTGCAGGTCCGCAAACCAAGGCCGGCGGGGCCAATGGGGTGCAACCAGGATGAGTTCCGCTCGTTCCTGTAGCAGCTTCCTGATGACCTTGGGCAGTAGCGGGAGAGGTGGAAACGCATACAGGAGGCCCGGTGGCCACCCGCAATGAAGGGCGTCGGAGGCCTCCGCCAGAGGGTCGGGAAACCGCGAGAAGAACCGGGCTGTCTGACGGTTGTCTCGAGTCGCAAAGAGGTCCAGGAGTGGCTGGCCGAAGCGATGGACGATCCGCTGGAAGATGGCTGGATCCAGCTGCCATTCCGTGTTGTCCACGGCTGACCGGCTCAGGGAATCGGCTTGCGAGTTGGCGAGACCCGAAATGTGTTCCGCCCGGAGCGATCTCAGGTTGTCCTCCGCCCACGCGCCCAACCTCAGAGACTCCTCCATGAGGAACCGAGAGCGGGTGCCCCCCAAGCGATTCACGTGTGCCTTGGCCGCCACGTTGTCCGTCCGAACCAATACGTGGCGGTCCTTGACCACAGTCTCGAAGGAACGAAGGGCCAGATGGATGGCCCGCAGCTCTAACCAATTGATGTTGTGAATTTTGTCGTTGGAGGTCCAGAGGCCTTGGGCTGAAAGAGATAGAGTGTGTGCCCCCCACCCCGAGAGACTGGCGTCCGTTGTGATGGTGATTTGGTCTGGCTCCCTGAATTCTCTCCCTCTGCGAAGAGCCCCGGATGCCCACCATTGGAGGGACTGAAGGACGTCCTGGTTAAGGTGAACAATTTGGAGAGATGCCGAATTATGGGACTTCTGATACGGGAGAAGGAACCACTGCAGGGCCCTGCAGTGGAGACGGGCCCATGGCACAATGCCGATGCATGAAACCATCTTACCGAGGAGGTGAGAAAGCGTGGCCAGGGATACAGAGGATCCCTGAGCAACGGAGCAAACCAGCGACCGCAAGCTGGAGCGCCTCTCCTCGGAAAGAAAGACCTTACTCTCAACCGTATCGATAACCGCCCCAAGGTGTTGGATGCGGGTCGTCGGAACCAGATGACTCTTTTTGAGATTGATGGAGAATCCGTGAGCCTCCAAGACCTGGATGGTGGCGTCCAGGTCTTGGCGCGCCCGCCCCTCCGAGTCCGACAGGATGAGAAGATCATCCAGATAGCATTGGATCCGAATAGGTCGAGCCCGGAGGTGTGCCGCAAGAGCGGCCATCAATTTAGTAAAAACTCGAGGAGCCGAGGAAAGGCCGAATGGAAGGGCGCGATACTGATAGTGACGTCCCGCATAACAAAACCGAAGAAATTTGACAAAAGCCTGATGAATAGGGACATGAAGGTACGCTTCCGTCAGGTCAACTGACGTAAGGAAGTCCCCGACCCTTATGCTCTCCAGAATTGACTGGAGGGACTGCATCTTGAATCGCCGGTAGAGGATCCAGCGATTCAAGGACTTAAGGTCCAAAATGGCCCTCCAGCCCCCCGAGGGTTTCTGAACGACGAACAGACGGGAATAAAACCCTTGTCCGCGCTGCTCCTGCGGAACGGGCTCGATGGACCGGATTTCAAGAAGATGATCAATGGCCGAAACGAGCAGGAGCCGTCTACGCCGATCCCTGGAAATGGGGCATCGGAGAAACCTGTCGGGGGGAATGGAGAGGAATTCTAGGGAGAGGCCCCACCGGACCGTCTCCCTGACCCAAGCGTCCGTGGAAGAGGTCTCCCATTGGCCGGCAAAGAGAGCCAGGCGGCCCCCAATGGGAGAAGAGGACATGCAGTTAGCGGGACCTACGGAAGGGGCGGCCTCGGCCGCCACGAAATGAGCGTCTAAATGAACCCCTCTGGGAATGGGGCCCCTGACGGTCAGAAGCTCGGGCCCTGGCTTGGAAGGGTCTGGAAGAACGGCCTCCTCCCCAAGGGGAGTCGAAGGGCCGAAAGGGCCGAAAGGAAGAAGGAGGAGGTCGATGGTCAGACCGTCTGGAAACGTTTGGAAGGATACGTTTCTTGTCCTTTGACTCCACCAGTAGAGGTTCAAGGGGAGCCCCGAACAAGGAGGGTCCCTCGAAGGCGGAGGACGCCAGGCGCCATTTAGACTTGGCATCCGCCTGCCAATTGCGGAGCCATAGAAGGCGACGGGAGGTGATGGAGGAACCTATTGCTTTGGCTGCGAAGCGAGACGCGTTTAGCGTCGCGTCGGCAGAGAACTCCAGGGCCGCCAGGATCTTGTTGAGATCCTGGTGAGTCCTGGAATCGGATACAGGGAGCTTTTCCTGGAGCTGTTTGATCCAGAGAATTGATGCCCTATTAAAGAAAGAAGAGGACAGGGCAGATCTAGCTGCCCAGGCAGAAGCTTGGTGGTTCTTTATTAATGACTGATCCAGGCGCCTGTCCTCCGGGCGGAGGCTGTCCTCGGGGGGGCCTGTAGGGTTAGCCTGGTTAGATAAGGCTGCTACCGGAGGATCCACCTCTGGAATTTGAAGGAGGGAAGCCAAATCCGGGGCAAGATTATAAAACCGACGGTCCAGCAAGGAGGGGTTAGGCCCCGATGCCGGAGTGGCCCATTGCTTTTTGAGGACATCCTTAAACAGACTGGGTCCCGGAATCTCCTCGGTCTCCACCTGAGGAACCTCAAATAAAGGGAGGGAACCGCTAGTTCCCTGAGGGGAAGTGGGAAGAGTCCGTGGGGAGCCCAATCCAGTAGTTATTTTTGCCTTATGTAAAAGAGACCTGAAGAGCTGTGGCTTAAAGAGCCCTACGAAGGAGGGCTGATCAGGAGCCAAGTCCTCATCATCGGATAGCTCATGTTCCCGGGCTTCCTCCTCCATATAGGACTGATGTTCAGAGGGGGCCCCCGATAGGGAAGCGACCCCAGCTGGAACCTGGCCCTCCTCAAGCAGAGAGCCCTCAGCTTCTGCATCGGAAAAGGCAGATCCAGCCGCCCAGGATGCAGTTCTGCGCTGCATCTCAGCCTGAATGCCCTGTTGGATAGCTGCCTGGAGATAGGCCTTCATTTCTGGGGCGATAGGCTGGCCCAGGGACGTCTGGTCCGTCCCTGGGTTGGTTTTGGAGGTGGCAGGGGTGGGGGTTGGAGGAATTGCCGAATTCTCAGGGACCTCAGAGGCAGGGTTTGGTTGGACCCCGAAGAGGGCCTCACAGACCTCAGTCTGGGGAACAGGAAGGCTTTGAGACCCATCAGGGGATAAAGTGGGTAAGATAGAGGCCTGGTCAGAAGGCACCCCGGGATTGGGGTTGGGGGTAGAGGAAGAGGCCGGAGGAGCCTCCTTTGGAGAAGGGGCTGGGGGTTCTCGAAGAGAAGTCTTTTCTAATGCCCTCTGGATAGACCTCTCAATGGCCATGTGAAGGCGGAGCTCCTCCCTGGCCTTGTCAGCCGCTGCTTTCTCGTCCTTAGAGGACTTGGATTTTTTTGATTTCTTGTGCTGCCCCGAAGAAGAAGGTTCAGCTGCTGGTTGATCCGGAGCCTGGCGTTTAGAGGCTCTGGGCTGCCTAGAGGCCATGATGTTAAAGGAAGGCCTCAAGACCGCGCTGCAATGAATAAACAAAATGGCGGTCGTAAATTAAAATGGCGGCCGGCAGCAAGCAATCGAGAGTAAAGGCCCCGGGAATCCCCTGGTGGCCTAGGGAGACGCCCATATACTTGCCGGCCTGAATGGCGAAGGACTCCGCTTAATTCGACGGCTGCAAGAAGCTCCTGATCGTCGCTGGAGCCGGAGGGTTGCTGGGCGCTTGAAATGACGCCAAAACCCCTCGCGGAGCAAAAGCGGCAGATTTAAATGCTCCGCGATCCTCGCCTGCAATAGAGCGACCTGCTGGGCGTGCGCCGAAATTAAATCGGCGTGAGGTGCCTTCGGCGTGCAGAGAAAAGCTCTGCCGCCGGGAGAAAAAACCGCTTCGCTGAACGCCCAGCAGCGGGAAGCCTCTACTCGAGAGGAGGCTTCCTGGGTGGAGTCGGACGTGAGCCCTTCGCACCCTCGGATCGAGGCAAGCCTCAATCCGCTAGACCATAAGGTCTCGGCGGAGTCAGGCGTTAACCCTTCTCGCCGTGCACCTCCTACAAGGAAATTAGAAGTATCAATTTAATCAATAATATCAACAGTTAGACTCGATGCCAAAGGCAGAGCACGGCTAAGTGCGTCCGATCTGGCTCAGATCGAGTCAGAAAGCTGGGAGGAAGCATGAGGAGGAGGAGCTTCTTGATTCCTGACTCGATCTGCGCCGGATTGGGCACACTACCCACACGTGACCGCTGTCCCCTGGATCCCTAGAATTGATAGTTCTACGAACACTGAGCAAATTGACTTTTTTAATCTGGAAGAGACCCAAAATGTATAAATATTTTCACAGATCTGGCACTGTTAGAATGAAGGCATCCTTCCTGTTAGTCTGTAACATTTCATTGGGTTCAATCTGATAAAGGTAGGAGGATTTGATAAATCTGTGACAAAAAATAACTCTAGCTTGTTGGGGATTTTTTTGACTGAAAACCTGGCCTCATACCAGTTCCTGACTCTCTTAGCCAGTTGGAAGGAAATAAGGGATAAATGGAATGTGCGAGAGAACCCTTCATCCTGTCCTACAGTGGAGTCAGAAATTTTACATTGTTATCTACTGAGTTAATCCTTTATTCAGTCTTTCCATCACTGTGCTGCAGTTGCACAGATGCTAGGCAATTATGACAGCAACCCTTTGCAAACTAACAATGGAATCACACAAGCTTTGGTGAATTACTATTCGCTTCTTTAGAGATTCCTGAATATGGATTGTGATTCACAGAAGCTTACACATGTTCCACATTTAATACATGCCTATGGTTAGTAAGTATTTGTTGCAGATAAATTGCTTCTTGTTTTGCCACAAGAAGACTTTCAAGGCTACTCTGCTGGATGCTGACAGTCTAAGAAAAATGTTATGGGATTTTATATGGCATTGATGACCAGGGAATCTTTATTTTCTTCATGTATTTTACTGGCACCAGCCACAGGGATTCCCTGGATTCCCTAACTTCTACTGTTGGAAATGGTATGTATCTGTGTTAGGGGGGAAATTGTGGTTATACATTGCCCTGCATTGTGTTTGCCCTGAGTATCATAAACCATTCAGATATTTGTCTTCAGTGCCTCCCATTCTTGGAGCAGTATAACTTGTCAAGAAAGCTGTTTTCCATGCTAAAGTTAACCAGTCTACATACCACTACAAATAAGAACAGGGCAAGAACCAACATTATCCACATACTGCATGCCCATTTTCTATATACTGCATGCTCTAATTGTAATTCCTCACAATAATGAGAGATAGAACATCACATTTAACTTATCAAACATATACATGAAGTATCTTTTTTTTTTACTTTTATTCATAAAACAGGATTTTTTAAAAAAGTTTTCTATAAAAATGTCAAATCAATGCATGAACAGTGTGGTACCTGGCTGCCATACATTGTAATACAAATAAAACTAACCAGGTTCATTATAATCATTACATTCAATCCGCTTATGTATTTCTAATAATAATACACACTTGCACTAAGTTATGTTCTATCATTGTTCAATTATTCCACGTTTTCTCTTGTTATTACTTTTATTTTATGATATAAAAATGTATACACTAATATTCCCCTTTCTCTTCTTTCTATCACTTATTCTAACTTTTGATCATATCACCCTTTATTAAAAGACTTTTTCTTTATTTCCTATCTAATTTCTAATCATGTCAGCTACCTAAAAAAGGGAGGGGGAAGAAAAAAGGAAAAGAGAGAGAGAGAAAAGGAAAAGCAAATCAGAAGAACAAAAAAGAAAAATCATCCATCCATCCTCTCTTGCCCGCTTCAATACTTTAATTGCCATGCTTTAAAGGAAAGATAGGAAAAAAGAAAAGCAAATCTGAACAACAAAAAAAGGAGGAAAAAAACCCATCTATCCATCATTTCATAAGACAGGATTGACTGAGCCCTCTGAAGACCAGTCTTTTATGTTCTTATACAGAGGCCTCCCATAAGGAAATGATTTGGAATTGACCCCTAGGAGAAGACAGGGTTTAGCAGGTATTCTCCCTTAGAGTATTTATCTTGCAATCCCAGTAAAAGAACTCTTGGTCTTATATTGAGTTTGAAGACAAACCTTTTGCCTTCTCACATGTGCAAGTCTGAAGAAGACAAAAATAAGCAGGCCTTTCCAGCATCTTGAAGAGGCCCATCAGGGAAAGATGAATCTTGGCACAAGTAGGGGAAGTGGTGATATAATCCCTTTTAAAAATATACTTGCAAGCAAATGCCAGAAAATTTGCAAATACATTTAAAGATTTTGATAATTAAATAAGTTGCAGGGGTGGAGAAGGATAAGAACGTTCTTTGTCCAAATTTAATAAATCTGTATGCCAAATGCTAATTTTCAAAATCTGAAGAGGTTTGTTTCTGAAGAGTAATGACCAAGGATTTTATATAAACTGTGATAAACTCTGTTGAAGGTGAAATGAAGGGAAATAGTGAATACTTTTAGAAGAGTTTTTCCCTTTCCTGTTTTCTTCCTGCCTCAGTTTCTCTCAGCAAGATAGAAAAGACAAGTGAGTTAAAACATAAATGTTGCAATTTGAATCAGGTCTAATTTTCCTACAGCCCTGAACAAAATTATGCTTAAGCCCTTCTCCGTTCTAAGCTATTCTCAATGCAATCATTATTTCAATATTTGGATTCTAGTTTTATATTTGACTATATAAGCTGTTTGTATCTGCCCCTATAAACTGATCTCATTGGCAAAACGTGGCCTGGTTTTAAAAAAAAAACTACCATGTGAATTCTGAAGCTTTTTAGGTAGTGTGTGGCTGAAATTTTGATCAGAAGATGTCAACAGTCTTATATTAATGAATGTGACCTAAGTGATAGAATTAGAACAAACTTATGTTGCTTATTTAGAATGTGTTCCAAAGAATACAAGTGGTCTGTTAGGTCAATTTGAAGCACTATTAAGTCAATCTCAAGGAGATGGAACATTTCTTCACTGTAAATATCCTTTGTAGTACTCTTCTCTCCCTATTCATTTAAAGAATGATATGTTCTCCCATGTCACAACAATGACTCTGGGCGGTACAAGATTAAAACAATAATTACAGCATCTGCATATAACCCAAATGCCCATGATTAAAACAAATCAACAACAATAACAACACCAAAAAACAAACAGAAAAGCCATATGGACAAAAGAGTTCATCTGATCACTTGGCCTCAAAACTGGACAAAATAGCCTTCAAAGCCTTCAAAAAGTAAAGAAGAAAAAAGCCATCTGGATTTCTGAAGAGGTTGTATTCCACAGAGAAGGCACAACTCCTGGTTCAACAAGATAACATACATCGCTGTTCTGAGTCAGTTACAGCTTCCAAATGCTTTTAAAGGGCAGTCCAGGCAGGTGCATTGTAGTGATCAAAACAGGAGGTTACTACAATATGAGTTACTATGAAAAAGACTTCCTAGATCAAGAATTTGTTAAATTATATTTCACACATAAAATGGATTTCAAAGTCTCAACACTTAATTGTGATTTTTCTGATGTCCATACTTTATTTACTGTAGGAAAAACGCGTTCAGTCGCAGCATAGTATAGATCTATTTCAAGCTATTTAGCTCTCATCAGCTATCCATACCCTTTTTCGAATTCAAACTTGGTTCCCACACACACACACACACACACACACACACATAAAAGATACTCAGGTATCCATTTCCATACAGGCTGTCCAAGTGAAGATATCAAGGGTCTTTCTCAGTGTCTGGAGACTATAAATGTCTGGATGGGGAAGAATGGGATCCAGTTCAACCCTGGCAAGATTGAGTGCTTACAGCTTTTGTGTTCTCTATAAAACAGATTCTTATTATGTCCATGTAACACTGCTACTTTGTGAACTGCACTAGGTTCCAATGTCCGAGGTATAACTCAAGCGAGTCATTATGATCTATAAAGCTCTACATGACTTTCTTCAAGATAGGTTGAATCATCCTCTCCCTTAAGGAAGCCGTTACTATAGTAAGGACCCAACCAAAGGTAAGCTTCCATAACCACTTTCACGATCCAAGAGGATGCCAGATTTAAATAACAGATTGTCAACTTGACAGCACAAAGAACCCTGCCTACTTCCTCAAGGCACAACGGTTCAAACACATTCCAGATTGTATCGCAAGACTGGGCCCGAGGCATCTCAGCTTCACAAATGTCTCACTTAACAACAGAAAAGGATTGCCTGTATATCCCATCCAGGGAATTTTGGGAGTTGAAATCCAACATTTTTAAAACTGCCAAGTTTGAAAACCGCTGCTCTAAATTCTTGGCAGGTATAGTGGAAATAATCCTCCAGCCTAAAGCTCCAGGTATACTGGAACTACAACTCCCAGGAACCCCTTTGTTCACACAGTCTGAAAGTTTAAGTATAGTGCAGGGGTCTTCAACCTTGGCCACTTTAAGACTTGTGGACTTCAAGTTCCAGAATTTCTCAGCCAGCAAAGCAAAGCTGGCTGAGGAATTCTGGGAGTTGAAGTCCACAAGTCTTAAAGTGGCCAAGGTTGGAGACCCCTGTTTTAGTGGATGGCTACTGTAGTTTGGGAACCAACGTTGCGTTGCTGGCCTATAAAGCTCCCAGGACCAGGTTAACAGTAGCAAAGCCCCCTCTCTCTCATCAGCCATCTATTCCACCCACCTTCCTGGCCATTACATAATTGGCATGTTACATAGAGACGTGCGAGGTGGGGGGGGAGATAAACGTTTCAGGTGAGAGTGAAGGCAAGGCTTGGTTTTTTGTTTTTGTTTTTTTCCATCTTCCCGCCGCTCACCTTGGATCTGCCTGTTCTGGGAAAGCAAGTCGTAGCAGCCGGGGCCTAGGTGGGGGCTTATGCAGCCCACTGTCAGAAGGAAGGAGCGGGGAGCCCGGTTGCACATGCCACTGGCTCACGGGTGTCAGGCGCAGCCATCGCCATGGCTACTGCGTGGCTCATGCACCGCAGCCACTGCCGGGACAGCCCAAAAATGAGCCCCGCCCCCTCGAGACAGTTAGTTTCGCCCCGGAAGGGGGAGGGGGAAGCCCCATCATTGCCCACCGGCTGCCTTCGTACCCCTTTTTGGGGAAGATTAGTCGATGACGATAGGCGGCCTCTCATGTTGCAGTGCCTCATGGATGCTGCTGGAAGCCTACACCGTCTTAAATTGGGACCTTTTTAAAACGCTGCGGGACGCGGGACAAATTGTTCAAAATTGGGACTGTCCCACCAAAAGCGGGACATCTGCTCACTATAGTTATAGTGCACAAGATTTAAATTATAAATGTTTTAAATGATAAACAAAATGAAGCCCATTGGGCAAGGTGTAATGATGTATGTTCTTAGGGGTGGGGAAACCTTTGCTACTAAAGGCAGCATATACATTTTTTTCTAAGCAGAAAAAGACCCTTGAAGATGCATTCATGCAAACTCCAAGTACTTTTGAAAGAAAATCAGTGTTTGGAATGTGTAAAAAAAAAACCCAGAAGTTTCAACCTCCCTATCTCCATCATAGTTTTAGGAATTGTTTTGCTTAGCGTGATAGTATGATTTCCTCTTTTACAGAGACAGTTTCTGCTTTTGTAAGAAAGAACTACCTCTTATTATTTTGAGCTGAAAGATGTTACTCATCTGTCTTGTGATCCATTGTTTCTATTATTATTATTGTTATTGTTGTTATTATTATTATTATTATTATTATTATTATTATTATTATTATTATTATTATTATTATTATTATTCAGTAGGGAAAGGCAGTCTAGAATCCTTCAAATTTTCTGGGCTATCATTTCAACTATTAAAAAAAATAGCAAAAACATTGAAACAAGCTTTGTATCACTTTAGCTGACTTATTCTCATCCTCTTCTCTTTTCTTCTGCATTTTTCCTTCTTCCCACACACTTGAAATCTTGTTCACAGGCTCTAAATGCTCAAAAGCACATTCTGGGACCATGCGATGGACCCACAAAGGAAAGTGGCATTAACTATCACCATTTAGCTTAATAACACTTGTTTTAGACTGGCTTTCTCTTTCTCCTTCTCCTGACAAGTACAATTCTGATTAACAATTGGTTCAGGAACCTTTGTTCTGGCAGGAATTGAGCCTCATTTGGCTCTAACTTTTACTTCTCTTGCCAAATCATGAGATTCTGCAGACTTCAGAATGCTACAACACTGAAATTAAACAAAAGGAAGATAAATTGCTACCACTAAGTAAACAGGTAGATTCTGCTTTGCAGTGTATTATTAGCAAAACTTTATTCAATATGAACTTGATGGAAGCTTAGTTAGTTTGGGGATAGAGGTGGCACAAGGAAGTGTTAGAAACAGTAGAGAAAGGTAGGACTTGCTGTTTTTGTAGAAAATTTGGGAATACATTGAGAGCATGATTTCATTTTTTAGGGTGCTACAATGCAAATGGATGAGAGAAGAGAAAACTGTGTTCATAAATTGCACTTAAATTACAACATGATTTGTTTATTTTGGGCTTAGTGTGATGAGCAAACCCATCCAATATTTCACATTATTTGTAAACTATTTTACAGAGATTTCCTTCCTTGACAGGATCTTTCACATGATGCTAAGCCAAAAGCAAATGAATCATAATATCCTTAATATGTTTCATGTACAAGAAACTTTTTTCCAAGAAGGCAGCAATAGAGAGATAAAGTTTACCTTTATTTGTAAAATTCATGTCTCTTAATAGTATTAAGTCTGGGTAGCTTTGTTGTATCCAGAACTTTTTAATGGATTACAAGTTTGACATAGTTCTTCCCATTTTTCTCTCTATTTTGCTCTCACTTCCTATAAAGAAACTTCCTGTTTAAAATAATGGTATATGTCTACTCTTGGAGTTCATGAACATGGTCAAAGATAGCTACAGTCTCCCTAAACATTGGCTGGGGTCCAAAGGTCTGATTCAGCTCATGTAGGGAATTTGCAATAGACAAAAAGAGAGTTCCTTCCTTTTTTTCTCAGCCTCTGATGCCACACATCAAATTAAATTTCACTCGCCTTTTTAAAACTAGGTGCCCAACTAATATTGACAATTTAAGACAACCACATTTCCAAATATTCATGAAAACTGAGGGGTGAACAAAGTAGCAACACATTGCAATATTAGCCTGATCTTCAATTTTGGCATCTGATTGTTATCTTTTTGCTGAAAGAAGTAGAATAGAATAACAGAGTTGGAAGGGACCTTGGAGGTCTTCTAGTCCAACCCCCTGCTTAGGCAGGAAATCCTATACCACTTTAGACAAATGGTTATCCAACAACTTTTTAAAAACTTCCAGTGTTGGAGCATTCACAACTTCTGCAGGCAAGTTGTTCCACTGATTAATTGTTCTCTTCTCTTTTTTTAATCCTTTTTAGTAGCTTTGAGGATATAACCCATCTTATAAAACAATACTTTGAAGATCATTGGACATTTTTGGAAATTTATCTGGCAATCTGTGATATTTGATGTCCAGATCTGACACACTAAATTTGAAGCATGCTAGTGTGTATTAGCACTGAAAATGAAGTTTACATTTTTTTTCTAATTCAGAATGGATGACAGGAATAACAGCTTTTACTCTTAAATGATTAAGAAGATCAGACAAATCTTAAATGATGGATGGATGGATGATGTATTTCAAGAATTGTCATTGGTGATCTGAGAATCTGTTTGGTTTTTCAGGGGCCTTGCTCCCCAACTTTCTGGTTGTGAGACCCCATTTCTGAAGTTGGGCTCACTGGGTCAGTTGGGATCGTTGCTACCATACAAGCCTCCATACAAGGAGGCTTGCGATGTGGCAACTTCCCTGCCTGAGCTACTGAAGGCCATTTCAGGGCTGGCAGTAGAGTTTTCCAGACTGGGGGACTTCAATCTGCCATCCATGAGTTTGACCTCAGAAGCAGCCCAAGTGGCTACCATGGGCCTACCCCAAATCATCTCAGGCCCAACCAATCTGGTTACCTGCCAGATATAATCTTACTTGTTGGAGCAATGGCAAGATGATCCGTTGGGGGATCTGTCATTATTCACCCTGTTATGGTCACATCATGGTTTCCTTGAGATGCTCTTATGTCCTCCTCCTTTGCAGAGAAGCTGGACCCATTTAAGCAACTGATGGGCCAAATGTAGTTTTCTTGGTCTTGGTTTTTCAGAAGTGGTTTACCATTGCTTCTTTCCTAGAGCAGACAGTTACTGGTTCAAGGTCATCTATTTGTTTATTTATTTATTATATTTTTATTTATTACTTTATAAGTAACTCAAGGTGGTAAACATTCCTAATACTCTTTTCTCCTCCTACTTTCACCACAAAACAACCCTGTGAGGTGGGTTGGTCTGAAAGAAAGTGATTGGTCTAAGGCAGGACTAGAACTCATAATATCCTGATTTCTAGGCCAATTCCTTAATCACTACACCAAATTGGGTGTCCTAAAATTTGCTTTACCTAAAGCAGATAAGTTGCACTAAAGAATCGTTGTGTCCACATTTTTCCACTTAAAAATAATTTTACAATTCTTTTTGCTATAATAACTTGCTACTCTGTTTTGATCCTGATGTACTGAAATTCTAATGGACTCTGTTTCATTTAATCAGTGCCATCATTCTGCTGAGCCATTTATTTCTCCCTTCCTTGGTGTTTGTAATGGAAAAGAGACAGTTATAATGATGTACGTAATGAAGAAATGTGATTCCCAATGCTTTCCCAATGTAGTTATCAAGAAACATACATGAATTCTCTGGTGAGCATTTAAGCACAGTATGGCCTGTTTAAAAGCAAAACTGTTTACTGCAATTTAGAACTTTTTGTTTACTAAACATAGCATGATCTTGCCCAAAAACACTGGCAAAAGTTGTCTTTTGCTTGCTTGACTGCCTGTAAGAAAAATAAAACAAACCAACAAAATAAAGACTTCAGCCACTATCAAATAAATTTGAAGAGGTTTAGTGTTTAAAAAAATCAATTCAATTCTTCCTCTATTTGTTTTGATTTCTATGGTTTCCCAGACTACAATTTGTGATTCTTAAGATAATAGGCCAGAGTTCAGAGAATGCTGTAATTTCTTGGGGCAAAGAGAGACATAAGGAGGCAGTGAGAAATCCACCACCTCAAATCCCTTTGCTTTGGCAGTGGAAACCCAAATCTACTTTAATTTCAATTCAATCACCCTTGTCTTGCCATTGTTTTCAACAGAGAACAATCACATTCTCCATTGTGAGGTGGAGACAGCAGCCAGGAGTGGTTCAGCTCGTGCCAATCAGATAAGGACTGAGCCTGTCAAAGCTAAATCCCGCCCCCGAGCACGGGGCTTCCAGCTTTGCTCAGTCCTTCAGACTGGACTGTTGTGTGGAAAATTTCTCCTTCACCCTTTTTTTCCTACGATCTACAAAACTTTTGGATTTTTTCGGTTTTGACCTTTGGACTGTTTCTTTGACCATTCTGTGGCTCTCTGGACGTCTGATTGATTTCTGAGTGAGGAGGTTTGCCCCCTTACAAGATTCTCTCCCTTTTCAGTTTAAAAATTTTATCCCTCCACTGGCCATTTAGTGGGGGTGGTGGAGCGTAGTGCTCCCGTGGGGGAGTTAGTGCGGCTTAAATTAGCCTAATTAAGGCTCCTGGTGTTTAAAGCGAGCTTGTTTAATTCAGCGGAGCTGTTGCGCTCCTGTTTCGCTCGCAGTCGCCGCCATTTCAAAGTTCGTTCATTCTGAGGGAGAATTACAGCACTTCCCCTTTAAATGACTGTTTGAGGCCTTTAGCTGCCTCAGCTGTTTGTCGGACCTCGTTTAAATAGTGGGTCCTTTACTGCTTTCCTTCCTATTTTCGGCAGAAAGCCTCTTGTTGCTAAGGCTAGCTGTTTCCTTAATTGGGGCGAGTCTTGTTGGCACTGTGGAGATAATTACGCTCCCTCCGGCTATAATCTCCATTAAATTGTGAGCCTAAATTGTGGGGGGGGGGGGGGGGGGGAATAATTCCTATCCCTCTCAGTTTAAAAATCACTGCTGCCTTTGCCTGCCTCAGTGACTCCTCAGACCTAGCATAATTGGCAGGTCCTTTGCCGGGCTTTTATTACATTTTAAGGATTGCCCCTTTGAACTGGATTTAACTGTGGAGCTTTTGCGCTCCCCTTGATTGTGGGGCGTGGCCGCCATTTTGTGGTGAGTTTTCATATAACGGCCTTGGTTTTTTTCTGTGTCCCTTTGGAATTAGGGCATAACGTCTCAACTTCCTTATTGAAAACTTACAAATTTCCGGGCAGAATTATTATCTCGTCATCGTAAACACACGGTACCTTGTTGGGCTGTTGCCATAATCGGAAATTCACGGGCAACAAATTTATTACAATTATTGGAAGCAAGTTAGGAGGCCATTTTGGTACTTCAAGTAAGAGTGTTTTAGACTCATTGTCCTACTTTTAGCCATGCCTAAGACAGCAGGCAAGAGCAAACATGGCCGCAAGGCCTCTGTGCAGCAGCAGTCCTTGTCTGCTCAAATAGAGTCAGGGGTCTCCTCTATAGCTGAACTTTCAGGTCCAGTAGTCTCTGAGCCCAATAATGCCATGGCCCTTCACAAAGGTGCTTCTCTGTCTTCCTCCCGTGCGAACCTGCGCAGGGATAAGGTGTTAAAGAAGCTGGGATCTAAGACTAATGTCCTTCAGCTCCCATCACCTAGGCCTGACCCTATGGTCTTGGAAGTGGATCCTCTTCAATCACCACTTACCCCTGACCAGATTTCTCTTCAGGATTGTCCCTTGGACATTCATACTGCTGATCTCTGGGGTCCAGGCATTACAGTGGATTCACTTACTTCAGATCCTGCTCCACAAGCTACAACTAATCAACCTCCTCCTGTTTCAGATTCTGCTTCAGTTAACTCTCTTCCAAGGGTCGAGCCAACGACTGATCAATTTCACACTGTCCTTCGACCAGAGGACATTCAAAAGATGATCACAGCAGCTGTACAACAGTCGTTAGCTGCCCATAAATTGTCTCATTCTGACCAAGCATCTGCTATATCAGTTGTATCCCACTCATCGCCCTCTTCAGAAGGCGAAGGTGAAGACGACTTGTTATCTATAGCTGCTTCTCATTCTCCAACTCCTTCTGGCGTGAGTCGTCCATCTCTCTATGCTGATCCTGATTCTCAGGAACCACAACTATCGGAAGACGAGGATCTGCCTCCGGAACAGCCCCCTTTTACGGTACCTTTTCCTCAAAACCTGTTTAAATCCCTTTTATTTAAGGCGATTAATGCAGCTCAGTTGAGTAACTCTTCCCATTCTAAACCGACTCCGCCTGAGGGTACGCTAAATCCCTTATTTGCAGAGCCTCCTAAATCGGTAACGTCAATACCTACACCACCTCTCTTTCTAGACGTTATCCGGAAACAATGGGTTTATCCAACTTCTGCACCTGTACCATCTACCACAGATCGGAAGAATTTCTCTGTTTCATCTGAATTATCCACCTTGCTTCAGATCCCCACGGTGGACGCTCCGGTTGCCGCATTACTCTCTCATTCTACAGCTCCAGGTGATCCTGAAGAGAATCTTCGTCCTGAGGAACGATGATCAGAGCAAGTCCTCCAACGAGCTCATTTGGCGGCTTCATGGGCCATTCGTTCTGCTTCCACCGCATCATTCTTTAATCGCTCTACTCTTCTTTGGTTACGTCAACTTCAGGACAAGCTTTCTACGTCTGATCCTAAACTTCGTCAAGACATCAACAAGATAGTTGCGGCGGTTCAATTCTCCGCGGATGCAACGTTGAATTCTGTTCGCTTTGCTTCCAAATCCTTAGCCTCAACTGTAGCAGCACGTCGACTGATTTGGCTGTGTCATTGGCCTTCTGACACCCGTCATAAATGGCGTTTGGCATCTATTCCCTTTTTGGGGGAAAAGTTGTTTGGGGAACCCCTAGAAGCTTTCCTAATAGAAACCAAGGACAAAAGAAAAGTTTTACCCACCTTTTTTCGTAGGGGAGAATCCAGATACTCACCTTATCCACCTCGTACCCAGTTCCGTCCTTCGGATGGGGGTCCCGGATCCTCTAGGGGTATGAGTCAGTTTAATTCCAGGCAACGAGGTTTTCAGGATAAACCGGGAAGGGGTAGACCTTTCATGTAAAAACGGCCCTTTTGAGGGGGAGAGGGTCATTTGTTCCGTCGCCGTCGCTAGTGATGTTCCGGATCCTCCGTGGGCGGCAGATTGGGCCTCTTCGCCGCCACGTGGGAACACACTACTTCTGATTGTTGGGTCCTGGCCTCCATTAGATCTGGTTTGGCCATCGAATTTGTCTCCACCCCTCCTTCTTCCTTCATCCGTTGTCCCAGGTCAAGTAGCCCCGAGCATAGATCTCTCATGAAGTCAGCTATTGACCATCTCCTGAGTATTAGGGCCATTCAACCGGTGCCTAATGAGGAGTGGGGCCAAGGGTTCTACTCTCGGGTCTTCCTCGTTCCTAAATCCTCAGGTGGGTGGAGACCTATTCTGGACCTTAAGCGTTTGAACCAATTCATGGTGTACAGACGCTTCAAAATGCAATCTTTACGATCCATTTTAGACGGCATTCGGAGGGGCGATCTCCTCTGCTCCATTGATTTAACTGAAGCTTACCTGCATATCCCTATGCAGGTTGCCCATAGAAAGTTCCTTCGCTGCTGTTACGAAGGGAAACATTTTCAGTATAGAGCTCTTCCCTTTGGGCTTTCATCAGCTCCACGTACTTTCACTAAGATATTGGCGGCTCTAGCTGCTTCACTCAGACTATCAAGCTATACGTCTCCAGTGTTATCTGGATGACATCCTGATTATGTCATCTTTCTCCCTTCAAGCCTGGTCAGACCTGGGTCTTACCATTCAGACACTGTCGGCCCATGGGTTTTCTATTAATATTGAAAAGAGCCATCTAACCCCTTCCACTAGGATTGTTCACTTAGGAACAATCATAGATTCTGCTGAAGGCAAAGTTTATTTATCAAAAGAACGTCAAAAAGGTTTGTCATCGGACTTCCGGTTTCGAACTCTTCGGCGCTGGGCGGCTCGTTTGATCGTCCGCCGCCCCCACCGCTTGTAGAGCCGCTTTATTACTTCAAAAGCGGCTTGGAACGCTCCCCCTTTGCAGTGGGGGGGAGCGAGAGTGGGCAGCAAAGGTTGAACCCCAGAAGTGCTGCCAGGGTGGTCTCTAAGCCCTGGTAAGCGCTTTTGTTGGGGCTCCCTATTTAAGCTGCTGAAGCTCCGAGCGGCGTGGGACTTCTGCCTGTCAGAACAAGCTGGAGAGGAATCGAAACGAACGAAGCTAATTCCCAAGTGAAAAACAACTAGCTTGGTGAGATCCTTTGATGAATATAAAGTTCTTAATGAGTTTTTTTTAAAAATTTGGAAAGCAAGCTGTTTGAAGTTAAAGTGTGTGAAAATGGCGCTTGATCAAAGCAGAGTCAGTGAAAGCGGAAGGAGAAAGTGAAACAAGAAAGCGAAAGTGGGTTTGGCTGTAATTGGACTTTGTTTATTCACAAGTTTTACAAGTTTTTTACAATAATAGTTCTTTAAAGTATCTTTTCCTCATAAAAGTTAATGGAACTTGCTCCTCTTTTGTAAACCTGGGGAGATCAGGAAAAGGAAGAAGATTCTTTTCTTTTTTGCCTGGATTTAAGCTCTGTACAGGCATGACTTCAAAGAGAGCAGGGGGGGATTCCCCCACACACCAAACAAAGGAAAAGCCAGTGTCAGCTTCAAAGCAGTTAAAACAGACACAGGATTGTGATATAGAAGATTTGAAAGCATTCATACAGAAATATATGGGAGAACTCTCTGGCCAAATGAGTAAATTGGATGAAAGGTTGAATAAAAATCAAAAAGAAATGAAAACAGTGGTGGGGGAAGTTAAGGAGCTGGTGGAAGAAAAAACTGAAGGATTACAGCAGAGTGTAACTAAAGTAGCCACGGTTCTTACTGATGCTTTACTGGCGATTGAGAAAAAAGTGGAGGACTTAAATCTTGAAGTTGAAGCAAACAAAAAGGAAGTAAAAGAACAGATGTTTAAGGTGGGGGTGCAAAGCCAGAGGTTTGAAGAGGAGATTACCATGCTACAATTTCGAAATATGGAATTTGCTCTAAGATTAAGAGGCCTAAGAGAACATAATCGTGAAAACCTGAGGGCAACCTGTGTGGAGGTGTTGGCGAAGATTTTGAAAGTTGAACCAGAGGTGGTGGATAATAGAATAGACAAGCTGTATAGAGCCAACTCACGCATTGCAAAACAGAGAAATTTGCCAAGAGATGTTGTAATTTACTTTACTGAGAGGAAATTGAGAAACGACATTTTGCAATACTCTTTTCAGTCTACGCTTCTACATGGTGGCAATCAAATTGGGGTTTTCAAAGAATTACCACCAAAGATGTTAAGAGACCGGAAAGACTTTGGTTTCCTTGTGAATGAGTTGAAGCGGCGTCAGATTCCATTTAGGTGGGATGTCCCTGTTGGTATTGTTTTAAGATTTGAAGATGTGAGATATCGTATCAATTCGGTGGAGAAGGCGGAACAGTTCTATAACAATGTGTTGAAAAAAGTTCCTTCACCTCGCTCTTCTACACTTATACCTATTGAAGATATCTCAGTTGAGCAGGTTTTTCAACAGGGACTGCTAAAGGAAGGTCAAGAAGCCCCAAGGGAGGAAATTCTAGGTGCAGTAGGAGGGGTATTAGAAGATTCATTAATAGATATCCCTGAGGTGAAACCAAAGCAATCCAGAGCCACAAGAGAGGTGGAACCGGATTTGGATTTACTGATGCAAGAACCCCAGAACCAACGTATAACCAGAGCGGCAGGGAAACAACGATTGGAAACATATCGGGAGAAGACACCACAGGAGGTGAAGGAAGCGAATGGGAAAAAGTTATACTCAGAAGCTGTGGGAGGAGCAAGACCGAAGACGTCGGCGGTTGCGGGAACTCTTCGCGAATTGCTTCGAGAGCTTCAGCCATCGTCAAAATGATACTTAAAATTTTATCTTGGAATGTGAATGGTTTGAATTCACCGCAGAAAAGAAGAAAAATATTTCACTATCTAAAACAATATAATAATGATGTTGTCTGCTTACAGGAAACTCATATAAGAACCCAGGACCAGAAGCTTTTAATCTCAAAAATTGGATTACAATTTATATCTTCTAGTGGGGCCAAAAGAAATGGACTTGTCTTCTACATTGCTAAAAGAATACCAGCTAAACTTATAGAAGCGGACGATGAGGGGAGATATGTTGCTGTCGTAATAACTGTACAGAATGTTGAAGTGCTTTTAATTGGCATCTACGCCCCGAACCAGCAACAGGAAAGTTTTTATAAGATGTTGAATGAGAAAATTTTGCAGTGGAATTACAAATCTTTCTTGATCATGGGAGATTGGAACGGGGTGATTGATGTAACATTGGATAAAAAGACATCGGCCAAGAAAGGGAATAAGTTACCACAGACTTTTTTTGCCATGAAAGAAGAATTAGAGTTGAAGGATGTTTGGAGAATTCATCATCCAGATGAATTGGATTTTACTTTCTTTTCAGATAGACATAAATCTTTCTCGAGAATTGATTTTATGCTGGCTACTACTGATTTACTTAATGTAGTGACAAAAACAAAAATTCTTCCTAGAACTTTAACAGATCACAGTCCAGTCTGGATTGAGATGAACCCAGGCAAGAGAGAAAGGAGATCTTGGCGTATGAATGAGAATATCTTCAGACATGAAAAGTATATTAAGGAGCTAAAGGAACAAATTAAAGAATTTTTTTATATTAATTTGAATAAAGGTACACCCATCGAGATAGTTTGGGATGCATGTAAGGCCTATATGAGGGGTGCACTGATACATATGAATTCTAGACATAAAATAATTCGACAGAAGTCGAGATTGGACTTGGAGACGGAGATAAAGGATAAAGAACAATTGCTCATTAAGAATCCGACTGACGAAAAGGTATTGTTAACTATAAAACTCCTGAAAGATCAATTTCAAATGCTGATGGCTGAACAAACAGCAACTAATCTGCAGTATGCTAAACATAATACTTTTTGTAACGCTAATAAACCTGGCAGATGGTTGGCTTATACTTTGAGGAAACAGCAAAATTCACGTATGATAAATGCTATTGAGTATAAAGGGAAACGAATACATCAGCAAAACTTAATACATCAAGCTTTTTTAACCTATTATTCGAAATTGTATCAAGCCGATAAAGTTAAAGAAGATCTTATCGATGAATATTTGCACAAGAAGAGAGTTACAAAAATTTCTAGCACACAAAGTGACAGACTGGAGCGACCTATAACATTGGAAGAGATTTCATATGCAATAAAACAATTGAAATTATCTAAAGCTCCTGGGACAGATGGTTTGACAGCAGTTTTTTACAAGACCTTGCAAGAGGAACTGATAGAGCCTCTTAAAGACTTGTTTTGTAATATTCAACAGGGGGGAAAAATACCTCCCTCGTGGAAGACGGCTTTTATATCATTGATACCTAAAGAAGAAGACTCTGCTATACCTGAAAATTTTAGACCAATATCTCTCCTGAATACGGACTATAAAATTTTTGCTAAAGTATTAGCCAACAGATTGATGCCAGTTATTCAAGATGTGATTCATGAAGACCAAGCTGGTTTTATAGAAGGCAGATACATGAAAGACAATGTTAGGCAACTCATAGATTTGTTGGAATATCTTGATGAAAAGAAACAGATCTCTGCGGTGCTGGTGTTTTTGGATGCGGAGAAAGCCTTTGATCGAGTCAACTGGGATTTTCTAAAAAAGATTTTGCATAAGATGAATTTTGGAGATCAGTTTATACAAGCAATCTCGGCAATTTATCAAGAACAGATAGCACAGATTATTATTAATGGCAGTTTGACTACTAATTTTAATATACAGAAAGGGACAAGACAAGGCTGCCCATTATCTCCACTATTGTTTATTTTGACGCTAGAAGTGCTGCTGAATGCTCTACGGGACTCGGACAAAATGAGTGGAATAGTTGTAAGGCAAATAGATTACAGAACAAAGGCATTTGCAGATGATCTGATTGTTACCCTAACACGACCTTTGGAATCTATCATACAGATGAAAAATATTATAGAGGAATACGGTCTGGTTTCAGGTTTTAGCCTGAACCAGAAAAAGACTAAGATGATAGTTAAAAACATGTTGGAACCACAAAGGAAAGAGCTTGAAAGGGTGGCAGGCTTTGAAATAGCTACAAAGGTGAAATATTTAGGGGTTCAAGTTGCAGCATCTAATAAAAAACTCTTTCAAAATAATTATGAAGAACTTTGGCATAAGATTCAAAAAGATCTTGATACATGGAAAAAACTGCAACTTTCTCTGCTTGGTAGAATTGCAGCTGTTAAGATGAATGTTCTACCTAGATTTCTGTTTCTGTTTCAAATGATTCCGGTGCTTAAAAATGATAAATATCTGATGGACTGGCAAGCAGGCTTAAATAAATTTATTTGGAGTGGGAAAAAACCAAGAGTTAAATTTAAGATTATGCAAGATGTACGTGAACGTGGTGGCCTTAAAGTTCCAAATCTACGTTTATATTATGAAGCAGCAGCATTGATACAGGTCGGAGATTGGATTGGAATAACCAAAAGAGATATTTTGAACATAGAAGGCCATGATTTGCAATTTGGATGGCATGCATATCTACTTTATGAAGATAAGAGAGACAGTGTATTTAATAGGCATATTTTAAGACACGCTTTGCTGAGAGTTTGGAAGAAGCACCAATTTCAATTGGATTACAAAATACCTTTGTGGTTGGATCTTGGGCATATTTTGCCAAAAATAAAGTCACTCGGGGGGTTGTTGTACAAAGAGATACTTTTTATTGATGGGGGCAGTTGGTGTTTGAAGTCTTGGAATACTCTGTTGGAAGATGGAGTCAATTTAACTTGGTTGCAGTACTTTTAACTTCAAGCGAGATGGAGAGAAGATCAGAAAATTGGACTAATGCTACATGAAGAGGACTTGATGACTCAGATAAAATGTAAAGGACCGATGCATATTAAACGATTGTACAATTTACTGTTGGAGAGAGATTCAGAGGGGGAGTTAGTTAAAGACTGCATGATTAAATGGGCACAGAATTTTGATCAACCAGTAATGTTAGAAACATGGGAAAAGATCTGGGTCCAGAACGTTAAATTCACGCAAGCACAGAACCTAAGGGAAATTTTTTATAAAATGTTCTATAGATGGCATTTAGATCCCAAAAAATTATCATGTATGTATCCAAATGTTCAACCCAAATGTTGGAGGTGTGATTGTTTGGATGCAACATATTTTCATATTTGGTGGACATGCAGGAAGTTGAAACCATTTTGGATTAAACTTTGGTGGGTGATGCAGAACATTTTGAAGAAGAAGTTGGAGTTTTCTCCTCAGTTCTTTTTGTTGGGAATAGTCAAGGGTTTTTCAGTAATTGATACTAGGTTAATATTGTATATGATTTCTGCAGCCAGATTACTGATAGGTCAATATTGGAAGAAAGACAAAGTGCCTACCATAGAGGAATGGATATTGAAGATGTCTAATCTGGCAGAGATGGCAAAAATTTCTGCATACCTAAAGGAAAGGACCCATGAAGCTTTTGTCAAGGAATGGAGGAAATGGGTTGATTATATGAAGAAGAAATATCAAAGCAAGAAATTTCAAATAGTGCTCAGTTGAATTAGAATTAGAATGTATTTAAGTAAATGTATGGATAGTTACGTGGTTTATTATTATTATTAAACTGAAGAATTTATAATAGATGTAGAGTTTAAAATTTAAGATCACTAAATGTTAGTATACTTAAATAATTGTATGAAAGGTATAGTTATATGGTTAATTATTATTATTAAAATGAAGAGTATATAACTGAGGTATAGATTTAATTTTAAAGAGAATGTATTAAGCTTATTTAGCTAAATTGTCTTAATCTAATATGTTTAGATTTATAAGTATGTGAATGTTAGTGAAGTGTTAATAGTTAATTTCTTTGCAAAGGGATCTCGCCTTTAAAGAATGTTGAATATGATAAGATTAATGTTTGTCAAATAGCGGAAGTCAAGGGAGGGGGGAGGGATAGAAGGGATAGGATGGGGGGGGAAGGGGAGGGGGAAGGGGGGGTTTTTATATTATAAAATGTAATGTAAAACTTTTTCAATAAAAAAAAAAAAAAAAGGTTTGTCATCTATGGTGATTACTATCATATGGGATAAGAGGGCTTTCCCCTTAGTCCTTTCTAAATTGTTAGGCAAGATGGTTTCGACTATAGATATTGTCCCCTGGGCTAGATTCCACTTGAGGGAGCTTCAGTGGTTTCTTTTACCTTTACAAAAGGCGGGGAAGGGCACCTCTCTGACCAGAATCTCCATACGCAGAGAGGTGCTTGCGTCCCTTCGATGGTGGCGCTCCAAGGCCATTTCCAAAGGGTGTTTTTTCCTGGACAGAGACTGGATAATTGTCACCACCGACGCCAGCAAGCTCGGATGGGGCGCACATTGCGAGACTCAAGTGGCTCGAGGCAGGTGGTCCCCCAAAGAAGCTTCACGGAGCATAAATTGGCTGGAACTCCGTGCTGTTGTTCTTGCCCTTCAAACCTTCCATCATCTAGTGACGGGTGCTCATGTATTGGTCTTAACCGACAACGTCTCCACAAAGGCTCGTATAAATCGCCAAGGAGGCACCAGATCTCAGTTGCTGATGTCGGAAGCCAAACAACTTTGTCTTTGGTCGGAACGTCATTTGCTCTCCCTCAAAGCGGAGCACATTTCGGGAGAGTTGAACATTCAAGCGGACTGGCTGAATCGTCAGTCGTTGGATCAATCAGAATGGCACCTCCATCCACGGATATTTCAGGCACTGATGAGGCGCTTCAGAATACCGGTGGTAGACCTTTTCGCATCCACAGAAAATGCTCAGCTACCCAGATTTTTTTCCCGGTACCGTGTTCCTCAAGCAGAAGCAGTAGATGCTCTATGTTCTCCATGGCCTCCAGGCCTCCTGTTTGCCTTTCCTCTGATTCCCCTCCTCCCGAGAGTCCTCAGGAAGGTGGTTTGGGAAAAGGCGGAGATAATGTTGATAGTCCGCACTGGCCTCGGAGATCATGGTTCTCCGACCTTGTGAACTTGTCCGTGGCTCCTCAGTGGATGCTTCCTTGTCCGACTGATTGCCTCAGCCAGGGGAGATACTACACCCGGACCCCAGTGGCTACAGCTGACCGCTTGGCGGTTGAGCAGGGCGAGCTCCAGCGCAGCAAGGTCCCACTTGATGTAATTAGTATAATCCAGGCCTCTCGTCCTTCCACTAATAGAATCTATTCGGCCACATGGAAGGCGTTCTGTGACTGGTGCTTTTCTCAGGACATTGTTCCGCTTAAAGCTTCTGTGACGCACGTTCTCAGGTTCCTGAGGGCAGGCTTACTTAAAAGACTTGCACTGAATACTTTACGGCGACAGGTGGCTGCAATTTCGTCTTTGTTATCCCTCAACTCCCTTCATCCTCTATCACAACACCCACTGGTTAAGCGTTTCCTTCGAGGGGCATCCAACCTATGTCCACCACCTTTACAGAGGTATCCCACTTGGGACCTGACTATTGTGTTAAACTCACTCACGGGTCCTCCATATGAACCTTTACAAACGGCCAGTCTACGACTGCTGTCATGCAAAGTATAATTTCTAGTAGCAATCACCTCTGCTCACCGCATTTCAGAGCTTGCGGCTTTGTCAATGAGGAGCGATTTATGTATTTTTCATGAGGACCGAGTAATTCTTAGGTTAGATCCCACATTCGTACAGAAAGTTAATTCGACATTCCATCGTTTACAGGAGTTGATTCTACCAAACTACTGCCCGCATCCTTCACACCCTTTGGAACTGAAATGGCATATGCTGGATGTTCACAGGGCCCTTCGTATTTATCTAACACGTACAGCGGACTTTCGACGATCCAAATCCCTCTTTGTGTCATTTCTTCCTGCGTCCTTGGGATCCAAAGTATCCTCGTCAACGATAGGTCGTTGGATCAGGTCGCACAATAGCTACTGCATATGAACTTCAATCTTTGATTCCACCTTCGGCGATAACGGCTCATTTGACAAGAAGCGCTTCAACCTCGGCAGCCTGGGCAACTCAGGCTTTTCTACTTGAAATTTGCAGGGCTGCTACCTGCACTACGCCGTCACCATTCATTCATCATTAGAAGATCGACCAATTTGCGTCGGCTGAAGCTTCATTTGGACGCAGAGTTCTTCAGAAGGTTATGGGTGATGGAGAGTCATTTGTCCAGACTGTTCCCACCCTGAATTTGGGACGTTAATCTTAGGTATGTCCCACTCCTGGCTGCTGTCTCCACCTCACAATGGAGAAGGGGCGTTGGTCCTACCTGACACGCACCTTCTCGTTGGGTGGAGACAGCAGCCAGTCCCTCCCTTACAGTCTGGATGATTTTAATTCTTGTTTGTAATTTCTTTCCACACTTAGCCTGTCTTCATCCTTCACAAAGCTGGGAAGCCCCGTGCTCGGGGGCGGGATTTAGCTTTGACAGGCTCAGTCCTTATCTGATTGGCACGAGCTGAACCACTCCTGGCTGCTGTCTCCACCTAACGAGAAGGTGCGTGTCAGGTAGGACCAACGCCCCTCCTCTTCTACCTCCCCTCAATCTTCTCTTTGGCAAACTAAAAATGCCCAACTTCTCAAGCCCCTTAGCTTGAGAATCCACCTCAGGATTTCAATATCTCTTCTCAAGTACTGGACCCCAAACTGGAAACAATAAAAGGAATCCCCACTGGGACACAGAATAATGGAATGATTATCTCCCATATCTAAATGCAGATTTTCTATTAATGCCAGATCAAGATTATATTGGATTTTTTAGCTGCTGCTTCACAGTGATTGTTTATGGTCAACTGACTTTTTATGTAGATTGCTGCTGCCAAGCCAGATCTCTTCAATCCTGGGCCTATGAATTTTATTTTCCTGCCCCCACTATGTAGGGACTTAATATTTGTCATCGCTAAATATTGTATTGTTGGCTGTGGCCCAATGTACAAATCTGTCAAGGAGGTTTTAAATAATGAATTGTTGATTATTATTTATTATTATTTATAGTTGGGTACACAGGCAGCCAGGCATTTAGCCTGGATTTGACATTTTTATCCACCAATTAAGTCCTCCTAAGGACCTGAGATTGTCAATGTCATTGTAAGGGTCCTCTCTGATGTTCTTTGAGCTTGGTCGTTTTCTTGCAAATGTTTGATTACCCAAATTAGGTAGCATCCTCAGTGCTCACAGTTATTGTTGTTTCACAGTGATAAAGGTATCATTGCAAGATGTAAACTGTTTGAAGTAAGGCTACCTTTTGGAATTGACTGACGGTGATTTGTCAGTCCTGATGTTGTTCAAGTAAGGCTCCCAATGTTTTGGAATTGCATGCAAATTACTATTATTAGAACAATCTTTGCTTTCTCTGCCACTTATATTTGCAAGTACAGTAGAACCTCTGATCACGAACGCTTCTGACCACGACCAAATTGGGTTCGAACCAAAAAATTCACATTTTTTTTCGCAGCCGATTTCCACTTCAGAGCCAAATTTCCAAAATTAGATTTGGGTCATGACCAAATCAGTTTGCGACCAAAGTTATGGAAAGAATTATGGTTGTGGCCAGAGATTCTACTGTATTTGTATTTTGTGATTTTATCCAGTTCGTTCTCTTCTCTTCTACTGTGCCAAGGTAGTGCAATGCCCACTAACCAATTTTTTTTGTCTTTTTTATTTATTCTTATTTCATTTGAAGGAAGATTTCTTAGTTGAGTTTTTTTTACCATTACCTAATTTAGTTCTAGAATTTGGTTTCCTGTCAGCATTACAATCTCTGCAGAAGTTGTTATATGGATTGATTGATTTTATGGTATATTCCACTAATTTGCTATAACCCCCCTCCCCCAAGGAATTTACAAGTTAGCTTTAGAAATGACATATGTAGATAATAAAACCAAAATCATTTACAAAAGAGCTGAAAGCAAAAACCAAGAGCATTCAATCTATTAGTAGCAGCAGCAGAAAAAAAATTCAATCCAAATGTCAATTGAATAAAAATATCATATCCCTAAAGGGATGAACAATTACATGTTCTTTTATTATAGCTCCTGTCACTCTAGATCATTGATGATCACTGAGACTGATGAAAATTGGAATATCTGATATTCATAAACTTGAAAATATCACTAAAGTTGTCTGGTGTAATGAATTGCCAATGCAAAAAATTGAGTCCAGTAGCATCCATAGACTATTGTAAAATTATAACAAAGATATACTGCCCAAGACAGTCTGTTTTGCCATCGAACAGCTCCTATTGTTGCATTATTTTTCCTAATATATAGCTTTTCTTGAAATCCCCTTGTTAGAACAGCAAAATCCCACTCCCCCTGCAAAAAATTCATGGGTTGCTTCTCTGGGAAAGCTAAAAAACAATGACCAAGAATTTACTTGGTGAAAAATATCCTGCAACCTTGGTGCCACTACTGAAAAAGGGCCCTGACCTTAACTGTGCCTCAGAAAACAGAGGAAAATAAATCAGTGCTTCAGCTGATAATTCTACAACAAAATTATAAACGATTTTATAGCTAAGTTGCATATAGATCTGGAGGGAGTGCTGTTTTGCCTAATTCGTGGGCTATTTCTGGGTGCTGCTGGTCATGGCACTGGAACCATTTCCTTTCAGCACTAATCAAAGACAAAGCTAGCTTGTTATCAGTACTTCTCTACCACTTCACCATATGCTCCTCTTGTGCAGTAATGATCTGTCATGCGGGCTAATTCTGGACTCAGGTTTAGTGCTTTTTTAGAAAATGCTAGATGTGCATGAGAAATAGCCTGACAAGTCACAGGTGCAAAACATCTCCACATCTTTGAACTGTTATTAGGGCAACTTGATAGGTAATTAAACTAGCTAGAAACCAAAGTGAAATACAATATACTCATATTTTGTACCTATAACTATCAACCCATACATACCAATTGTGTGATATTAAGTAGGTTGAATACAGAAGTAATAGCACTAGCAATAACACTTAGACTTATATGCTTCCTCTCAATGCTTTACAGCCCTTTTTAAGTGGTTTACAGAATCAGCATATTGCCCCCAACAGTCTGGATCCTTGTTTTTCTGACCTGGGAAGGATGGAAGGCTGAGCCAACTCTGAGTCACTTAGAATCGAACTCGTGGAATGAGCACTGAGTTAGCTCATTCCACGAGTTCGATTCTAGAATGCAGTACTACATTCTAACCACTGTGTTACCACGGCTCTTTTGAGTAGACCAAAGTCACCCAGACTTTGGGTGGATCGATTAATTGAAATTTGAACCTGGATTTCTTCAGTTTAGCTTCCTAAACTTGGTTGGTATGTTGGACAGATCTTGAAGCTGGGAATGTTCTGCCATTTCCCTTAAGATCAGAAGGGAAAAAGGAAAGAAATGGTGAAAAGAATATTTGCTTGAAGGTAAGGAGCTTAAAGGAAAGAAGAAAATGAACTATTTGAATGGTCTTTTCCTTGTCAGCCATGAAAGTGTTAGTGTAAGCCACCAAAATAATGCCAAATTTTTGGGGATAAATATTTTTGTGGGTATAATAAACATTGATTAGCTGAAGAGATAAATTTACTGGCAACTAGTCTATCATCACAATTGGATTCTGGATAGCATTTTGGAATCAGGTAGAAGGATAGCAGAGGCGTGATGGCTCACCATGGGGGAAAGTCAAGGGTGAAGCCGGATGTGTTTAACAAGCACCCGATTCATTTAACAACCACCTTTTTTAGTGACAGAAATTCTGGCCCCAAATAAATTGAGGACTGCCTGTGTGATGTCTCTGCACTTTAACAGTCCTTTCGAAGGGATTCTTTTCTGTTATTGAACGAATCCTCCAAGTGCAGCCTTGATAAATTCCAGGATATCTATATGTGTTAGACCAGAAAGAAGGAATTGCAATTGCCATGCTCTGCTGTCCATATGGACACATCTGGACACATCTGGATAGCCATGGTGAGAAACAGGATGCTGGCTCAGATAGGCTCTTTGGTCTCTCCCCAGGGCTGCTATTCTCACACATAAAAGAGCTGCCGAACAGTCAAGAGAATTGGAAAATGAGGAAGCTAGTTTTTCACATGGTGTTAAATCAGCAAACCCTGGAAGTGGTACAGAGTGCTGCCTGACATGTTATTGTGTGGTTGCCTAATGCTTTTTATTTGCACAGCAGAGCAATGAACATGTTTATAAAATGTGGCAGCTGAGATGCAAAGCTGTGCTCAGAGTTGAAGGAGGAGAAAGGGGGTGGGGAGACTCTATTGGGTTGCTATTTCCTTTTCAGCCTGACCCCAGATTGTTTGGAAGGAGTTTCCTCCTCCTCCTGATTCTCTCCCATCCCCACTTCCCCCCCCCACTCCCCCAGCCTCTGAGGGGTGTTAACAAATTACATGCAGACTTTCTTCCAGAGCAACTTTTTCTTCTGTCTGACCTAAAAGGAGAAAGCTGACAGGACGGCACCGGCAATGATGGCAAACTTTTGCTTAGTTGGATCTTAATGGCTGGCTGTGTCCCTGTGGACTGAAGAGGGAGGATGGCATATCCAGAGAAGTCTCACTTGAGGAGATCCTTCAGTGAGCACATCAGGGTCTCCACCAACAAAGCCTGGGATATCTTTTGGAAGAGTGCACGAGAGAAGCGTTTATCAGGTTAGTTGCCTGAGCCCTTATACCGATAAAGCTCCAATCCAAGACAAATTCTGCTTTGCTTAACAGATCTCTTGCATGCGTCATTGCATGCATCATGCGGCCAAAACCTGATTATTTGTGGGGAAGCGGGGGGGGGGGGGGAGAAGCTTGGGTTCCCACATGACACTTAGGTGTTGCAGTTTGTTAGGTTTCAAAGTACCTGCTGAGTATCAAAAGCTGCTGGGCATGGTCTCTTTTCTTATTAACACTGACACAAAGCAAGCTTCATGCGCTGAGATGTATCAAGTAAATATGCAGTACAGGACATGATGGCATATGGGAACTGGATGAAACAGGGGAATTGCAAAATCCCCCACTAGTTCTGTTCCTTCAATGCCACTTTGCAAATCTGGCAACTATAAATAGCTACTATGTAAAGCCCAAGAACGAAGTTAAGACATTTGGAATGGTTTTATGTTAAAAATATATACAGTATACATTATATATTTGCATCGATATATAATACTGTAGGCTTTTCGCATCGATCTAAGTACATATGGGGAAAAAAACGACAAATTCTAACTGGCGGTGTGATTGTGAGAAGATGGTTGTGTTGATACTCTGACACTCAGTGGGGTAATCTGGTACTACCAAGTAAATATTTGAGAAACGTATTCTAAATGAAGTACTGCTCCTAGAGAACATTGTTTCCGAGACATATTGGCTTTTTAGCCTGAGTTTTTGTAACTCTTACCTATGGCTCTATTGGAAGGACATTCCAATCTTCAAAAGAAGAATTATGTTTTTATGCTAACACTGGCATAGCGAGCTTGTCCTAGCTTAAATGTCAGCTCTTGGTCCTTTCCAACTTTGCTGAGATGTAGGAATGTAATTTGGCAGCTTTGATGTTTACTTTCAGGTGGTTCCATTAAGTCTGAACAAGATTCTACTTTACAGGTAAGTGAAGCAGGACTATGTGTATGCCCATCTCTTCATTTAAGAGGGTCTCTTAGCTACTTCCCTTCTTGATATGACTGCTTTGCCACATTCAAGTGAACATAAAAACAAGTAGTAAGGTACTCATTCTTGATATTGTATATTCATTCCTCCGGAGTTTGTTTATTCATTTGTGGTCCTGGTTAGCATCTTTTAAGCAGAGGCTTGCATATAGGAAGAGGATAAGATTTTCGTGATAATAATAAGGAGCTCAGAATGTAGTTCTAAGACAAAAAACTCAGAGATTTAGAATGGATTAAAGCAGCGGAATGTTTATTCAACGTCTGTAACGCTAGAAGTTTATTCTACTTTCCGGATCTGTTTTCTCTTTATCTGTCAAGGGAATGCCCTACAGGGCTGTTCTTTTGGGGGGTAGGGCAGGACTCACAAATGGCAGGAAGAACAAACAAGGGTCACAGAAGATACAGTAACATTGAGAAATCCTTTATGTGGCCTTGAACTTTCTAGATTTAGTTGTACTCTGTAAAAACTGGGATAAAGAGGAGGGCAGGAAAGTGAAAGTGAAAGCAATCAAATGTTCTGTGGAAGAAATATAGACAACAATTCCTGTTGCCAGGACTCTGAAATTTGAGTCCCACACTGCACACATCTACTTGCATCAATAAAAATAAAAACACCTTAAAGCTCAGTTTTTTAAATAAGTGAATATCTTATATAGCAAAAACTCAAAAAAGGCTTATAATCCAGAATTCAGGGCCTTTCTCCACTTTCATCTAACAATGGCAAGAGCATTCCTTGCAATGTCTTTTTCCCCCCCTGCCTAGTCCCTAGGATGCCACTGTTTCATTCTTATGCAATTAGTGAGACACATTTACATTTCTGCAATGATAACATTTCTCTTTAAAGCCAAGAGTATCCACCATCAGCCACAAGACATGTAAAATATGTTACACTTGGTCACCAGTGGTGGGTTCTCCCGAGCCGGTCATGTGACGATATGATGTCACCGAACCGTTTTGCCACCCCCGCCACCCTGCCCCACCCCCAATCTATTGCTGCCTCCTGAGTCCCAGCTGATAGCTAGAGGGGAAAAAACTGTTTAAACTCTTTCCGTAGGGCTTCAAAGGGCTGCCCTACAGCTGATCAGTGTTAAAAAAAAACAAATGAGTAGGCCGGTGCCTGCAAAAATAAATGGGTAGACCAGTGCCTGCAAAAATAAGTGGGTAGATCAGTGCCTGCAAAAAATAAATGGGTAGATCGGTACAGCTCTGCAAGCAGTTAAAAGCCTGGTAGACCAGTACCTCTGCTAAATCCTAAATAATTGTCACATGACCATCAAGCCACACCCACAAAATGAGCCATGCCCACAGAACCGATAGTAAAAATTTTAGAACCCACCCCTGTTGGCCACCCATTTTGTTGGAGATGAGGCTGAATGACCAATAATAGACTGGATCAGAAAGGTTATTTCATGCTTGGTCATTTCAGGACACAATTTTTGCCCTCTAATTGCCCAGAAAACTTCTGTTGTCATTCTGCTGTTATCTCCATAAAGGGTTGGATAGAGCACTGTTGACTGATGGGCTTTTGGATCTGTGAAAGACAATAGCAGTTTATTTTTTTAATACTACATTCCTATCTCTAGCTCTAGCTCTAGCTCTAGTTCTAGTTCTAGTTCTAGCTCTCTATCCCTGTCTCTCTCTCTATCTCCCTATCTATATTCTATCCAATGATCTGGAACAGAGGCAGTAGAGGGAAGCTAGGGATTGGCAGCAATTTAAAGCTGGTAACTCAGCAGTAGGGAAATTGAAACATCTCAAGTATTTGAAAAGAAGTCATTTGGAGGGAGTACTGTTTGCCATTAGCTCAAAAAGAGAGAGAGAGATAGAGAGAGCTCACCCACTCTTCTGTAGAATCTGAGCAATTATTTCAAACAATAGCAAAATTTTAATGTTTTTTTTAAAAAAATTAGCTCACCAAAGCAAGAACACATGGCTGTAATTACACAGATGAATGGATCTGTCAAAACCAGTTGTACATAATATTTCCTTGCCCCATAGGAATTAAATGAGACATCAATATATAATAAAGATAGTTATTATTGCCAAACTGGCTTCTTACCATCATTTATTTCTGCTTGATTTTTGTGGATGCTGCAGAACATAATGTTTTCCTCTCCCCAAGTTGTCTGGTAGATCAGCAATCTCCTTGTCTTTCATTAAGACGCTATGGGAGATTCCCAATACAAATCTGTTGAATACAATAAATTTATAAGAAAACAGTTCCCCTTAGTCATTTGAGCATGTCCAAGACAGAGACACAATTCTATTGGTAATGATTTAGGACTAATGAATTTCTTTAACTACTACTCAGTATAAGTTAGATAAGTGAATGGTTATTCTTATGGGGTGGTGATGAAACCTCCTACATTTCAAGAGATACTGTCTTCATTTTTCCACCCTCAAAACTTTCATAAAAGAAAGTATGCAGAGATGCAAGAATATATCTGCTGGAAGGTCTGATGCAATGAAGAATGTTTTGATGCATGCCTCAGGACACCTGACATGGCCATCTAGGTCTTAATGGAATTATACTTTTCCAGAACCTTGTACAGTCAGGCTTCTCAACAGCAGAAGACTAACATCCAGATGCATATTATCCATCAACATGGGAAGGTCACAGATGGATTCTTGTATGTGTTGTCTGCCTGAACAAAAGTAGGTTGTTCTGAATTTTTGGCTACAGTCAGCTTGTTTTCTGTCTTTCCAAAGTTCTGAGGTCATCTTGAACCAAATAAATATGTAAAACAAAAGGCTGAAAAGAGAATGCAAAAGAAGGACAAGTGCTTAAAAGAAATGAACTCTATCACAGGAGTTTTTTTCCCCATGAAATCTCAATTTCAATCAAAGTAAAACAGAAATAATGGCCTTTACTTAGTTTTTTTTTTTTTATTTGATTTATATGCCGCCCTTCTCCGGAGACTCAGGGCAGCTTACAATGTGTTAAGCAATAGCCTTCATACTTTTGTATATTTATAAAAAGTCAGTTTTTTATAAAAGCCAGCTTTTTATGCCCCCACAATCTGGCTCCTCATTTTACCTACCTTAGAAAGGATGGAAGGCTGAGTCAATCTTGAGTCTGGTGAGATTTGAACTTGCAGTAATTCTGTTCTTAAAGCAGCTGTTCTTAATAACAGTGCATTAGTCTGCTGCACCACCAGGCTCTTAGTAACTTCATAACATTTTTCGTGTGCTCCAATTATATTATGAAGTAAGCATGAAGCAATACCCAGAATAGCACACAGGAGGGTCTGTCTCAGCTGCAATTGATTTGGAGATTGAATTAATGCTGACACATTGTCTCAAATTTCAGATGGCAATACAATTTTGTTTCAAGAAAGAATGGGGACCCCCCCCCCTCTTCTTTGATGGTAGGATGTACAGGTAATCTCTGCTATGACAGCTGCAATTAATCTGATGTGAAGTAATCAGTTTTCTTCCACTAGTGGCAGAAATCAGAATTTTCAGATTGAACTAAAGCATTCTTTTTGTGAAAGTAATGAAAGCTTCAGGCATAATGACAGTAAGAAATGGCTAACTTCCACACATTAGTTTTATAAATATTTTTCTTTTAAAGGGGTTTTATGGTTCGTTCATTTAGTGATGTAGCCATCATTTTATGTTCATCTCAGCTGGGAAGCAAGATGTTCTTACAGGTGTCCTACAGCTGGTATTTTTCCTGCTTTGAAAATGAAAGCCTGACTAAATACACATGGCGTTAAGCATGTATCTGAGAAATGGGGCTTAATGCAGTCACTCCTACTTTACAGGAAAGGCACCTCATTGATTAGAGAAGCGATCAAAGGATAAACAGTGACCTCACTTCCTTTTCCTTCAACTCAGGATAGAGGGAGGTCTTGCCAGAAAACCTCCAGGCACTTTCCCATGGCGGTTTTCTTCTTTCTAAGGGTGGGCAGGAAATTGCTCCACCTCTTTCATTCTCTGTCTCAAAGCAGACTAAGGACAGTGCTTGGTAAGAGAACATCAGCAGAATTTTAACATTGTGGGAGATGAGCTATACTAGTCTTTGCCATCCCAAAATATTAGAATATCAGCACTTAAGACAAGTTTTAATAAAAGGCATCAGTGAGTTGTGGTTCACAACGGCTTGTGTCTTAAAATAAAATTTTCCAGTTGTCATTTTCTTTTGTTCTCTCTTATAAAAGGAGCCTGTGTAGCGTAGAGGGCTAATGCCTCCTACTAAAGGCAGCAATTAACACCAGCTGCCTGTAATTTCTCCGAGTTTCTCTGAGTTCAATCCTAGCCAGGCTCAAGGTCGACTCAGCCTTCCATCCTTTCTAAGGTGGGTAAATTGAGGACCCAGTTTGTGGGGGCAATAAGCTGACTTTCTATAAATATACAAAAGTATGAAGGCTATTGCTTAACGCATTGTAAGCCACCCTGAGTCTCCGGAGAAGGGCGGCATATAAATCAAATTAAATAAAAATAAATAAAATAAAATAAAATAAATGTGAACTTAGCTCTGTTGCCTTGATCAATAGCAGGAGGTACAACCTGCCCTCCTTTCCTGATGTCTACTAGCGTCATTACCCAAACTAGTAACATCATCAGTCACTAGCACTGATGATATTACATAATTTAGGTAATGAAACGTCTCCAGAAGAATCAAGGACTCCCTATTTCAACCCTGAGCTACAAATATTTTCCTTTATTGATAACACAGCTCTGCAAAGATTTCATCTACGGGCAAGAAAGGTGAATGAAAGACTGCTGCAAAGTGAGAGAAAGTAAGGAGGTGGCTTTTTTTCGTTATAATCCTATGGACTACATAAACCATATCCCTCCACAAAGCCTTAAGTATATAGGAATAGTTTCTTGCTCTTTTGTAATCCATCCTTCACTGGTACTTAAAAATGGATGTTGGGAGGACCAAAGAGATTAAGAAAATAGGGACTCGCCTCTCCTCTCCTCACCTCCCGCCTCCCACCTCCATCTCTGTCTTCTGTTTTTGCATCTAATATCTGAATAGTGAAGCAGGAAGGATTAGTTTTCCAAAGGAAGGACTTTTTACTTTTGTCTTTTCTCCCTTATGCACATGCACTGTCTAATAAGAAATCAGAAACATTTTGGCCCGATTTTTCCTATGAAGGAGCTACTTTTGATGCTGCAGAAACAGGAAGCAAGCAAGCAAGCAGATACTGGTGATAATTTAGTCTTTGGACAACAGTATAAGCTTTATCATGCCTCCTACCTCGTTGATTAGCAAAAGTCAGAAGTAAAAGGAATTTGAACTGTTATTCACTTTTCTTGCATGCTGTGCTGAACCCTGACCATAGAATAACACAACTTCGATAGGTTTCAGAGAGTTCCTGTTTGTGGTGTTTTTCATTTTATTTATATCTATATATCAAATTAAGAAACTGTCCATCTCTCACACAGAAAGACTCTGGGTGGAGCTCCTTCCCTTTGGTTCTTTATAGGCAATACTCCAGACCAATTGGACAATTTTAAATGGCGGCATTAATATTAATAATTCACATAGGTTTAAAGAAACCCAACTCCAAACAATTCTGGATGCTTTATATAACAAAAAAGCTAGGACAACAGAAAAGCCATATAAAACAAGGCAAAATCTTACAAGGCAAAATCTTGCAAATGCTCTGCCACGACTCTGGGAGAACAGCCGTGTTTTCAGCACCTTTCAGAACATAATTATAGTAGAAACCATACAGATAATACAATTCCAGAGGTCAGGAAACATGATAGGCAAGGCTAGTATAGGTGTCCTGCGTGAGCAGGGGGTTGGACTAGATGACCTCCAAAGTCCCTTCCAACTAAGTTACTGTTACTTCCAAGAATCTAACTGAGAGAAATTGAAGTGTATCCAGTTTGCCAGATCTTATTGGACAAGGGAAAACAATCAGGGTTAGGTGATCCCTCAAGTAATCAGATCCTACACGATTAACGGCTTCATAAGTGAGGTACTGTTTACAGTTACCTTGCAATAGATGTGGAAGCAACTGGCAACCAATGCAGCTCATAGTATCGCTTATACCATAACAAGTCCATTATTGCTCATGTCACTACATTCTGGAGCAGCTGGATCTTCCCAATGATTTTCAAGAGCAGCTCCAAGTATTGCAATATTCCATTTGTGAGCTGAATAGAAGATAAGTAGACATATGAAGAACCTCTCATTCCAGGAATGAGCACAACTGGATGACTCTATACAAAGGCTCCCTTGGCCATTTGCCCCCGAAGCAAGAATTGTGAGTCCAAGATGATAATAAGTTTAGATAGTAAACTTATTATCTCACCCAGATAATAAGTTTATATTTAGATAGCTATATACTGCATCTCATCAGAAAATTTAAGCAAACTGTGGTGTATTGGGCCACAAATACCTATTCTCTTTGAATTCTGGATCTTAAAAGTTTGCTAAAGTTGATGTCAGGTTGGAATCCTCTTCAACGCAAGTAGTTCAAGGAGGATGGTTTTGATTCTACTTTATTTACTGAGCAAGGTTTAACACTCAAGAGCCATCAATATATCACTGCATCTCCAAAATAATAATAATAACCATATTTGAGAGAGACAGTCTGGTATAGTGGTTAAGGTGCTGCTCTAGAAGCCAGGAAGCTGTGAGTTCTAGTCCAGCCTTAGGTGAGAAAGCTGCCTTGGTGACTGTGGGCCAATCACTCTCTCTCAGCCCAACCCACCTCATAGGGTTGTTGTGGTGGGAAAAATTGCTGCCTTGAGTTACTTATAAAGTAATAAAGGATGGATAAAAAATCTAGCAATAAATTAAATAATTATTCTCTGGAAGTGCATGTGGCTTTAGCTAGGCTCAAAAGAAAAACAGGTCAAGTTTGCTTCAAATATCTTCTCATGTTGAATTTCATAGTGAATCTTTAAAATGGCAGTGACCTATGACACAGTGTGTTTTCTGTCTTTCCAGACATGGAGAGTGCAAAGGCATTGTTTAGGAAAAGAAATGTGCAATAGGAAATATTAGGATAAAAGTGCATGGTTAGATTAAAAAAGTGACAAATAGCATTTCTACAACACAATCAAATTCAGCTTTATATATACAAACACAACTGTGTTTTGTTTGCTGGTATAAACTTTGAGGCACAGTTAACTTTTTAGAATTTCCTACGTATATCCATTCCTAGTATTTGTTGCTATTTTGGATCATAAAACAAACTGCATACATACTTGTTCAGTACAAAGAGCACATTTGCAAAAGCAGTTACAATGTGCTGCAGAAGCCAACCCACTTTTTAAGTAGGTTTCCAGGGAACTGTTCAGGCATTTTCCATTTCGGTGGGTTAATGAATTATTGCTTAATCCAATCTTTTCTCACTGGAATAGCACTCTCTCGGTACACATAGTCAAATGTTGCTCTTACTTATCCAACCCAATTCCCAGGATTTAGTTTGGTATTCTACCAGAAATTACCTCAGATGAAAATCCAGGCCTATCATTTAATTTTCCTTCCAGGTATCATCTGCATGCAGAGTAATACCTCACATGTACCATGTTTCCCCGAAAATAAGACCCTGTCTTATATTTTTTTGAAACCTGAGTATTGCCATGCACTCAAAAGCCTGATTGGGCTTATTATCAGGGGCTGTCTTATTTTGTGGAAAAAAGGGTAATAAAAACATTTTCATCAAACCAGAGCAGAAATTGGCTGCTGCTCTTCCATTCTGAAGAGACAGGGAGTAATAGGATAGTATAGGAAGAGTAGGGGTTGGGTACATAGGCTCAGAAACACTGATAGGTACTGTTGTAGGAAATACTGCAGCAAACCAGCAATTTAAACTATTTATTGTCCAGCGGGGGGAAGCCAGCATGAACAGTCCTCTAAAAGTTAGTTCTCACACTGTCAAAAGTAAACAACCTGATGGAAGATCAGGCTATTACCAAAATGAGGAACAGATGGAAACTGTATCTCTGGCCCAAAAAAGGATTTGCTTCTAACCCTTTACATGGACTGTGTGGGAGGAAGAAGTGCTAGAAATTTGACCATTGATTGCTAGGCATACAGAGAGCTCATATTTGATTCATAGCAGCTGCTGGAACCCTTTCGCAATGGCTTCATAGTTTTGCCGCAATAAATCTATTTCTCTGACCCTTCATGTCCTAAGAAATGCATTCTTGCAGTGTTTTGCCTTATTAGCGCAGAGAGCTCTAACAAGGCCTCAGCTAATACTTGCCTTCTGTTGCAAGCTAACCAAATCGCAAACAGCCGCTGTGCATGCAATAGGGCTTTTTAATGCTTGTAAACTTAAATTTGGGGAAGATTTCTGCAGGTGACCTCTGATCTGCTGATAGCCCGGAGGCATCCTCTAAGCCACGGGTGTAAAATTTGTGGCGTCACATTGCCATCTCGTGATGTCTTGACACATTTTTTCCCTTTGTGGAGCTGGGTGGGTGTGACCTGAGCATGACACATTTGGCCCGTGGGCTGCCAGTTTGACACCTCTGCAAGCTAAGGAACATACAGTACTTGATACCAGAAGTATTATAAAATATGTATAACAAGCATACTTAAACCAATAGCTGTGCAGAATTGCTTAAATGTACACAATTCAGCTTAGTTGAGGAAGCTGTTCTGGTGTCAGTTCTCACTGAAAGATGGTTTTGAAAGACGCACACATCAAGATTTTTTTTTCTGTGTTGACTAAAGAACTCTCCCAGTATGTCATGTGTGTGCCAGAGGGGGGCAGCAAAGGAGCTGCAGGTACCTTTTTCTACTATTGAAAAGGGAGCTGAGATTGTCATCGTCTTTGGTGGAGAAAGTAATACTAACTTTTCTTGGAAGAGAAAACATTATACAACATTGGAAAGCTTGTGAAATCCACCCAAAGGCGGTGGTGTCTTGTCATACAAACAGCATAACTGCCATTTTCATCAGTATCCGTGCAGCTTCTTGTGATTAGTTGTGTATTGCAAATTGGAACAAGTACATTGTTCAGCATTTCCATCAATGCACACAGCAATTGCCTATGAAGTAGTTTGGTGAACTTTTCTTTTTATTTGAATTCAGCCATGCCCTGCTTGTAAGGGATTTAAAGATATATACCCTGTTTCCCCCAAAATAAGACATCCCCTGAAAATAAGCCCAATCGGGCTTTTGAACGCGTGGCAATAAGGCCAAGCGCTTATTCCAGGGTTCAAAAAAATATAAGACAGGGTCTTATTTTGGAGGAAACACGGTAATACTGGTGGGTGAGGAAAAATTTAATCGTGTGTGACTGAGGATATTAAAAGACAAACACCTGGGCAGCAATAAAATGTTATCCTTAGTCCTTCCTGCCAAATAATAGAAATTCAAGCAATGCCTTGTTTAACCCAACTTCTCTATTCTTCAGAAAAGGAACAATGGAAACTTGGCATTTTGGAATAAGTCCACGAAATAGCCAGGTCGGTATAGTGCTGTGATGGCGAACCTATGGCAGGTGTGCCCGAAGTGGCATGCCAAGCCATGTCACTTGGCACACGCGGCGTCGCCCGTTCCTCTTCTGGGTTTCTGGCACACACGCGCACATGATCATCAGCTGGCCTTTCTGCATGTGGCAGTGCTGGAAACGGGAAGAGTGCTCCCTTTTTGGCACTTGGTGCTGCCTGCACACGTGCGCTTTCTCTTTTTGGCACTCAGGGCGAAAAAGGTTCGCCATCACTGGTATAGTGGTTAAGATACCAGGATAGAATCAGTAAATAGTGAATTCTACTTCCACTGGGTGTCTTTGGGGCACTTACACTTAGTCAAAAACCACCTCATGGAATTTTTGTTTTGTAGGGAAAATAGAAGGAGAAGGAAGGATTATTATATTTGCTGCCTTGTGGAAGGAAGGAAGGAAGGAAGGAAGGAAGGAAGGAAGGAAGGAAGGAAGGAAGGAAGGAAGGACACATCACCTAGTTGGAAAGAGACAGTTCTTCAGGATGACTTTCTAGGAGATTGAAAGACTCTTTGCCTCTTTTGCATTGATGTGAGTAACCAGTTATTTTCCAGAAATGTGGATTTTTGTGTTTCAAAACTGTACAAGACTGAGGCATGTTTCTTAAAACCAGGTTGGCTGCATCCCCTCCCTGTTTGTATGTTAGCCTAGTGTCTTATGCAGCGGCAAACTGCAAGACAACATTGATACCATTTTTGGTGGGAAACAAATGAACAGAGAGCTGGTATTTTAAGCCTTTTGTACGGTTAAGATATCTAGAAAAGTATGTGTATCAGAAGGAATCCTAAACTTATCTAAAGCTAGAGAAATTGTGAAACATCCTTACCTATTTTTCCAGTGAAGTAATTATATTGCTGCTCCGTCTGCTCTGATTCTTGGTTGACAGAAATAAGCTTATTAGCCGCTGAAAAGTGCTTGCCACTCAAGACGAAAAATTATCCTTCTGTAGAATTCCTAGATTTTTAAAAATTCTTTAAAAAAAAAGAATTTGTTTGATATACTATTTTAAGCAGCCTGGACCTCCAGTAATAATTCAAAATGAATAAATATTTGTGACTTAGACTTCTAAAACACATTTACGTTCCAATTTTTCCAGGTTCTTCCTCAAGTCTGTGCATTTTTATAGAGACACTGGAATCTGTTGGTGGCGTTACTTGACATATTCATTCTTTGTATATGTGTGTGTCTGTATCTCTGAGTGAATGTTGACTCCCCATGACTGCCTGGCAAGTCCTTAAAGTTTTCTTGACAAAATTACAGAAATAGTTGGCCATTATCTCTTTCTTAGGGCAGTCTTCCCATTTCTAGCCTGGTGCCTTAATCACTGCACCAAACCATTCTCTTCATTCTCTCTGTATATATACTAATTTCTGGATGCCGCTGCATTCTGGATGTTTTGCGCTATTTTCTGTTCTCTCTCCCCTTAGGATTCAGCTTAAAGCACTCTGGATCAGGTTGGCAAGGCAACTTCCAAACATTTCCTAATTCTTTTGAGGCAAAATCCAACTCTTGCCATGAGATCAGCATCTCAAAAATGTATCCCAGTAGCAAGGATTCCCATGGTCACCATCTGTATAACCAGTTACTTATTCTCAAATTTCTACCAATGTTCTTAAACAGAAAAGAGCTAAGAAAACACTCCTCTGCCATCAGGTCCATCTCTTCTGTTCTTTTTTAATCACCAAAAGTAGTTATTTTATTAAATGTCTTTAGACAGGGCAGAACAAATAAACGAATTAGCAATGTTGTTAAATCAAAGTAGTGAAAAGCCAAGAAAAGTGGTGGGATATATGCATTTATGTTAATTTTCATTCTTGCAAATGGATTATTCTTCAAAGAGCATTCAGGGCTTTTTGCTTTCGTGGAGAAATAAATCCAGCTGTGTTTCCATGTTCACAGAACATATAACAAAAATAACATTTATATTTATATTTATAAAAGGAAAAATATCTCCTGGGAATAGTAAGTACTTAATGCCTTTCTATCATAAACTCTTCCTTGCATGACCACATCTTAGCCTTGCACAAATTCTGATAAAAATAAGTCTGTTTGGAAGTAAATTAGCTGCTAAGTTAGTCGTTATTTTTGTTATTTTTCCATGCTAAGTCGGAATGGGTTCAGGAATGGTGATCAGGCCACCTACTGAGTTTCACGGCTGACATATGAACTGGTTTGGAGTTGAATCTGGGCTTCCCAACTATAAAATCCTGTCTGCTCTTCTACTGTTTATTCAAAAGATGTAAGATCTATTCACTACAAGATATATCATTTGTCCTCCTTGGAATCCTTTCTAGGTTATTATTCTTGTTTGTATGATTTAAGAGAGAGGAGAGCTCTACTATATTCAAGGTCTATTAAATTGCCTTACCAGAGCGGCAAAATGCCTTTTTCTTGTTATTGCTGGAAAAGAAAGGCATTAAGCGGTATTCTTTTCCTTCTAGCAATGTGTTGATACAGGTTGCAGTTTCTAAAACTAGTTCAAAAAATCAAGACAATGATCAGCGATTTGTAGTACATATGCTAAGCTGTGAATCTGTGAACCTGAGCATCATAGTGTTATTGATTGATTGATTATGTGTCATTAAATCTTTATTGACATTTAGCATTATTACAAAACAATACTTTCTAGAATAATTATATATTATTTAGATTTCTAAGGCCATTCAAAATTGCAGTTGAATTGGGCAGCCTTGAAAATCTAAATTATAAGTTAGCTAGCCCACAAATGAATGCTTCTCAGCTTCAGTGACTTAATTCCAAATGAAATAAATCCCAGATAGAATTTCAGCCAGAATTCTCCACTAATTGATGAGAATCAATGTTTTAAATATATATATAAAACTATACTTTCCCTTATTTATCGTATTCTGGCTACTTATGAAGTTCTGGCTTCATCCACTCTGCAGATAAAAAAAAAAGTATAGGATGTGATCCAAATATTTCTAAACCTCTGGAACAGAAATGCAATATAAATACACATTAAGGTTAAGGCGGAAGGGTTGAATGACAATTCTTTACCAGGAATTATTCAGTGTAAGACGTATTTAAGAACTAGAGATGAGATCACCTCCACCCTACTCTCTCTGCAAAACACAAAAGTATTTGTCAGATTTTTAAAAAATACATTTATTTTATTAAAATACATGTAGGTTATGTAGTATCACAGGAGTTCCAAATCACCAAGTGTTAATTGACATTTGGATGTTCTCAACCTTTGAATCTACTTGAAGAGTCCCAAGAAAGAGAATTGCTCTGGTAAAGTACAAGTGTTCAGGTAGAATACATGATATTGTAGATATGCAAATAGAGTATCTCTCTTATATCGAAAGATTTCCTGAAGATATGTTGACGTTCTCTCAAAAAGAATGTCATGGTTTCTGGGAGGATTTGCACTAAGGATAATTCTTAAGTTCTGTTTAACTTGGAGAGCAAATGATATATACCTTTCACAAATATGTCAAATAAAATGATCATTGCCAATGTTTCAGCAGTTCTTTTTTTCAAAAAAATGGGTAAATTATTTCTTCTTCTTTTTTTATTAGTTTATAATAAAAAATACAAAAATACAAAAGAAAATAGTGGGAAAATAAGGAAGGGAGAAGAGAAGTGAAAAGGGAAAAAAAGAAATAAAAGAGACAGACTTTTGACTCCCTTTGGTGCAGTAGAATAAGATAATAGCATCAAAATTCAACTTTTACATAATAATGTAAACTAACCATTTCTATAACAACAAACCTATCTAATCAGTAAACCTAAAATCAAAGTTTCATTTTTTTCCCACCCTCAAGCAAAAAAGTCCAGAAATGGTTTCCAAGTAGAAACAAAAGTAATTGTGTTTTTTTCTTTGATCAAAACGGTTAATTTAGCTATCTCTGTTACTCCATCAACTTTTGCAGCCATTCATTCATTATGGGAATCAAAGTGTCCTCGCATTTTTGTGCATAAAGTAATCTTGCTGCCGTTAAAAAATCATGGGCAAATTATTACAGATGTATTTAAATCTAACCAATAATAATAATACATATTTTTTATATTCTGAAGAATGCCATAGATTCTTTCCTTGCTTTCATTTGGTTTTCATTGGGGGTGGGGGAGGGAATAGGGTTCATGATTCCTGTAGCCATTGTCTCATAGCTCATTACATCTCCCAAATTACAGATGTTCCCAAATCCATACATCATGCAGCTCTGGTAGGGTAGGGAAACAGCAATTCCTAGAAAGGTTCATTATTTTTTCTTATACTTTAAAGTAAAACTTATATCAGCATCTTTTTTAAAAAATGTGCAAGCCTATTAATAATACATGCAAACATTAATTATTAATTCAAAATAATTACATATAAAATTAGCTTTTGGCACATTATAAAATTACAGTGATTGATTTGGTTTGTACGACCAATTAATCATCACATTTCTTGAGATGGCATAAAGGGAGAAGTAGAAACATCACATAACAATCCTCTTCCTCCACCTCTTCCTCCTTCTCCTCCTCCATGGAATATAAACGCTTAAAAACCCATAATATACCACTGGGTTCACAAATCATCCTGGTCCAGGGTCAACTGGAAGAACCAGCTCTTTAAGGCTTTCCTGAGAACCACATAATTGGATTTCAGAGGAAGTCTGGATGGGGAGGAACAGGCTTCGACTCAACACTTCCAAGACCAAGTGGCTGTGGATGCCGGCATCCCGATATAGCCAGCTGGTGCCATCGCTGGCTATTGGGGGCAAGTCATTGACCCCTACAGAGGGGGCTCACAACTTGGGCGTCCTCCTGGACACACGGCTGTCTTTAGAAGAGCATATGATGGCCATATGCTCTATTTATCAGGTTCGCCTGATACGCCAGTTGCGCCCCTTTCTGAGTCAGGATTCCTTATGCACAGTCACTCATGCTCTCCTCACTTCTCACCTGGACTACTGTAACGGTCTCTACATGGGGCTCCCCTTGAGGAGCACCCGGAGGCTCCAACTGGTCCAGAACGCGGCTGCGCGGGTGATTATGGGAGCGACCTGGCGCTCCCATATAACACCTCTCCTGCACGAGCTGCACTGGCTCCCGGTGGTCTTCTGGGTGCACTTCAAGGTGTTGGTTCTCACCTTTAAAGCGTTCCATGGCTTAGGGTCAGGGTATTTACGAGACCGCCTTCTGCTACCGATAACCTCCCACCACCCAATACGCTCTCACAGAGAGGACCTCCTCAGGGTGCCATCGGTCAAGCAATGTCGGCTGGTGACCCCCAGGAGGAGAGCCTTCTCTGTGGGAGCACCCACCCTCTAGAACGAACTCCCTCCCGGAATAAGATTGATTCTGGATCTCTGCACTTTCCGCAAGGCCCTGAAGATGTTTTTATTTCACCAAGCCGGCCTGGCCTGAATAGGTTTTATGGGTTAGTTTTTAATTGTATAGCTTGGGGTTTTAAATTTTGGGAGGCCGATTAATTTAATCTATTTTTAGTAATCTTAATTTTTATATTGTGTGTTATTTTAATTTTCAGCTGTTCACCGCCCTGAGTCCCTTCGGGGAGAAGGGCAGTATATAAATTCAATAAAATAAAATAAATAAATAAAATAAATAAAATAAGTGATATACCAGCAAACAGAAGCAGCAACAGAGAAGGATTTCTTTTTCATTGAAGGATCGTAGATCTGGTTCCTACCCCATTCATGGACAATCACTGAATACAGAAAATTGCTACTTGGACATAGGATGCATGAAAGGAAACTAGATAGTTATGTGTTTATAAAACTAAGAGTAAATGGAAGGAAGTAATGTATTTAAATAAAGTTAATCTCAGTGTAGAGATTATAATCTCAGGGTAGCAACTGATATATTAATATGGGGAAATAATGGTATCAATTTAATTATAAATTAAATGCCTAAATTGGATATCAAAAAGGTCGAGTTTCTGTCACCTTTGGGGATGACTTCTGCAATATTTTGAATGAATGAGTTTTAGAGGAAAATGTTATTAGGAATGAAATGAGGGAATTCTTTGAATAATCCAGTAATTTATTTTTTCTAAATCCCTTCATTTTATTCAATGAAACAAATTCCATTATTTCATTGAATAATGAATATTAATGGTAACTGCTTAGCTTCCAATGCATTGTTTAAATATAAGATTATTTATTTGTGCACATGGGAAGCGAGTCTAAAAGGATTATTGATGTGATCCATCATGATGAAAAATTGAAAGTATTAGAGAAAGGCACAAGAATAACGCAAGGATCCTAATGTGGCATAGGCCACTTTTATGACAGTGCCAAGAAAGAATCTTGAAAAAAAATGGACGCAGAAGGAAAAAGGAAGGGAAAAATTAGAGTAGCATGACTGTAGGAAGAAAAAAATACAAGTATTGTACACAACAGTATTAGCAGGTTAAATTAATTTTAACCTTCAAGTGGGATAAATTCAAGTGGACATAGAAGAAAATGATGTGGAAGTTTCTTGGAACAGTGTGGAAGGAATGATATTACAAAGTGCTAGAGAAGTGTACAGAGTAATGCTTAACAGAAGTATTAAAAAGAGGCTTGGTGGAATGTTGAAGTGTCAGAGGAAATGGATGAGGAAAGAAATGCAAATATACAATGAGAACAATTATTACAAAAAATGAAATTAATAAAATTAGTGTGCAATGTAGATTGAGGGAGAAAGTTTCAAGAAATATAGTCAAAGAGAGCAAGGAACAGTTAAAAGAGGTGGCAACATTTCAGACAGGTTTTAATGGAAATTTAAAATGCTGTTTTTGAAGATGTAAGTGGATGACTTTAAGAATGAAAGTGATGACATTATTTGGATATTTGCCTCTCAGATCTTGGAAGATTGGACAGCTTTTATGAATAGAGGCCTGCATGTCACATTTGTTACCCATCTTTGTTGGATGTTTAAAAAGGTTAAGACAATTTTGGAAATTTTAGACTAAATCACAGGACCTTCAAGATTAATATACAATTGAAAGCAGAAGCTTTCCTTATGGGATTGATGGATACACATTTGGGAAAAAAATCATGGAACTTGGTTTTTATATATGAATAACTGCAGTCAGATTCTTATATGCACAAAAATGGAAAGATTTGGCATTGCTCACAATGGAAGAATGTTTGGTGAAGATGATAGAATTTGCAGAGGTGGCTAAATTGATTTCCTTGATTAGAGAGAAGAGAGCATCTACATTTACTGCCAACCAGAAGCCCCTTAGAAACATTGAATCATGAGAATAATGAAAGAAATTTTATTTGTTCTTTTTGCTTTATATTAGTTCTTATTCGTTTTAATCTTCCCTTTAAAGTTATATTTAAAAAATGAATAATTACCTCATCTTAATTTCTGAGCCTGCAATGAGATTTCATTGTAATTATTTCACCACTGAGTACAGTACTGTACATACAAGTAAATATGACTTAAAAATATTTTAGCAGCTAATTAGATTGCTGGATGTTTTAATTGTGATAATTTCCACCAGAGCTATAGATGAAAAGTGGGGATGCAATATAGAAATAGCACAAAATCCTGAAAGTTTATAAACACAGCAATATATATGAATCTATATTCTGCAGAGGAATAATGTGCAGCACGTTTACCATTTTGACAGCCCTGGATTTATTGCTGAAGCTGGCACCTAACTGAGAATCATCTGCCAGGTACAGGAACACAGAATGTTCAGGAGAAGATGTCAAGTTTCTTCTTGTTTTGGAACAGCCATGGAAACATCAAGTCTCTCTGGGCTAGAATATTCATAGCCTGTGTTGGAATTCAGAATACTTTAGAGTATTAACTCTGGAAAAAGAGGAGTCAATGCAAATTGAATGCAAATACTTGGCTACTGGTCGGAATATTTAAAGTAGTCTCAAAAAATTACATTGTAAACATAATTAGACTTCTGATTAAATGTCATTCATCTTGCTTACCAAATCATGGGAAAAATTATAAATTTTTGTGACCCTGTGACCCTGTGATTTCTTTCACAAAGGCCCTTTCTAAGGGCCTTTGTGGCCCTTAGAAAGCTTTCAAGCCATCTTTGTAGAAGATGACCAGACTGAGTCCGAGAGAGGGGTCAAATGTGACATCAGTCATGAGTCCCTTCAAATCCAGCCCACCTTGAATTCCTTTCGTAGCTCCTGCTAATTTCCCTTGACTGTTAGTAGTTCAGATTTTTGTAGAGAGCTGAAACTTGCAATAAATCTTTATACTCATTTGAACTGCCTAAATTTCCTGATCTCCCCAGTGCTTGACAATCTTTGCTGAAAACAATAATTTTCTGCTATCTGGCTATGAAAATATTGCCTCATTTTTTTATTTTTATTTTTTTAAAGTTATCCCACTGAAGGAACAAATCCCAATAATCTACTTTCTTAACCTCTATATGTAATGTTGTTTTTCCCTTCATTTTGTCAGCTCATTTGTAATCTAACTGTTAACTGTCCTGATTGGATTCTGTTGAATATATTCCTTTCTTTGTGTTTTGTTAGGACAGGTGACTTCAAGTGAGTTGAATGCTTTATCATCTGAAAACTTCAAAGTGTGACAGCTCCCACCTGTACCTCATGAATAATTATGTGATTTGTAAATTTTCACTTAAAACGTTCCCAAAGTTTGGTAGAAACATGTGGATTTCTGATAGCAGCTGGCTTTTTAGAATCAGATGATTTAGTTCATTTACTCTCTCAATTAGTGTTTACAGCTTGTCTAGATAACTTGATTATTATTAATAACCACTTCTTCAATATCATGCTTGCATAAATCTTGCATTTGTAAAGCATTTTCTCCTAAACATATTCTTATCTGGTTTGTTTCAGTGCCCTTAAATTATCAGATGTTAGTTGATACTTCAGATATGAGAAGAGTGCATAAAAACAGGCAAAATCTGACAACATGAATGATATAGTTTCTGTTGGCTGAGAACTGAGGAATGTAAAATATGTATTCAAAAGAAGAATGGCATAGAAATCTGGCATTAGAATGGAATGGGATTTTATTATAGCATTGCTTGGAAACTATCCCTGGTGGAAAATGGCTGGATTTATCTGCTGTAACAATTTGCACCCACAAGTCAGTCCTACATTGGATAGAGTGAGACAGCTGCATCATGCAGCAAATTTTGAGTGCCATCAAAGAGCATGGTTAGATATCTTGTTTGCTCTTACTGTATTTTTCCAGTCGAAGATACGGAGAAAAGCTTCTAGAATCTTTTATTTGCTTATTCATTTTGCCTTAGGATCCCAGAATCAATCATTCTATTACAGTAGTACAGTGGCTGTGGGAGGCACAATGCATATCAAAAATGATGAGTACCAAGCTATTTTTTCTCATAAGGAATAATATAGTGAGTAACAAGTCAGCCGACACCGACAAGTTCTAGCTTGTGCGTTGAGTACCAAACAAACGATGATTACTGGGACATCATTTTCACATCAAAATGTGTTGAGTACCAAATTCAATGAATTTCAAAGTAGCTGAGTACCAAGGCACCACTGTATATGATTAATAATAGCAGGTGTTTGAGGTTTTCCAGCATAACTTTCTGGGTCCAAATGTAAGCATCTTTTTACTATTTGAAATTGCTCTGCTGGACAGCTACCTGAAAATGGAATGGAGGTCACAAAGTGGGAACTCTCATCTATCCTTCCATTAAGCAGATACAATATTATGCTCTTGGTGGCAACCAGTTATACTCGTTATATAAAAATTATACTTTCTGTGAACTAGCTTTCTGTGAAACTAGAATCTTGATTTTTTTTTTCACTGTCTCCAGCTCTGGAATTAATTGGACTCTGTGGAAGAAGAGAGAACGCTTGAAAGTGATTATATCAATACATTTTTCCATCTCCCCATTCCTTAGTGAGGTAGTAATGCTTCATAAAATCATGCTAAATTGAACCGTTTTGGCAATCATCTGGCTAGAAAAAGTACTATCCAAACATGTGGTCTCATGAAATTTTTTTCCCTCTTCTCACAGTTCACTTCCTTAGTTGCACTTCCTAAAATGTAACTCATGATCTTTTCCTGGGAACTTATCCAAAAGAAGAACAAGAAATTCTGAGGATCTATGAATGGCGGTAGTGGAAAAGAATGATGAAACCCTTCATAGACCTCTAGCTACATAAATACTGCAATTATTTTGATGTGCTTTTACTTTATCCCGCTGAAAAAAGAATTCAAAGTATTTTAAATGAAGAACTGTGTCAGACCCTTTAAGATACTGGTATTGTTTTTTTAAAAAATCAGAGAAGCAACTGTCAAGCTTCAGGCAGTAAATGAAGATGAAAACCTGCTCTTCTGGACATTAAGAGAATTTAATAGCTGGAAGACTAATATATAGAATGCCTTGAAATCAAGTATAATTCTGTATGTAAAATGGAACGTCATTGCCATTCCTCTCTACAAACACAATTTGGGAAGCTTATGAATGTTCACTTATTGAAATTAGAAAAAAAATATGAGAAGCTGTGATCTTCTTGAATATTGCTTTCTTATTAATCATACCAACATACCAAGATTCAGCAGGAAGGCAGCTAAAAGAAGGAAAAAATATATACATTCTGTATCCCAAAAACCTGGAAACTATTATAGGAAAAGATTTCCCCTGGCCACTTGTGTCCAACTCTAGGAGGGCGGTGCTCATCTCTGTTTCTTATCTGAGGGAGCCAGCATTGTCTGAAGACATTTCTGTGATCATGTGGCCAGCATAACTATATGCCAAAGTTGCATGGAATGCTGTTGCCTTCCTACCTAAATAGTACCTATTTATCTACTCGTATTTTGCATGCTTTCAAACTGCTAGGTGGGCAAGAGCTGGGGCAAGAAATGGGAGCTCACCCCCGTCTTCGGGTCTCAAACCCGGTCTGTCAGTTTTCCAGCTGACAAGCTCAGCATATTTAACCGCTGACTCATTGTGCCCCCGAAATTATTATAGTTCATTTTAAATTTTAAAATCTTTCCTGAGATACATTCTGACTTTGATTTGACTGTAACAAAAGAAGCTTTTCTAAAATTCATCTTAAAAGAGAGAGAGAGAGAGAGAGAGAGAGAGAGAGAGAGAGAGAGAGAGAGAGAGAGAGAGAGAGAGAGAGAGAGAGAGAGAGAGAGAGACAAGATAGTATATGTCAAGTCTGGATTGTATAATGCAAATCAGATTCTGGATTAACAAGTGTGTGGTCTGTTTTCAAAACTAACACCAGTGTCTTCTCCTTAGCTTTAATAAGGAGGGGAAAAAAGCTCATTGTAAGGAGTAGTATTATTTCTTTAGGCTAGAAATTAAAAACAAAAACAACAGCAATTTGCCAGTCCTTCTGGAAAGTTTGTTAAATTAATAAATTTCCTTCCTATTCCCATATGGAACTCAAAATTGTTTGAAATGATAACTGCAGCAAAGGCAAAAAATTTATAAGAATAATTTGATTAACAGCATAAAAATCATTCAAATAACATTTTATTTATCAAATTTATATGCCAGTCATCTAGAGACAAAAAAAAATCTTTCCAGTCCAACAGATTATTGGAAATATATGTGTAAATGGTTTAGGATGATCTCTGCCTGACAATTAGCAATATAACTCTCCAAAATTAGAACTGGACAAAATCTGTAGGGAGAAGAAAGAAAATAGAAAAGCACATTTGGAAAATAGTCTGGATCCAGCCAAGGGCTATGAAGAAAAAGATTTTCAGAAAAAAAGTTTTCCCCATACATCCAGTAGGAAATGTAGTTTAAACAATAAAACCTATTATTTTCCTCTCCTCTCCAGTCCTCTCCACTTCACTCCACTCCATCTACTCTACTCTAGTATTGCCCAAATTGACTCAGGTGGCTCATGGACACAAAAATGACCAAAAATATGTGAATCAATTTAGAAACAAATAGGGTCTTGTCAGACCATAATCACTTACTTTTAGTCAAATCAGATATTCTCTGCCCACCTTAGGGGAAGCTAATTCTAAGGAACCTAAGAATTTTGGGCAGAAAAATTACGAAGGATTGATGCAATTATTCTCTACCCCCACCCCACCCCACCCCACCCCACCCCACATGCAAAAAACATTATGATTGGCAACTGTATCCTGTCCTTGAAGTTCCTTCTCTGTTTATTTACGGCTAATGCAAGCCTTATAGATCTCAGCTCTAAACAGAGCCTTGTTTGTGTAGTCACACTTTTAAATGAATCTATGTTGCTCTCTTTGTTTTTGTTGTCCTTGTTTTTAAGATGTTGCAATGTTCTGTGATGTTGTAATTTTATGGTTTTAATCGGAATTTGTGCCTGCTTTGAGATTTTTTTTCACAAATACACTAAAAGTTTTTTACTGATTTTCATAATTTGCTTACACATATATTTTCCTATCTAGTCTGGGAGTAGTATCATATAGTATTTTTTCTATCCAGCAATATACTTCACAAAAGTTAGGCAAATGCAGCCTCTTTTATTTACTAATGTGGGCTAATCCTTTCCATATTGCCTGACTTCTAAACATAAGCCGGGATTGATAGATAAAGTCTCACTGGTAATATACTTCATGGAGAATGGCAAAGTAATTCCCTGCATTCTCTTTTGTTTGTGTGTAAATACATATAGTCTTCCCTTATGTCAATGTAGAATGCAGGTATAATCCTACAATTCCAAAAATATATTTTTGCTATGCTTAGTCTCTCTATTAGATGACATTAAAATATTTGTCATGACCAAGATTTCCTCTGCTTTGACTAAAGGAACATACGGCAAGTTACGGTTCCTAAGAACCGTAACTTGCTTTCATGGGGTCAGTTAGTCTGCTATAGTCACAGAGTCTAAACATAGCTGTATTCTTCTCTGGTTCAGGAAATATATTAGCAAAACCCTGTAGCCTCCTTAGCTATGTGAATGTTTACACATTTCCATTAAACAAAAAAAATAAATAAACTTTCTTTGGCTTCTTAAAAATGTATTTGAGGAAACAGCATTTCTAGTGGTTAAGACAAGCAGGATCTTTGCTGAGCAGTACAAAGGAAACTTGCCACAAGGACAGTGATGACAAAAGTACAGTTTTGCATTTCCAGATTTGTCGGATTCTTACCAAATATGGCCATAAAACCACATGCAGAAGAGCTTGTTCTTCAGCTGTTTTGTGGGAAGAGACTTTGCTTGATAAACAGAGCATATGCACTAAAACAGAAAGTCCATCTGGCATCTCTACGTAGGGATACAACAAACTCATTTCTGTCTACAAGTCTGCACAGGCACCGTTTGTAGAGACCAACCTGCCCCCAACTGACTGTATAACAGGAATGTTGGTCTTCAATCCCCAAATCTTCTAGTCACTCTGGAAATGATGGGGTAGATACCTCATTACCAATTTGTTTCAAGCAATTTCTATGCAATGGAGAGAATTCAACTTCTACCTCAGTTTAAGAAAGTCCTTGCATAATATCCATTCACAAAGTTATGCCTATGATAGTGAGGTAATTCAGCTAGAAGGCAGGATGCTGCTTTGAAGGGACCAGTATGTTTCCTCCCTCTGCAGTTAACCTTTTTGGCTTTGACTTAGCTTTCTAAGTTCAGCACATTCTTTTCCAGATTGGTTTATCTGCCAGGCTGAACTTCTTGTTCTTTTTTTTTTTTTTTCAAAATTCTTTAGACATGTTCCAAATTACTCTCTCCGTTTGTACAGGGTGCTGGCCAGGACTGTGAGATTTGATTGTTCTTTTGCATGAACTTGGACAAGTGAACAATTTGAACACTACTGATACTCTTCTGGAGCAAGATGATGCAAAGGAAGAAAATAGTGGCAGGAATGCTACTGTTTAGGGAATCTTATCTACCATCAATGCTTTGCCCATTGAAAAACTATTCTTAATTCAGATTCTAAAGAATCTCAGGATTTCTGGAAATGGCCTGAATGTTTTGCTTTACAGAATTGTGATTAACATGTTGAGTTACAGACAGCTTTAAAATGGACAGAATTTTTAGGGGAGAATAGTTATTAGAGCTCAACATGGGATGGGATATATTTTATCACAGTCAAGACATCTGAACTAGATACAGCTCAATCCAGACTACATTTTAACTTCATAAAACTTACTTGCATGATTAGAAAACTTTGTGCATGATTTCTGAGATGGTATCTATAAGAGAAGGAAAGAATATATGACTAGAAGATTTGAAATGGATCTCCCAAGTGATGCCATTCTCTCCTTTTGCTGGATCTATCCTTCCAAAAAGTTGTATGTAGGAATGGGGAATAATGACTTCTCTGTAAATGTATGACTTGGAAATCCACAAATCATATCAATTGACTAAAAGATTGCAAACTTTCCCTGATACTTTCAATATAGAATTGCTGGTGGAGAGAAAATAAACAGGAAGTTGGAAACATATAAATTAAAGGTTCGTAGAAGCTCAGGTATGCTCCTTTACTTTGGATAAATTTGGATAAAGAAGAAAAAATGTAGAACCATCTCTGATGTATTAGAAATCAACGACATTGTTGAAGTTGACAATCATATGGAAAACTCATAAAAAAAAAGAGAGTAATCTGCATCTTTTCTGAATGAATTTTTGGTGGCTATTAACAGATTTGGTAATAGTTACCAAAGAATAGTTAACTATTCTTTCTATGATCTAGTTCTATAGATCATAGAACTTATCCTGTATCTGATTGCTTTTTCCTAGCATGATAATGCAGTAAAATGTTTCACAAGCAGTTATATTTATTCATTTGTTGATATTAGCTAGACAATTCAAACAAAACAAAGCCTTCTTTCTGAACCTGATTATCTTAAGACATTTTTATTATTAAGCAAGTAATAAAAGAATTTATTCTCTCTGTACTCCTAGTACTGTACTAAACAAGTACAATAGAGAACTTGTACTTTCATAGCATTCATCATGTCATTTTAAAGAAAGGTTCGTACTGTAGTTGTAGAAAAGTTTACATGAATATATTTGCTGTATGTGTTTAGGAAAATATGGATTAAGAATTATGGCACCATTAAAGATTTTTTTAAATTATGTATTTTAATGACCATTCAGAATATCACAGGAGTTTAATTTCTATTGGTTTCAAGAAGATGAAAGTATCCTTGAAAAAGCGGTACAGAGAGTTTTTTGTTCTTTTTCCTGTAGGTGTGGTGAATAATGTTTTTATTTTACATAATAGGAAATTTGGGGATATTCCAGGGTGCCCTTTAATTGAACAAACCCAATTCTTTGTGCAATTTATATTTATAATGCAGACAGGTTAAATCTTTAACCTAAATAAAACCTTAGTCATGTTTTATTTATTGTGATTTCTGAAATTCATTGGGTTATCTAGAACAGTTGTCAAGAGACTATATCTAGACTAGATAACCCAGTCACCTGAATAAAGCTTCATTGTTTCCACTATTTTAAGAAATGATCTTGGGACATATATTCTCTACTCAAATTCATTAGTTTGCTCCCACCCAAATATTGACCAGGTCTAACTTTACTTAGCATTTTTCAGAGAGAAGCCAAGTAGACACCATAGTGGACTGCTAATCTTAAATCCCAAATCTAGTGTTTCTTGCTGTAAGTAATAGTATGCGGAAACATGCTACGACTTTCTGGCTCTACAAGAGAAATGCAAAACTGAGTTGTCCCAATTTAACAGTTGAACACACTTAACTGAAGGACCTTCAGCTACAACTTTCCAAATAGCTGAGGTCTTAGTCTAGTTGGGCAGCATCACTGAAATACATGGTGTGTGCAGTGATGGGATTCAAGTGATTTAACAACCGGTTCTCTGCCCTAATGATTTCTTCCAACAAGCAGCTTGCCAAACTGCCCAGAAAGTTAACAACCGATTCTCCCGAAGTGGTGCGAACTGGATGAATCCCACCACACTGTGTGTGTGTGTGTGTGTGTGCGTGTGTGTAAAATATAGCATAAAGGGAGAAAGCAAATGCTTCTGGGTATGGCTTCCAGGTAAGAGTAGCAAATATAAAGCAGGAAAAGTCTTAAGGGAATCCAGAACCATCTTGAGAGTCACTATAGAATGGTTGCATAGGTTATGCCATCCAATGAGTAATAAAAATTTCAATGAAAGGGAAGTTGCAGGATATGGAAAAGGACAAAATAACTTTGGGTGTGCTCCCTTTGGAGTTAAACCAAATATTCAATAGCTTCTTTTTAGGAAATGAAGAAGACTCTTGGAAGACTGAAAGAGCTAGCTCAATAAAAAAGCCATGTTTCTGGAGAAATTCAGAAACGGTACAACAAAACATAGGAAAGTTAGAGGTAGCTTTAATGTGCTTGACCTTCAATGGGCATTGCCAATTGATAGGTGAGAATAGAACTTTGATGGCTGCTTCTAAAGGAAGCATTCTCTTTTTAAGTGCTTTCAAGCTCCTTAAGACCAAGTAGGGACTTGGCTAGGGTGCCAATGTAAGGAGCAATAACACTACCCGTCTTTCAGAATCATTCCAGAAGTGCAAATTATACATCAGTGCAAGATGGCATTATCAGTCAGTGTGGCCTAGGGGTGTACATAAACTTCAGCCAGCACCGCTTGTGGACATGCTGCCTGATAACCTATCCTAGTCCCTTGGCCAGATGTTAACTAAGTGGTGTTTAGTTTTCTGGTCTTCCTTCTTCCACTCTTGCTGAGTGTTGAAATTTGTTTGCTTTTCTCCAGTTTGCTGACACCTTATCAGTTCTCCAGGAATTTTCAAAGATGAGAATCAGCAGTTCTGAGATCATTTTGTCCAACACCTTGAACATCCTGGAATGTAGTTCAATAGCCCTGGAAACCTAATTCATTTCGTATTTTAGGCCTGAGCTTCATTCAATCACTCTTTCCAAGCACTTGGGATATTTTTTTTTTTCCTCAGAAAATATTGCAGATATAAAGGTGTTAACTGGCAATGAACAGTTCCACCCTCTTCCTACTTCCTATTATTGCTTCTACACTTTTCCCATGCAACAAATCAAAAGCCTCCATTATTCTTCTTTTATTTTAGACATACTGCCATATAGCTATCTTTCTTATATTTTGCATTGTTTGTTAATTTTATCACCTTCTAGGCGTGTGATGGCAAACCTTTTCCGGACTGTGTGCCCAAAGGGCACGAATGTGTGTGTAAATGCAAGCATGTGTGCCTGAACCCCCAAAATGCAATGCATGTGTGCCCCCTGCACTTGCCACACCCCCTGCACATGCACACATGCCCCTCCCCGATGCACCCCTCCTCGCATGTGCGGCAGAGACCCAGTGACCAGCTGGCTGGTGGGAGGCATGCACACATGCATGGCAGAGCTGAACTGGGGCAACAGCTCGTGTGCCCATAGAGAGGGCGCTGTGTGCCACCTGTGGCATGCATCCCATAGGTTCGCCATCACAGTTCTAGGCTATATGATTCTATCCAAATAGACTCAAGGGGGAAATTTATCCTCCTCCTGAGTTACTAGACTCTGTTTTCTACAGGTTTTTTTCTCTTACTGCTAAATTTGTTAGTAAATCCACCTTTTACCCAATAGCTTTCTGAAAACGTTATTTCTTCTTATGAGGATGTTTTCTGGCTATATCTTTCAGTATATTGTTTTCTAGGGTCACACATTCCTCTTGGGCTTATTTAGGACTTCAAGGACTCAGTGACATCATTTATGAACTAGGTTAAGTAAGATTACAAAACTAATTTAATTGAAGATAGATTAGGATGAATTAGTTTAATGCATTATTTGGAAGTGATTCTAATCATTTTAGGAGGATATCCTGGATAAATTCCTGAGCCTTGGTAGAATCTAAGGCCAGAGGCATGTTATCTTAGAAGTTTAGCACTCCCACACTTACATGCTGTATGAGAAATTACACTGTACTGAAAAACACACTTTATACACAATTATTTGGTTATGTGAGAAATTATCACTCGTATCTTCCTCAAATCTTCCTTTGAGGAACAATTTGCATTACTCTGCACAATTCAAAATTGTATAGGCAAAAATGGTTGTGTAAGGGAAAAAAGCCTTCTGATTGCAAATCTTCTATTTGCTAAAAATATTCTGAAATAATGAAAAGGCAGACTTTCTGAAATTAGTATCCTGTCATCTTTTGAATGTGAAAATAGGTTTGCTAGAGCCTGTTAGTAAAGATTGACTGAAGTCAATTGATTGAAGTGCTTGAATGTTATTAGAATATTACAAGTTGAATGATTTATGCATGCAATAAGCCATATTTAGATTTGTACTATTCATTGTTGTTTTGGAAATTGTTAATATTGGCAAACATAATTAGATTGTTTTCAGCACCTTTCCTCTATAATTTAATCAATGCCAGCGCATATTTTCTACTCCCTGTTAATGCCAGACAATGATAAGAAGAGGTATATTTAGAATATAGAGGCAGTGTTGTGTCATCAAATTGGACCCAGAGCCCTTATGCTGATATTTGTTATAATTGTTAAGAAAAACATATCAGATAAAAGTTTGCACTTCTTATTTTTCCTTTTTAGTCTCTGTATTTTCCTTAGTTTGCATTGGGTTTTTTATCTTTGTTTCTGCAAAGTATATAGGTAGTCCTTGACTTATGACCATAATTGAGCACAAAATTTCTGTTGTTAAGTGAGACATTTGTTAAGTGAGTTTTGCCCCATTTTATGACCTTTCTTTTCATGGTTGTTAAGTGAATCACTGCAGTTGATAAGTTAGTAACCTGGTTGTTAAAGTGACTCTGGTTTCCCCATTGACTTTGCTTGTCAGAAGGTCACAAAAGGTGATCACATGACCCCGGGACACTGCCACCATCATAAATATGAGCCAGTTGCCAAGCATCTGAATTTTGATCACATGATCATGGGAATGCTGCAAAGGTCATAACTGTGAAAAATGGTCATCGGTCACTTTTTTCAGTTCCGTTGTAAATTTGAACGGTCACTAAATGAACTGTTGTAAGTCGAGGACTGCCTGCAATAAAAATTATGATATAAAAAAGATAAAACAAATGGATCTTTCAATCAAGGCTGAAATAGAAGAATGCTTCGATGTTTTTCATTACAATTGCAATTGTAATGTGACAGAAGGGGAAGGCTAACCCTTGGGGAATCATCATATTAGCGCTATGTAATTAATTTTATTTTTGGCATGGCCCCACCCACTGTTCGTTGTATCATCTCTGGTATGGTATGTCACTTGAAAGCCAAGGGCTGAATTCTCTGTAACTCAAAAGGCTGCCTGCTCCTTTCCTAGATCACAATATAATTGACAAGAGAGATTATTGCAAAATCAAAGGCTTAAGGAAACCATGTAAATATGGGCATGGCAAAGAAAGCAAAGCATTACTCAGGGACATATCTTGCACGTGATGCATAGTTCAACTGAGTTGTTTCCCTTTGCATCTCACAAACAACATGATGCAGATATGAGCCTGCAAGCAGGACAAATTTTACAAAAACCAGCAACAGCATGTAGAATGATGTAATTTCCTGCCTGGTCCTTCAACCTGATGGGACCTTATAATGAATCCAGATAGAAAAGAAAATGGATAACTTTGCGTTTGTGTCATATATCGAAGAACTTAATTGGGGCATGTATGTTTTCTCCCTTGCTGTGCTCCCCCACCCCCCTCATTTGTTACATGATTGCTCAACTGGTTCTGCATGAAAAACTCCAGTTTTTCAGTGACTACCTGTTCCAGAAGGATTGGGTGTCCAGTTCGTTCTCTAAGTATTTTCTATTTGTGAGACAGGGTGAGAAATTTTGTTTCCCTTCCCAGAATAGTAAAGCATTGAAGAACCTATTAACACCACCTTTTTCTCTCTCTCTGTTCAAACTTTGGTGGCCTTCCTGTTTAAGAGCCAGCACTTTGTTTCTAGCCAACAATATGAGCTCATTCTAGCTCTAGAAAAACAAAGAAAAATAAATACAGGGGACTTTGTGCTCTTAAGTAACATCCTTGGGTTGTTGGCAAAGATTGTATGGAAAGCTACATGGAACATATTAATATGATTCGAAAATTGGGTGGACTTCCCTTTTTGTGGGTGTTTAACCTTTAGCGCAGCAGGGAATAACTGGGTGGTATGGTAAAAAAAGGATTATCTTCCCAGGGTATTTCCTACTTGTTTAAGTTATTCAAAGGACACTTCATTGGCTAAGAGTTTGATGCTATCTGTCTTTCTCTAGAGGGGTAGAACTGGAACTCTGAGTTGTTGGATATGATGAGAATCTGTGCTAATTGATAATAACTCCCAAACTATTACAATGTTTTGTCAATAGCACACACACCATCCCATTAAGAAAATGTTGTTTATTGGCTGCTGGGTTTATTTTTATTTTTTTTCCTCCCTAACGTTTCTTCATTCAGATTCTTCTGCTGTACCATGCATCTAAAGAGAAAGAGTGTGTGTCTTGGGGCATGCATGCACAAACACACACCATAAGTCCCTTTTTTAGTTGCTCATGTCAAAGATGGGGAGCTGGGCCGGCTCCCTCCATATCATTCTTCCCCATACTTGTGATGAGGTCCATGGAGATGAATGCTAGAAGCTGCATGTAGGTTCTACAGATAAGAGGACTAGAGTGCTCTATTGTGGAAAAATCAGTAGCTGACTATTTGGGAGAATGGCACTACTGAAGAACTCTTCTCAAAGTGAACCTGTGTCTTTTCTTGACATGACTTAGCTGTGGCCTCCAAAGCTTAGGCCTCAATGCAGTGCTTCAGAGGAATCACCAGATCACTGTCCCCTTATCCCTTTTGCATTAGACAATATTGCAAGAAGAACTACAGGAAGAATAAACCAAGAATCATGAAGTGAATGCAAAGCACCACAGGAACAGTTGCCTATCCACCAACTTCTTAAGACACTAATTGTTTTATTCATTTCCATCTCTATATGTCATGTTAATCCTAGGCACCATAAAACTGCTCTTCTTTCCACAGTTATTAAAAGAGTTTCCACTTTAAATTAAGGTGGGAATCAGGCACTGCGGGTTCTTTGGCCAACACATTCCATTCACCTGATGAAAATGCTGCCCAAACGGAGAGATTTGGCTGGCGGGAGAGACCCTTGGCAAGCAAAGTAGCTGAGGTCACAATCCAGTTTTATCCTTTCCTTCCCCTTCTCACAAGGGGTTCTTTTTTTCCATTCAGAACAGTCTACCATGCTATGTTAATGGCCTACATGAAAAATAGCAACTATTTTAGCTGCTTTTCTTTCTGCTGCATTTCAACTGAAAAGGAGAAGTGCTGCAGCACGCCACTTTCAACAGAAAACTCTCCCTTTTGGGATTGTGAAGAATACTTAGAATTCTTTTAATAAAGCCTCTCTTGGGATTGTATCTGGTTAACTAGGATTATTCCATATATACAGTAGGTTTTCAAGACAGATAGACACATTTCATTTTGTCATTGAGTGACTTTGCTCTGCTTACCTGTTCGTCAGGAGTGGGTTCTAAATTTTTTTATTACCGTTCTGTCGGCGTGGCTTATTTTGTGCACGTGGCTTGATGGTCATGTGACAGTGGGCGTGATTTGATGGCCATGTGACTGGGTAGGCGTGGCCAGCTCAATGTCACTCACGCCAAAGGGTGCCTCGCCTGGTCCCTCCCCTCCCAGCCATTCCTTGTCACACCCAGCCTCAATGTATCTATAGTTCTGTAAAAATGTTGTTCACTTTTTTCGACTTTATTATCTACATATAATGTATAGATACACTTTCATGGACCACTGAAAGGAGGAAATGGCTCACATGTTTTGCCCAAGAGTGTGATGCATTAAGCAATAGCCTTCATACTTTTGTATATTTTATACAAAGTCAGCTTATTGCCCCCACAAACTGGGTCCTCAATTTACCTACCTTAGAAAAGATGGAAAGCTAAGTCAACCTTGAGCCTGGTGAGACCCGAACTGGTGCAATTGCAGACAGCTGGATGTTAATAACAGGCTTTAGTCTGCTTATTAGTCTGTTGAGATATCCAGGCTCATTAATATTAAATAATATACAATATGTTAATATGATTATCACATTTTTAATTCTAATTATAGGCTCATTTTGTAGTAATAACTTGGATTCTTTTTAGATTTATTTTATCCCACATTTTTTTATTTTTATAAATAATTCAAGGTTGCAAACATACCTAATATTCCTTCCTCCTCCCATTTTCCTCATAACAATCCTGTGAAGTGAATAGGGCTGAGAGAAAGTGACAGGCCCAAAGTCACCCAGTTGTATTCCATGCCTAAAATACAACTAGAATTCACAGTCTCCTGATTTCCAGCCTGGACCAAACTAAAATTGGAAACTATCCTTTCTCATTGAACAGTCAGCAAAAGAAACATTAATTGACTTGCTATTTTAAAATTTATTGAATATCACAGATTATTTTAAGAGGTATTACAATAGTGCTACTGTGCTGATAGTACTACTTGTTTCAGAAAGTAGTATTCATTAGAAAGTAGAGATGCTGCAAGCTGTTTAGTAACAAAAGAAAGATATATCCATTTTATTCATCTTACTTCCCATGTTTGCACTGAGTCAACAGGCTTTATACAGGCCCAGAAAGAACACAGAGAAATGTGCAAAACAACTGATTATAGTTGTGTTATGTTCATAACCACATATTATCCTTTCAAGGAAATAACAATCAACAGTATTCCAACCACTCACATATGGCATAATTTTGCAGATAACTATCTTTCAGGCGCAGACACTTTAGTTGTTAACTATTCTTGACTGGAACATCTAGTAAATAACTAGTAAATTGCTTCAAAAATCACAGGAAAAAATGATTTCTCCAGATCAAGATTTTCTGCTCATGTTTAAAAAATAATTTGTATTGCCTTAACTCCAGCATCAGTACAGCCTTAAAATGTATTCTTACTTGGTAATAAGTACAGCTGTCATATCACAAAAGAAATTCTTCATCAGATTAATAGAATTCTGGGAGATATGCAACAATTTGTAAGAATGTCCACATGCTGTTTCTTTGAATGAATATATTTAGTAATTCAATACATTCAGGGCCAAGGGAGTAGACAAAAAATATATGAATACAGAATTATAGATAGGTCTGAAATTCAATTGGCTTTTCCCCCCTTCCATCATTATTTCTACTCACTTGGATGTACGAGTCAATTAAGATGCCTTTATTTAGGGTATTGCTTTAAAAATAATTGTTCTTCCTATTTGTTTCTTTGAAATTTCCTAGGAAAATAAACAAGTCCAGCTCGCTAACTTCAACTCTGTTACTATTACATGTTATTTCCACTGAGCTAAGAGGGGGAAAACAAATAGGGGAAAAACATGGGTTTTTCCCACAGTCATAAATGCAGCAGTGAAATCTGGCCGGATCTATCCGGCTCACACGAACCAGTAGTGCCGGTGGTGGGAGACTCTGCCCATCCGCCGGGACAGCATCATTTTTGACCCTCTGCGCATGCGCAGAAGAGGCTCACATGCTCACACTTCCAAACCGGTAGCGAAGGTAAGTGCATTTCACTGCTGCATAAATGTAATATTTGTGATATGTTTTTCCCCAAAAATACAGCAGATAACGTGTGAAAATTTATTTATTTATTTAGTGGGATGTAGCAAAATGCAGCACAGTGCATGAAATTCACAGAAACAACATATGAGATAGATATAAAACTATAAAACACCAGAGCAATGAATTATTTTGAAAAGACACAGTATGAGCAATGAATAAAATTATGAATCAAATTAAATTATGGGTAAGCATAATACATGACACATGTGGAAATATAATTTCCTAAGTACAAAGGACGGTTATTTCACTCATCTAATGAGTTCCAAATAAGACATGCTCACCTACAGAAAAGTTGGTGCAACAAGAAGTAAATCCTGTTATGGTGCAATAGGAGAAACAATATGGGCGCTGCCATTTTTTTTCCTGTTTTCCAATTCCACACTAAGCTCTTTGAAGCTGAGGCAAAATACTGAAAACACACAGACAACAAAATGAACTGATCAGCACTCCCTCCAGATGACCAAGAGGCGAGTGTGAAACCTACAGTATCATTCAGTTAGTGCTCTCACTTCAGCTACCATCCCTTCTGGAATAAAAGACAACAAATTCCCCCATCATCATACAACACAAAACAGACATGAAATCAACTGCTAGTGCCACTCCTACTCATGTTTTTGGAACCTGTGGGACACAGATGTGTGGTTTTTCATAAAGAAAACAAATCTGAGTCATTGCTTCCCGACTGCAAAGTGATCATCTCTTCTGCAAACTGGGAGTGATTGGTTCATACACATACATCAAATGTTTACGGCTCCATCTCACAAATGACTCTTGTAGTATGCAAAGTTAATAACAATCGTCTAAGCAGTCCAAATCATAATGTTCAAAGTAATAAACATCCATTCCAACCAATAAGAAAACAATATTAACCTCCTGATCTTGGAAGAACAGCCATCTCTTCAGTGCCTTGTAAAATGCTAACGGGATTGGGAACATTTGGGCCTTTGGAGGGATGTTGTTCCATAGGGCAAGCACTGCCACAGAGACAGCATAAATCTTAGATCCAACAAGATGTTTGATGAAGGTGACCTAAACCCTTTATTGGTTAAAAAAAAAAAGTGGGGGAAGCAGAAACGAAGGAAGACTAGTAGTTCTACAAAGAGCTTAGCCCCATGTCATGTAGGGCTTTGTACTGATAACCAGCACTCTGAATCACACCCAGAAATCCATTGGAAGCCACGGTGGCTCTTAGATCAATCATGCTATACAAGTACACAGATAGGTCTTGATTTACGACCATTTATTTAGTGACCATTCAAAGCTACTACAGTGCTGAAAAATGGTAATTTGTGACTGTTGCTCACACTTACAATCATTGCAACGTCCCTGTGGTCATGCAATCCAAATTGGGGCATTTGGCAATGGGTTTATATTTACGACATTTGCAGAGATTTCCAATCCAAAGGCCTTCTGACAAGCAAAGTCAGTGAGGGAAGCTGGAGTTGCTCAATGACCAATGAATCACTTAACATTAACTTAAAATGGTGATTTGCTTAATAATTGTGTCAAAAAAAGGTTGTGAAATTGGGCACGACTCACTAAACAACCAAGTGGAGTGCATTACAGTAATCCACGTGGGAAGTAACTAATGCATGAGTCGCCGTAAGGCCTCCTGGAACAGATGCAGTTGTGTACAATAAAAACCTATTCAAAGATTCTCATAACCTTATTGCCAGCTACACTTTAAGCAGGAATCATGAGTCCACGAGGACTTGCAGGTGATGTGCCAACTCTGATAGAGGAAGTGCATCTCTTCTTCTTGTTATTGTTTAGCCTTTAAGTTGTGTCCAATTCTTTGAAATCCCAAGGACCATAGCACCCCAGGGCCCCTGCCCTCCACTCTCTCCCAGAGTTTGCCCAAATTTATGTTTATTGCATCAATGACAGTATCTAGCCATCTCATTCTCTTCCATCCTCTTCTCCTTTTGTCTCTTTTCATTTTGTGGCCAAAATATTTGTGCTTCAGTTTCAATATCTGTCCACTCAAATAATAGTCAGGGTTGATTTCCTTTAGGATTGACTGATTTGATTTCCTTGCAATCCAAGGGACTGTCAAGAGTCTTCTCCAACACCACAATTCAAAAATATCAATTCTTTGGTTTCTTATGGTCCAACTCTTGCAGCCATACATTATTACTGGGAAAACCATAGCTTTGTCACCAGGGTGATGTCTTTAAGTATACCTCTATGCAGAGTTAAAAACAGAAAATCTCTGGATCCGGGAGCCTTAAAACCCATAGCCATTTGGTTTTCCTATTATTCTGATGCACCATATTCTCTCTCATTCCAGTGTTTAGGCCAGGGGTGTCAAACTGGCGGCTTGTGGGTGGGATGCATCACACGCAGGCTGTGCCCACCTCAGCTCCACGAATGGAAAAAAGTCACAAAACATCACATGACGGCAATGTGACATCGTGAGTTTGACACCCGTGCTCTACATCCTGGGAAAAAATCTTGATAATATAACCTGGTCAACCAGAGGAGAGAGGTATACCTGGGTATTATCAAAATACTGACCTTGTATTTTCAGATTATCTCACCTAGCAGTTTCACATGGATGTTAAATAGGAGTAAGGTGAGAGTAAAACCCTGAGGTCACTCAAAAGCAGGATCCTTGAGATTGATCTCTTGTCTCCTCTGCCAACAACCACTGGTCCAATAGAAAGGAGGAAAACCAGTGCAATACCATGTCTCCCATTCTCAAGAAGGCACTTTTGCAACTAGCTGTTTTTTTCCAATAGTTGGTACTATGGCTACCTGTTGCTGAGATAGCAGGACTGTGTGTGGAAAAGGTTCTGAACATTGCCTATAGAATAGATAGGCATCAGGAGCTGATGCTTTTTTAAGACCAGGGTGAGAAGAGTAATAGTTGTTTTGAGAGCAGGCACCCAGAGTTGGATTTTCGCACCAATAGGAAAGCAGAACATATCAAGTTCTTTAGTGGTTAAACAAGAAAACTAATTTTGTCTTGGTTACAAATAACCAGGGGTGAAATGCTCCAGGTTCGGACCGGATTGCCCGATCTGGTAGCGATGATGGCGGGTGGTTCGGAGAACCAGTATGAAAAATCCCTGCCCCCCCCCCCATGCCTAGCTGAGCCGCTCGATCATCAGAGGCAGTTTTTTTACTTTTAAAAGCATTTTTTTGTACAACCTCTTTGGCCAAAAAAATGCTTTTAAAAGTTTAAAAAAAAGGCCTCTGATGATCGCGTGGGTCAACTGGGATCGTCAGAGCCTTTTAAAAACATTTTAATCTGCAATCTCTTCAGCCGAAGAGGTTGTAGAAATAAATGTTTTTAAAAGCTTCTAAGATCCCAGCTGAGTTGCCTGATCATCAGAGGCTTTTAAAAACATTTTTTTCTGCAAACTCTTTGGCCGAAGAGGTTGTAGAAAAAATGCTTTTAAAAGTTAAAAAAAAAAATGTTGGCCATGCCCACCCAGTCACATCCCCCACAACCAAGCCATGCCCACAGAACCACTAGTAACAAATTTTACATTTCACCACTATAAATAACTCACTATAAAATTAGAAAGAATGGAAGAGCTGGTGCAGTAAGCTGATTTTCAGCAGACACAAAGCCTTCACATAAAAGCACAGTTTCTTTGTATTCATTCTAAACACTTATGGTTCCTAAAAACTGCTTATGCCAATTTTACTTTTGTAAAAGTCATAAAGTCTGTCCCTCTATCATTTTCTACCAAAAAGAAGTACCTTATATCCTTTTATCATCTCCACAGATAAAACAAGTGTTCCCTTTTTTTTGTTGTTGTTGCTGGTATTTTCCACAAGTTTGAAACAATCTAGTGCTGTGACAGCGAACCTATGGCATGAGGCCAGAGGTGGCACGCAGAACCCTCTCTGTGGGCATGCACGCCATCGCCAGCTACTCTTCTGGTTTCCGGCACGAGCATGTGCACCGGCCAGCTGGTCTTTGGTTTCTGGCGTTCTGGAGCGTGCGAAGACCAGCTGGTTGGTGCACGCATGCACATTGGCCAGCTGGTCTTTGGTTTCCAGCACACGCACGCACATGCGCATGTACACATACTTTCCAGTTTGGGGTGCCGAAAAGATTTGCCATCACTGATCTAGTGCCTTCTTTCCATTTTCTTTTGCTGCTTTCATAAGTCCTTGTATCCTTGTACAATCCTTGTATTGTTCAGTACATCACAGAAAATGTCTGGTTGAGACTGGACTGTTTGCACATATCTTGCTCTCCGGGGTGTTTACCCAGTGGTATTCCTGCCTGCTGGCACATCCCAACCATTTTGTTCTATGGAATGAAGAGCGGGACATATAGATGATGTATTTGTATTTTACGATGGGGCCCCTAGAGCCAGATTTTATATTAACTGCTAAAACAAAGGGCTGTTTCATATGCTGTCAAGACTCTTCATATTTCTCAATGTGAGGCAGGAGTTTTCTTTGCGAGGCTTCAAAAGTGTATTTCATCCAAAACAAATAAAACTCAAACTTGGAAGTGCAAGGGGTGGGGGGAGGGGGGGAGAGAGAGATTAGACAGCTAAAGAAGAATGTATCAGAAAATTCATCTGAGTTGGTATTAAGCCCTGGCAGGCCTGGAGTCTCCCAGTGCAGAGAAGCAGCAAAATACAGGAAATGGCCCACAATTTACTCGTGGAAAACAGAATGATAGCACTGCTTGGGAGAATAGCAGAGCTGAGGATTTATTTGGTTCCCACCCCCTGCCAAAAATCCTATCACCTTGGAGAAAGTTAAAGCAATGCTGCTGCAGGAAGCTCCAAAGTATAATAAAGCAGTGGTGAAATCCAAACTTTGTTTATGTGGGCATGTCTTGGTGGGCCTGGCAGGGTAAGGATACTGCAAAATCTCCATTCCACTCTTGGGCTAGCCAGAGGTAGTATTTGCCAGTCATAGGTAGGTTTCAGCAGGTTCTGACCAGTTCTGGAGAACCGGTAGCGGAAATTTTGAGTAGTTCGGAGAACTGGTAAATAGCATCTCTGACTGGCCTCGCCCCCATCTATTCTCTGCCTCCGAAATCCCAGCTGACTGGTAGGAAATGGAGATTTTGCAGTAATCTTCCTCTGGATTGGGGAGGGAATGGAGATTTTACAGTATCCCTCCCCTGCCACACCCACCAAGCCACACCCACAGAACTGGTAGTAAACATTTTTGAAACCCACCGTTGCCGGTTCTTCAAATTGCTCAAAATTTCCGCTACCGGTTCTCCAGAACCTGCTGGATTTCACCCCTGCAATAAAGCCACATGGCTAAGTAGCTTCTAAGAGCCACAGGGCTTCATACAGCAGCTGAAACTTTTCATTTGTTTACAGCAAGGAAGTTTATGCATAAATACCTCTGTGCAAAAAATCCAAGGAATACCTGATAGTGTGATGATACCCTGAAATAACTGCTGCCTTCTTTCCTTATGGTATCTTTATCTCCTTTTACTAGTTTCAGGAAAATGTTAAACCAAAAGTGCTACTAAAGCAATAGACAGCATTACTGAAACTGCAACAATGGTACCTCTAGCCGTGTTATTCCAGAGCTTTTTTGCCTCCAGTGCCAATAGCAGTTACCTGCATTCAGAGGTTCTAATGGAATACCTTTCCCATTTCTAACCTGCCTGTGAAAACATTAACGTTTCTGCATTTTTGGCATTTGTGGGAAGGCAGTGACCAGCGAGTTTTAAAAATTTGGCCTGTTTATGAAATTCCTTCTCATGGGGTTCCCAATTATGTTACTTATTTACATTAAACAAATATTCTTTTTTTTTCCTCTCTCTTTTTCTAACCCTGACTTTAAAAAGCTTTGTAATCTGGAGAGTCACCTTTTAGCTGCCAGTTTCAATTTGTTTCTATGTGATGCATCTGTTTTTATGCAACGTTATATGATTTCTTTACTGCAAACTGACCAGGGAATAAGTTGGCAAAAGTCCTTTGTTAAATTTTGGAAGATTTATTCTGACTTGACAGTTTAGGAAAAGTTATCTAGAAGATAAGCAGTTTATATCCAAAGCGTACTGATAATGACCCTCAACTTGAGCTTGTTTCTTGGTAACTTTATGTGGGCAGGTTGATGTCATTTTCTTGGCAACAGTATGTAGATAATTTGCTGAACAGCTGAGCTATGTTTTTTTTTAAAAGGTTCCAGCTTTATCTAAAGCCCTAGGATTTCCTAATTATGCTCCCCTAAAATATTAACTAGTCCAATCCTGCTTAATTTTGAGGGCCAGTGATGTTTTTTTCTCCCTTCTATTCAGTTGTGTCTGATTCTAAGATGCCTGGACAAATCCCTGCCATTTTCTTGGCAAGTTTTTTCAGAAGTGCTTTGCCATTGTCACCTTTCTAGGACTGAGAGAAAGTGATTGGCCCAGCTGGCTTTGTGCCCAATGCTGGACTAAAACTCACAATCTGATTCTAGCCTGGTGCCTTAAGCACTACACTAAACTGGCTATTGGGATGGTAGTAAGGTAAAGATAAAAGTTCCCCCACATATGTCTGCTAGTCATTTCTGGCTTTAGGAGTGGTGCTCATCTCCGTTTTTAAGCCGAAGAGCCAGCGCTGTCTGAAGATGTCTCCATGGTCATATGGCCAGCATAACTCAACGCCGAAGGCACACAGAGCGATGTTACCTTCGCCCCAAAGTGGCCCCTATTTTTCTACTTGCATTTTTAACGTGCTTTCGAACTGCTAGGTTGGCAGAAGCTGGGGCAAGTAACTGCAGCTCACCCTATTACGCTGCGCTAAGAATTTGAACCCCTGATTGACAAGTGCATCCCCTGGGATGGTAGTAGTAACATGCAAATTCTAGGCACACAGTAGGAAAGCAATCCATAATGAGAATTGCAAAATAAATTATGTACGATATTCAGAGATGTTTGCGAGGATTTGCAGATGGAATGCTAACAAAGAAGATAGCTGCTGGACAGTTTCATGACTGTTTATGGAAAATTCAGATATAGAGAAAGGAGCCTTAACAGAGGTTGCTGCGATATTTTACTCTGAAAAAGTTGTACAACTGATGTCTTTGTGCGTGAGCTAGGCTTTCAATAATAAATATGACTCTGTCTAACTATATGAAATGTGTGTCTTTGGACCCAGCGGTAGCCCTGAGAGAGGAGCATAGTAATAGGCAGTTTAATAGGAAGATTAGGAGCATTTGGCTAAAAATAGAATAGAATTTTTTATTGGCTAAGTGTGATTGGACACACAAGGAATTTGTTTTAGTGCATATGCTCTCAATGTACATAAAAGAAAAGATACGTTCATCAAGAATCATATGGTACAACACTTAATGAAAGTTACAGGGTACAAATAAGCATATTGGTGAATCTGATTTATGTGTTAACTCAGGTAAATGTCCAAATCGGGTGAGAAAATGTTTAAAGGTGTGGTGAGACTTCCACAGCAACTTGATGTTACATTATGTGTTGGAAAGCTTATCGTAGCTTAGATCAGGCTCTCCCAGGGATGGCATGTTTCAGAGGGTGTAGGCAATGCTGCTTCTGGCAGTAATGTAGGTTGAAAGCAGTCTTGCATAATTTGACTTCTGTTGGGATACACCTGAGAGAAAGTTTTTCTGTTGAGTTTCTCTGTGGCCCAGATCCTTCACTGCGCTCAGTCACCAAAGCAGATGCTAGGCCATACATTATATAATTGCATAAAGTGGGTCTTGATGGTTGAAAGCCATCACATAATTCTAAATCAAGTAACTTGAAGAAATTAAAATGTTTCGTTGGAAAGTAGGGCTATTTAAAAATGAATTAAAAGTGGTAACAGTAGGCCCTGCCATTGAAATGAGGTTTATTTTGTGACCCAAAGCTACTTTTTCCAAGAGGCAACTGGATTTTCTTTGTTTTTCCTTGAAGATATTTTGCTTCTCATCCAAGAAGCTTCTTCAGTTCTGACTGAATGGTGGGGAATGGAAGGATTTATATTCCTTGCAGTTATCTGGTTGCTGACACTCTTTCTGTGAGTGGTTGAGGCCACTTGGAGGTTTATCTGTGCCCTCGGGGTTTCCTGAATACTGCAAACGAGCGTGGAACCTTTTTACAACTGCTGAAGGGACTGTTTTGTAAACAGGAGATAGGTGGTATCACACCCCCACATCCCTTGTTGAGAGAGGGCAGTTCAATTTTAATGTATATGGTCCCTTTGACTCCTCTTTCAAACCAGTGGTCCTCTCTGTCCAGATTGTGGACTTTTTTGTCTTTGAAAGAGTCTTTCAAATGCAGATGGACTGCTGAATCTTGTCCTCATGGGTTTATTCTCCTATGTTGTGCCATACGTTTGTGGTTGTTTTGTTTCTCCAAAATACAGATGTGCACATCTCACTGCATTGTACTGAAGCTTCTTGGATGAAAAGCAAAATATCTTCAAGGAAAAACAAAGGAAGTCCAGTTGCTTCTTGAAAAAGTACCTTTGGGACAACCACGACCTGAATGACTAAGAATCTCCATAGACATTTGCTTTATGAACAGAATGTAGGCTCTTTCCTTACATACCTCTGTTAAAAAGAACAAGAACAACAACTTGATATAGAAAATATTCCAAATATTCGTAAGAGTCCAAATATGTAAGAGAGGACAATTGGCTACTCATAATTCCATATTATTGCAACAGTCCTGGTCTCAAATACCTAGTGTGTCAAGAATGTATGTTCTGCATTTATTCTCCATTTAAGTATAAAGTATTGACGTTCATAGATGGTTCTTACATTTACTTTAGTGTCTTTTATTTAACATTTCTTATCGTGGTTCACAATTAAGTCAGTCCCTATAAGGGAAGGTAAAATTCTAATAAAGGACAATATTTGTAGCTCAGGGTTGACATGAGGGGTCCTTGGTACTTTCTTGCATGTTTTCTTGCAGATATTTCATTATCCAAACTAGGTAACATAATCAGTGTTTTTCCAAATTCAAAGATATGCTAGCAATTTGCTTGGAAGGAAAATAAATTTTCCCAAATGTTAAAGATCTTATTTTAAAACAGAACCATACAGTTGGAAATTGCCATTTAGGTCATCCATTCCAACTCCTCATTGACCATGGGAAAAATTAAAGTATTCTTGACAGATGGGTTTGCAGCTCTTGTTTGAACATATCCATTGAAAAGAAATCTACAACTTCACTAAATAATTGGGTTCTGATTGTTCTATCATTCAACTAGAACCTTCCTATTACTTGAATCTATTATTTCACACAATACACACTGGGATGATAGAAAAGAGATTTTACTCCTCTTCTTGTGATATACTTTTGAGTGTTTGAAAAGCATAACCATCTCACTTCTAGTCTTCTCATGATTGAACATTCCAATTCCTTCAAACTCTCTTCATAGAACTTCTGTAAATGTGGTCTGGTTTATCTGTATTATTAAACTGTGGACTATACAACTCAGAAAGGGTGAGACCAATACTTGAAACCAATATGTAGACAGTGGACTGACCAAAATAAAACAAATTAGAATATGGTCTGGAAATTATAATTTCTGTTGAAATGATGCTGTGAAACTAGTATTTATCTCTATTAAATTTCACTATGTTGTTTTCAGCTTACTTCTTTAACATAAAACTTTAAAGAAAGCTTTTCTGTAAATAAAAAAGTTCATTTTGGCTGTCGCTTCTGTCTTTTACAATATATCTACAGTTTTATATTTTCAGATCTGATAAGCATATCTTCTACTTTCCCTTGATGAGTACCCAATTCAACATCAAATTCTCTTTAACTCCCTTCTCCAGTTTGATGAGAAGCCTTTGATGAATACTGTATAAGAAAAATCTTTCAAGTAGCTTTGGCCTTCATTACTTCCATACAGCTTATTCTTAATTAGTCTGCTTGAATCAAAATGCTTCGAAGTATTCTGTTGAATTCTTTCTTGACATCAAGTTATCCTCAGCATTCCCTCAATTTATTAACGGAGTCATCTACTTAAAAAATGAGACAAAGATAATCTTGCAGGCCTGTTTTTGATAAATGCGTGCTGAAGGCTGATTAGTAGTAGCTACCAGGAGGGTGTTCAAGATTGGCAACTTGGAGGATAAAGACACTTTGGTTTGAGATGGCTTGCTATACAAGATGAATAAATGAAACGTTCCCTGTCTCTTTTGACTGTTTATCTGATGTTGGTGTGCACATCAAAGTGGTGAGGCTTGCATGATGACATTCCATCTTGTGGTATCCGCAGAAGAGTGTCAACAGTGTCAAAGTAGTAGGACCAAGAGATTGGGTGATCAAAACCCTGCCTCTTTGTACATGTTGACATATGAAGAAGAAATAGAAGTACTGATTGTCCAGTCAAGCCTGCCATTTTTATACTGTTGATATCCCCATATGGGATGGCTCTACTCTACTCTATCCCCCATTTTGCTAGTGTTGATACCCTCCGTAGACACAAGAAGTTCTAACCATCTACATCAGGGGTGTCAAACTCAAGGCCTGGCCCGTGGGGTGCTTAGCTCTGGCCTGTGGAGCCGCCCTGGGAAGCGAAGGAACAGCCCGTGGTGCCTCTGCCAGCGAAAAGCCACCACACCAGCAACAGAGGGTTATTGGGAAATAGACGACACAGCACTTCTTTGTATTTTTTGATAGATTTACACTTTTTAAAACCTTCTTGAAAGCCTTTGCTTTGGCAGATCATAAAACTACAGTCTGCTTCCCTGGGCTCTGTTTTCTCTGGCAGAGGGCTGCAGGAGTCCAAGGCAGCCAAAAATGGAGCACAGGTGGATTGTGCATAGCCTTCCCGAACTCTGTTTTCGCTGAGAGAGCTGCAAAAGACTGTCAGTTGAACGTGGAGCCTTGAGTGACATCAAGTTTGCCATGGCCACCACCACGCCCCCTCCCACCTCCCGAGGTCAAACATTACCTTGATACGGCCCTCAATGAAATTGAGTTTGACACTCCTGATCTACATGAAAGTGCCTTAAAATCATCATATTATTTGCTTCTCAGATACTGATGTCAGACTAAAAACATACCTGCAGAGTCCTCAAGGCAGCTAACAACACTAATTATAACAGTTAAATAACTATATTTATAGTACGTGCAAAAGCAGTGAAAAATTCTAGCAATACAATGCTTATTTGGACTGTGTTTTCTTTTGAGGGACCAAATGAAACTTGTGATACTTTTTATACTTGGCTTTGTTTTTCTTAAATACATAGCATGAGCTTTGTTGGAGCAGATTGTACAGAAGGTCCCACAAAATGGACAATGAAATATATTATTCCACACAGGCATCTCAGCAAGATAGCCTTCAAATGCTTAAAGAGCTCAGTGTTCAAATTACTTTGCTTTGTTCTGTGTCCTTAATTTCCTTTCCAACTCAGATTTAGATTATATTCTTACCTAAGTGAAGATATTCCTTTCTTTAATGAATTTTCATACTTAAAATACTGCCAACCAATCCCTTACTAACAGCAGTCTTGGAAGAACATTTCCAAAGGAACTTGGTTTCTAAACTGTCCTTGTATTGCCATAATCCTGCAATAAAAAATCAGTGATTAAAAGAAAATATATAATCAATATCAAAATAGATTAATGAGTGCAACAGAAATACAACAGCAACAAATTGTCTTCTGACAGATTTTGGAGTGTGTTGTGCTTTATACATTTTACTCAGCTGGATGTGACACCTAATGATCTTACTAAAAATGTTTTTTTTTAATTTTCAGGAATTCACTTAAAAAATAAATTGTTCACCTTTCATAATCTTAATCAAAAACATATTTCAAATCAACATGTCCATTTCAGAATGCCAATATCATGCTTCATATTTTCATTAATGTGGTAAACATAGCAACATTTAGCATTTGCAAGATAAATAGATAAATAAAATGTCTGCCTAAATCTTGGCTGTTATAAAGGGGGTCCATTTGTTACAAAAACAAATAGATCCACCCACTTTTTCCTCTGGCATTGCCTACTACTTGTTTTGGCCCTAGCGAGCAATTCAGTCGATAACTCTTGTGGAAATGGGCCCTGTAACAGAGGGAAAGTTGCCCAACCTTAGTCTTCATGATGAATTCATGTACTGTAGAAAGAACCTACTGTTCCCCACAATTCATTTGTGTTCATTTTATCCAATCCTTGGACTGAATCTAATACAAACTAGGCAGGATAGCTTTCTTTTGGGAGAGAGATGGTAAGCCAAGATCTGATTTAAGAGAAGAAATGTATATTTTTATTTAACGAATAATAGATGGAGTATGAGCTGGGACACAAGATTTAGCAATAGGGTTGTCCTTATTTGCCCTACTGTTTAGATTTAAATATTATTTTATAATCTTGAATTAGTTTGGGGTTTTGTTTAAAATAATCAATTTTGAAATCATGTTCATGGTTTTTCTTATCCAAATAAGGAAATTGGAGTCCCAAAATGTGCTTCTACTTTTCATTCGGTCCTTTTTGCTAATTGCTAATTTGCTCTAATGCTAGATTATTATTAATAGCATGCTTATAGAATTGCAACTATGCATACCTAACACAATTCATAGTAGGGAAAGCAACGAGGCCAAATATTGTAGGAGCCGTGGTGGCGCAGTGTTAGAATGCAGTATTGCAGCCTAATTCTGCAGACTGCCAGCAGTTCGATTGTCACCGGCTCAAGGATGAATCAGTCTTCTATCCTTCCCAGGTGGATAAAATGAGGACCCTGTCAGAGCGGCAATCAGCCCCGTTACCTTGCGTGGGGTAATTGCCCTCATTTTGAGTTGGATCGTGGCTTTTATCCTGTTGCATACTTTGATCAATAAGACCGAAGAAACATCTAATTAAACTCATATTTATTGTAAGAAAATAAAAACATCTCACTATCTAAAACAGATTACATGTTGGCAAAGAATCTCCAGCCTGACCTTAGCTGGCTGGAGAACAAAGGAAAGTTTCTAGAAGAAGTACAAAAGAATGCAATGACATGCGTAGTAGGTGCTGTAGGTGCTGATAAGGAGTATGACTACGGTCAGTCTGATAGTCCAGAAATATTAGCTCTGCTGGTAAATATAAAAACGCAGTGACACCCCTTCTTTTGCCAGTTGAGCGAACATCAGGTATATCATCAGATAAGGCACATCTTCTTACACAGATACTCGTGTTGAGCTGCTGGAAGCGGTTTGTTGAGCATGTCTGCAATCTGATCATGTGTAGATACATACTGCAATTTTACAAAACCTTGTTTCACTAATTGTTTGATATTTCTATAACGGATGTCAATGTGTCTGGACCTAGAACCTGTGAAATGTGATTCAGAAATATAAACCACCGATTCATTGTCTTCCATCACTGTGATTGGTCGGATCGGATGTGTCCAGATATCTGTGACCAAAGCATCAAACCACGTTAAAGAATTACATGCATCTGAAACACAAGCATATTCAGCTTCAGTAGAAGAACAAGAAACAAAATTCTGTTTACGCACTTGCCAATAAACAGGACATCCATTTAAGAACATCATATAACCTGAAGTACTTTTACGTGATTTCTTATCACTTGCCCAATCAGAATCTGCATAACAACTTAATTCTGCATAATCAGTGTGTGTTGGTTCTAACAATAACTTCATGTGTTTAGTGTGCTTTAGGTATTTCAATAATTTCTTAATACATGACCAATGAAACTGTTTTGCCTTACCTACGTGTCGAGACAAGAGATTAACACTGAGTGCAATGTCTGGTCTTGTCCAACTACTAATGTATAACAGTGATCCAATAACTGAACGATAAAGTGTTGGATCCTCGAATTCAGGACTTGGTTCATGTGTCAAGTTGTGAAAATCTGTTTGCATGGGTGTCTTTGTTGTGTTAGCATCCTTCATGTTGCAATGATGCAAAACTTGTTCAATTTTATCTTCTTGTGAAAGACTAAACCCCTTCTGTGTTTTTTCAATCTGCACACCTAAATAAGTGCTAATATGACCTAAAGATTTCAATGTGAAGTATTTCTGCAAAGCTTTGGCAAAATTCTCACTCATCTGCTTATTTGGACCAATGTAAACAATGTCATCAACATAAACAAGAACTATCTCATATGCATTGTTAGATCTTTTTGTGAACACGCACTCATCAGTTTCGGACTTAATAAAGCCCATTGAATTTAGTTTGTCAGTAAGACATAAGTACCACATTAAACCAGACTGTTTCAGACCATAAAGACTTTTGTTCAGGAACCAGGTATCCCCTTCTTGCTGTCGGAATCCTGGAGGACCTCTCACGTAGATTTCTTCATCTAGGTCAGCATGTAGATAAGCGGTGTCAACATCAAACTGAAAAACTTCTAAACCAAGGATAGTTGCAGTGGCTAAAGCAATTTTTACACTTTCAGTTCTGACTGTCGGTGAGTAGGTATTTGTGTAGTCCTCAGGATAACGTTGAGCGAAACCCTGAGCTACAAGTCTGGCCTTGTACAATGACTCACCATTTGGCTTCTTTTTGATTCTATAGACCCATCGAGTGCCAATGACCTTTTTCTTTGCTGGAGATTTTGCAGGTGTAAACACCTTAAGTTTCTTTAGACTGTCCATTTCAGCTTGCATTGCATCATACCACTTCTCTTGCTCTGAATCAGGAAGATGTTTGATTTGTGTGAAGTTATCGGGAGGAAGTGTAACATTACAAATCAAAGGCAACGGTGCTTTTGTCAGTTGCCACGAATATCGCTGTGGAGGGATTCCCTTTGTGGCTCTCTTGGAACGCCTCGGAACAGTCGTCCATTCTTCTTCCGTTTCGTCCTCGTCTTCATCATCGTCGCTAGCATCAGCATCCGCGGCTTGCGAAGACGGAACATCATGTTGGGAAGAACTGGTGGGTGGAACATTTGCCTGTGAATCTTGGTCATCAGGCTGCGTGGCATCAGTAACTTCATCTTTAGGAAAATAAACTCCAGGATCATTGGAATGAATCCTGGACCAGTCAGCATCTTCCTCGAAATTAGCAGATTGGGAAGTCACTAGTCTACAATTAGAGTCAATAAATTTGCTCCATTTTGAATTGTCATCAAAACCCATAAATCTCAGTCTCTTTGCTGCTGGACCTCCTTTCCTTCTTTGATCTAAGGGAATGTTCACCATGGCGTATGAACCAAAAATACGGAGGTTCTTGAGATCTGGCTTGTAGCCATACATCATGAAGAAAGGAGTTTGATTTATCGCACTGCTCCAAGTACGGTTGATGATGTAATTTGCATATTTAAGAGCTTCACCCCAGTATGGGTTACTGAGGTTGGCATCTTCTAAAAGACAACGCATCATGGTTTGCAGAACCCCCTGTCTTCTCTCTACAACTCCGTTATGAGGGGGAGTATAAGGAGCCGAAGTCTGATGAAGAATTCCATTCTTACGCATCCAGTCCTGGAAACGCTGAGACATGAACTCGGCACCACGATCACTCTGGATTCTGGCGATGTTTACTCCATGTTGGGTAGAGACGAGGGCTGCAAAGTCTTTAAAGATCTGAAAGGTCTCAGATTTTTCTCTCATAGGATATACATATCCATATCTAGAATAATTATCAACAATTGTTAAAAAATATTTTCTACCACCAATTGTTGGCGGAAATGGACCAACTATGTCAGTGTGTACCAAATCAAAAATGCGTGTTGACAGGCGTGTAGCGCGTTTTGGAATGGCTGCTGCTTTGGATTTGGCTTTCTTGCAGACAGCACAATCCAGAAACACCTTACACCCCTTTAGATCCAAACCTTTTGCGAACTCCGGCATTTTTCTAAGAACCCGGAAACTGGCATGTCCCAATCTTCTATGCCACTTATGGATGCACCTGGAATGCAAAGGTTTACCAGTTAGTGAATTTGCAACATTAACAGTTTTATGAGGAACCTCAGGCTTGCTCTGAGCAACCTGTTTCTCAATTTTCTTTTTGTTGGCTTTAGGAGCCTTCGGAGTAGCAACAGGATCTCTCACTGGGACGTCTCTCTCTGGGCCTGTGCTCTCCTCTTTTGGAGTTTTTATACTTGCCTGTGCTTGCGGTTTAGCTTTTGGTTTTAAGTAATAAACACCACCAATTAACATGGTTTCAGCAACAATATCTCCATCTTTAACTATGTAACTTGCTTTCTCGAGGTGGTGAACCTGGAACTTTAAAACTCTAGACAAGTGAGCTTGACTAAGCAAACTAAAAGTTGCTGTTGGTATGTAGCAGACATCAGGAATGAATGCATTGAGCTCTTCAACATAAACAGTTCCTTTTCCTTTGACCTGACAAGGATGATTGGAAAAAGAATAAAGTTCACGTAGTTCAGGTTCAGGCTCGTGCATCTCTGTGAAAAGTTCTTTTCTATAAGTAACATGGAAAGCTGCACCACTGTCCAAAGTCCACAAAAGCCATCTGTCGTACTCTGGATGAGGTTGTGGATCGTTGGTTAAAGCCAATGTGGCGAGTGGAGCTTGCGAATCACGCCTTGGACCACGACGACCTTGTCTACCGCCTCTGCCTCTGCCTCTGGAGTCTGTTCCTCTGGGCTGGTACGTGACGGGAGCTGGAACTCGTTGGGGACAATCCCGGGTTGCATGTCCCACACGGTTGCAGATGTTGCATCTTGGCATCCTTGGAGCATAGGTCCTTCCTCGGAAGGGACGCCTAGCTGGAGCTCTTGATGCGGGTGGTCCTCTCAAATGTGGTGTGGCTAACATCAGTGCCTCCTCTTCAATTAAGAGTCTGCATATATTGTCCACTGTGCGTTGAGCAATAGGCACTTGGTTAATCTTTGTAATGGCATCTTTCCATTCATAGTTCAAAGAGTTAATGATAATACTAATCATTTGAATATCTTCAATAAGATAGCCCCTTTCTCTCAATTCTTTCCTCATACCTTTCAGTTTGGTCAAATGTCCTCCAATTTGTTCACCAGGTTTCAATTTCGAACCATGGAATTCAGACATGAGCAAACATGAAGACTCAATTGAGACAGGCCTGTAGCAATTTTCTAATTGGACCCAAATTTGTTGGGCTGTTGCATCAGGCGGAAAAGTAACCTGCAGTTCAGTATCCATGGACATCAATAATGTTGTGCAGGCTTTAGTCTCTAAGTCTCTTATTTCAGGTGTCCATGGTTGGACAGGAGGGTTAAACACCATACGATGTGTGCCTTCTCTGCGTAGCAAAAGTCCAACCTCACTGACCCAGGCCTTGTAATTCTGCCCTGACATCTTTAATTTTGACTCACCAGCCAGTGGAGCAACAGAGTATGCCTGTTGAGGAATAGGCATTTGAGGTGCTGGCTGTGGGGGCAAAGGCACTTGTTGTGCTGGAGGTGGACCAGGGGCTGGCCCTGGTTGCACAGCTGGAGACACGTGTGCATGAGCTTGTACTTGTGGCATCTGAGCTGCAATATTAAAATGACCTGCTGGAGATGCAGTCATTTGCCTTTGCTGCATTAAGTGTTGTGTTCCATCTAAAAAGACCCCAGCACCACCAGGGGGTGCTGAAAATTGAGCCTGTGGAGACACTTGTGGCATTGCAGTTTGCAGGCTTGATTCAGTTAGTTTTACTTCTCTATCTACATCATGTGAAATCTGAGAAGAGACAACTTTACTAGGCACATGTGACGTGTACACAACTCTCTGTTCTGATTTGCCTGACACAATATCCACCAAGGGGTGTGTCTTTGGCTCTGAGAGAGAAGAAGGCAATATGGCGGCTTTTGAGATTTCATGAACGTGGGATTCTCTCTTATCTGGCTCAAGCCTAGATAAAGCCATTTTTGCCTCGGATAGCTCACGTTCAAAACTTTCTATCTGGTCACGATAGTTTCTTATAGCTTGCTCATGAGGAGAGACTTCGAAGGTTTGAGAGGAATAATAAAATGTTTCTCCCTCTGCGTGGGAGGAAAAAGGCTTTGCCATTTGTGGAAATTTTGGCTTGGCCCCAAGCATTTCAAAATCAGAAGTTTGAGAGCATGCATAAGTAGAAGGTTGAGTTACTGACCTCGGTCGTAGTACTTCACCTTCAAAAGCAGCTTTTCTGTTATTTTCCTCCTGAAGCTTTGTTAAGAGTATCTTCTCTGAGTCTTCTGCTTCTCCCACGGTTTCTTTTTCTTCCAGCTGAATGACTGGTGCCAGTGGATCGAAAGAGATCAAATCATTTGTAGAGAGAACTCTAAGTTTCGTTTGTTCTTCTCCTGCTTCTAACTGAGTGGCAGATGCCAGAGGATGAAATCTGGAAGATCTTTCCATTTCATCCTTATCTGAAAAAGATAAGAAGGGCTTCATTTTGCCCTTTTCTTTCATTTTTCCTTTTTTCTTCTTTCTCGGCATCTTAGAAGTTAATTGTTTAGTGTTCCGCAGTCACTAAATCAACTATCTGTCTAATTAGCCTAGACGGTCATGATCAAAAGTAACAAACCAGGAATAGCCATAAATCAACCATCCTCCTGCTGCCATTGTCAGAGCGGCAATCAGCCCCGTTACCTTGCGTGGGGTAATTGCCCTCATTTTGAGTTGGATCGTGGCTTTTATCCTGTTGCATACTTTGATCAATAAGACCGAAGAAACATCTAATTAAACTCATATTTATTGTAAGAAAATAAAAACATCTCACTATCTAAAACAGATTACATGTTGGCAAAGAATCTCCAGCCTGACCTTAGCTGGCTGGAGAACAAAGGAAAGTTTCTAGAAGAAGTACAAAAGAATGCAATGACATGCGTAGTAGGTGCTGTAGGTGCTGATAAGGAGTATGACTACGGTCAGTCTGATAGTCCAGAAATATTAGCTCTGCTGGTAAATATAAAAACGCAGTGACAGACCCGGCCAATATGTTGATCTGTAAACCTCTTTTTAGAGGGCTGTAAAGCACTATGAAGTGGCATATAAATCTAAGTGGCTACTGCTATTTATTTATTTATTTATTTATTTATTTATATTTATATAAATTATTGATTTAATTTAAATGCCGCCCTATCTCCAAGGACTCAGGGCGGCTCCCAGCTATATAAATGTATAATTCCTCATTAAAACAGTGAGAATTAAAATTCAGATTTAAAACAGTTAAAATTGATTAAGAAATCCCCATCAGTCCAAGCTACGGAACAGCCAGGTCTTCAAATCGCAGCTGAACGAGTGAAGGTCAGGAGCCATCCGGAGCTCCAAAGGAAGTTGGTTCCAGAGGGTGGGTGCGCCCACAGAGAAAGCTCTTCCCCTGGGGGTCGCCAGCCGACACTGTCTAGCCAACAGCACCCTGAAGAGGCCCTGTCTGTGGGAACGTATCGGGCGATTGGGGATTGTCGCTAGCTGCAGGGGGTCCGACAAATATCCCGGGCCTAGGCCATGAAGGGCTTTATAGGTGATAACCAACACCTTGACTCTCATCTGAAGGGCAACCGGTAATCAATGTAGGTCACGCAGGAGGAGTGTAATATGGGAGTGTCAGGACGCTCCCATCACAACCCACGCGGCCACATTTTGCACCAGCTGAAGCCTTCGAGTGGTTTTCAAGGGCAGTCCTAGGTAGAGAGTGTTGCAGTAGTCAAGACGGGAGGTGACCAGTGCGTAGTAACAGTGAGTAACAGTGCGTAGGGCATCCTGGTCCAAGTAAGACCACAGCTGGCGCACCAGGCGAACCTGGGCGAATGCCCCTAAGGTCATGGTCATTACATGATCTTCCAGAGACAACCGTGAATCCAGGAGGACACACAAGTTGCGAGCCCTATCCACAGGGAGTAACATCTCACCCCCGATGGTCAGCGATGGAATATCTCGATCGGACCCAGATGCCGGTACCCACAGCCACTAGGTCTTGGAAGGGTTGAGTCAAAGCCTGTTCCTCCCCATCCAGGTCCGTACCGCTTCCAGGCAGCGGGACATCACGTCGAGGGTATCACTGGGCTGGTTTGGGGTGGATATAAAAAGCTGATACCGCATCCCAAAACCACGGATTATCTTCCCAAGCGGCTTCATATAGATGTTGAACAGGAGAGGTGAAAGGACCGATCCCTGAGGCACCCCACAAGTGAGCGGCCTCATAGCGACCTCTGCCCCTCTGCCAACACCACTTGTGTATAGGACATAGGAGATCCACCGTAGAACAGAAGCAATATACAATTTAAATACCTAACAAGATATAAGCAGGTCCTAGCTTCTGCATTATTTTCTTTAAAGAAAGAAAATATGTATGGGAATCATCATAGCAGGTGGATCATAGCTCATTAGTAGAAATGACATTGCATGTCTCTGGTCCTAAATATTTTTACGTAAAACAGGATTCAGGACCTATGGTTCCCAGACGTTGTATTAAATTGTCAGTAATTCTTCATCACTGATCATAATGATGGTAATGAGTATATGTGGGGGGGGGGGGGAGTTTTTCCATTGATTTGGCCCATGGAAAGAACCCAGTGATCTAAGTTTTAAAAAGATCATCCAGTGAATGCATATGGATGAGAAGAGGCCTTCCGCTCTTGTGCAACCATTTGATTCTCATACATACTGTATGCCTTTTCTCTTCCCTTTCAGTCTGCACAGGATTAAGAGAAATATTGTCGACATCTGTCAAAAAACATTGCTCAACGTTGGTCACAGTTGGACGCCAGCTGGAAGTGACTAAGTACATCAGTTGGATAGAATTGGTAAATAATTTAGGGTTCTCCAAGATTTGCAGCTCTTGCTCCAGAAGAAGGTAGCAGTGAAAGCCAGGAGGGCCTTCGCATAGATTTATTTTATGTGCCAAGTGCTTTGTTCACAACCATTCGTGCTCTAATCACTTCCCAGTTAGATTACTAAATTGTGCTTTTCTTGAGGCTGTCCTTGACTATCTGGAAAATACAGCTAGTCCAGAATTCAGCACCGCATGCAATTCTCGGTGTTCTATTGTTTGCACATATGATATCGCTACTATATCACATGTGCTGCACTTCTCATAGTCTCATCTGGGTGCAATTCTGGTAGCTGATTATCAACTTTAAAACCCTGAATAACATCGGGTCAGGAGATGGTATTTTACCTTTGTACCAAAATGCTCAGTATGGTTGGGTTTACTGTAGGTCTCTTCTCTTAAATGCTGTCATCTCCCAGAACCTTGGAAGACTGTCTTCTCTGAGGTAGCCCTTGCCCTGTGGGATATCCTTCTCCCTGTGATCTGGCAATCCTCCAATTCCATAGCCTTCTTGTAAAACTTGGTTGTTCCCATAACATTGGGGTGGAGTGAGGCTACCACTGAGTGCAGCTGGATATGGATGTGTGGGAATATATTGCCTTTGAGGCACCAACTGCTTTTGTTGTGTTTTTTAAATTTCATATTTTTATTGTTGCTCTGTGAACCTCCTGGGGTTATAATATGTGAGATTTGCAACTATATAAGTGCTTTAAATAAATAAATATATTTAAAAGTGAATGAGAGAGAATATAGCAATTCCATATGCTTCCCATATAGTTTCCTTAACAAACTATATAAAATGAAGATGTTGGGTGTTACTGGAAGAATTCTACTTGCATATTTCTTCAGGGATAATGCTATTGTGTTGTAACAATAAAACCTGGGAAACTTATTTGCAGAAATTGTACACAGTTAAGCAACACTAAAAAATTTACTACTTTGGTGATTGTCTAGACGAAAGAAAAGGATTTGTCTGTCTCAGCCAGTTAATTTAGGATACCTGATTACAACATGTAAAAGTTAATATCTCTTCTTCCTGTTTTCTTCCAAATATTTTGTTCAGCATGTATTTTGCAGGAGACAGAATTTTAGATTCATATATGGATAGATATAAATTAATTTGAACAGGCTGTTGATTTATTCATTTTCTACAATTGTATCTCTCAATAATAAGAGGTAATTATATTTTTTACATCTCCTTCTCCCACAAGACCACTGAAGGTAGTTTCAATCACATGCAGTATTATTAAATGTGTATATCAAATGATCAGCACTACTGTGTTATTGAAAAGTTTTAAAACTGTGGGCAACATTTAAGAAAAATGACGCACAAATTGAGAAAAAGACAATTCAGTCTTCAGTTTTTAAACACATCTAAAATGGACATTTGTCAACAAAATGACTTAAGCACTTTAAAATGCATTTAAAGTTCTTCAATTCTGTTCATACAGACTTGAGAAGAGATTATGGCATGTTGTCTCACTGTAGGAATTAGTTAATATATATAATCTGGAGAAACGTACTGATGCAAGTGAATTATCATTTGCATTTTTTTTTCATTTTAAATTGTCAGACTTGTTTGTGTTTTGTTATCCTTTGGCTCCAAGTGATATATAAGATAAACACAACCATCTCTAAAATGTGCCCATTCATCAGGAATTTGTGTCTATATTTTGTGGGTGAGTTGGAAACAGTAAGCAAAACGATAACTAAACACAAATGTTTCCTCCAAACTTTTATAGTTAGTTATCTTTTTTTAAAATAAAAAGGTCTTAGTTACCAATGTGCTTGTCACTGTCAAAATCAGTCTTGAGATATGAAGGCACTTCTTAGATTGGGCATGGGGTTCTTATCACTTGTTCTCTTATTTGGCATTAGAAAACTGTACCCGGTTAATACATTTTATCATCACAGAACTTTATACTACTCTGCAAAATGGCAGATATCTGTAGTTTTACTTGCACTTCTTAAGAGGAACATTGTCTGGAAAGCAGTTTAGTTGCAGTTATTTGGATTCATTGGGCCTATATTCCTACAATACAAGACATTAAGAATGCGTTCACGCAGCATACTACAACACAACTTGTTTAATCATGTCTTGTTAGTTAAGCCATGATTTGATGCATTCATACAAAATGCTAAGTCACAATGTAATTTTGCACAGAATCATAGATTTATAGGATTGGAAGGGAACTTGGAGATCTTCTCCAACCCACTGTCCAAGGCAGGAGACCTTATACCATAAGGGAGAAATGGTATTAGAAATTTTCTTTAGCTTGGTGTTGTTTGCAAATTTGATGAGTTCCCCTACTATCCCCTCATTCTAGATCATTTATTTATTAGACAAGTGTTGGGCCTAAGACAGAAACTTGAAATACCCCACTGCATGTTTCCTTCCATGCAGATATAGGATTACATGCTGAGTTGGGTTGGTCAGTCTCTGCTCAATTGTAATTTGATGATGCTCAGGTATAAATGATGTGGATTTTAACTGGCTGGGGATTTCATTGAGTTGAAATCCAGGCATCTAGATTGAGAAACACAAATCTAATGAGTAATGATTCCGTCCTTTTCTGAGAAATCAATACCACTGTTCATAGCATAAACAAGGCTCTGATCTGATGATCTGATATTAAGAAACTGGGGGGTGGGTGGGAGGAGGAAGGGGAAAGGTACCTGGCTATTAATCAAGAACGATCGGCCCCTTCATTGCACCCGGGTCTATACATTAACGTATGCGTGTCAGTGATCCCGTTTCTTCGACTCTCCAAATTTTTCCCTCCGCACCAAGAACCGCAGAATTCGCCAAGACTTCGCTGAGAGCATCTGCAAATCTCCGCTTCCCCAGAAAAGGCGGCGAGGTGGGAGGAGCCAAGGCCCCGCCTCGCTCATTTCCCCTCTGCAAGCGGGACGGGCGCATCGTAATTCGCGTAGCTTTCACGTTGCACGAACTAGGGGGGGGGGGGGTGCGGTGCCAGCGAGCGAGCAAAAGCACGCATCTAAGCGGCGGGCGAGCTTGTTGGAGGCGCCCCCGGTTCTTGGGCTAGGCTTCTCTTCGGCGAGCCGGTTGGCACGGACGGTGGACGGCGTTGCCTCGCCGTCTTTTGGTTTGCGGAGCTGTATTTGAAGGATGGGTAGAGAGTGAAGCAAGGAGCGGCTACGCCAGTTATCCGGACGACCGAGTCAGGATGATATTAACACGTAAGTATCGTCGTCACCAACTCCCACGTTCGCTTGGGTCGCGTTGATCCCGCCAGTGACGGCGGGGCTGGGCTATAAAGGCTTGTGAACGTGACTGGAGAGCCGCTTTAAAATGAAGGCAGGCATGATAGACCCTGGTCAGAACTGTCCGGATTGCGGTGCGCCTCGACTAGCTGGACGTCTCTTGAACCAAGCGAAGGGAAGCGGAGCCGGGGAGCCTGGCGGGGATGTCAGGATGGAAAACGTGACAGGAGAACGTCCCAAAGGTGCTTTTTCAAGGGGCAACTGGACTTTCTGGGTTTTGTTTTGTTTTTTTAATTTGATTTATATGCCGCCCTTCTCCTCAGACTCAGGGCGGCTTACAATGTGTTAAGCAATAGCCTTCATACTTTTGTGTATTTATACAAAGTCAGCTTATTGCCCCCACAAACTGGGTCCTCAATTTACCTACCTTAGAAAGGATGGAAGGCTGAGTCAACCTTGAGCCTGGGGAGATTCGAACTAGCAGTAATTGCAGGCAGCTGAATGTTAATAACAGGCTTTAGTCTGCCACACCACCAGGTTCTTGCCTGGTTCTTTTGTTTTTGAAGACGTTTTGCTTCTCATCTAAGAAGCTTCTTCAGCTCTGACTGGATGGTGGGAGGAGTGGAAGGATTTATATTTCTTGCAGGCAGCTGGCCAGAGTTGAAAAAGCTTCTTGGATGAGAAGGGAATCGTCTTCAAAGAAAAACCAGAAAGTCCAGTTGCCTCTTGAAAAAAAGCACCATCGGCACAACCATGACCTGGATTATTGAGAATCTCCAGTGACAAGAGAACCCGTGACTTCTTATGGCTTTGGGCCGCTTTGGGCTTGGCCTCTGATGGATCTCTCCAAGAGAAGTGGGAGTAGGTTTCCTTGTGGAGAGAGAGGGTCATTCTCACTTCAGATTCCCAGGGTTTGTGTCATTTCCTGAGGCAGAACCCTTGTACAGAATCTTATTGCTGAATAAGCTTTGTTCGATCGGAGCTGTGTTGCAATTCAGTGATGTGTCTCTGGATTGCAGGATCGTCTGGTAGGAAGGGAAATAGAGATTAAAAAAGAACTGCAAGAGGCACAGTCCCATACATACTTTGCATTCCATGCTTGTGGGTCGTTTCTGAATATTCCTGAAATGAATCCTTGACTGTTACTCCTTCGGCTAACCTTTCCTGACCTCAGACTTGTGGTATGTGAGAATGTAGGCATCGTTCTTTAAAATTAAAATTCAACATTATTATATCCTTAAACAGCCATAGCTGAGCTTGGGGGGGGGGAGGGGGAGGGAATGAGAGCAGTTCTTTAGTATGTAATTTAGTATTTCCTGCCACTGAGCCTGTGGGGAAAAGATATATGGAAAATATTTTAATACTGTTCTGTTCAGTTACTTAAGTTTCACTCTTTCTCAGTCCATATAACTAAGAGATAACGAAAATTCCATAGGAGTGGAAGCATTGGTGTGATTCAAAAAATTTAACAACCAATTCTCTGCCGTAATGATTTCTTCTAACAACCAGTTCATCAAACTGCTCAGAAAGTTAACAACCGGTTCTTGCGAAGTGGCTGAATCCCACCAGTGGGTGGAAGGAAGATTACAACATGCCTCTAAAAGCTATATTATTAGAAGAAGCCTCTGCTATTTTTAAAAGTGTATAAAATCAAAATAAAGGAGATAAAACTGTGCATCTCTTTCTGTGTTGAATTATGTATGAGACAGATATAGATGCACATGAACACACACACACACATTTTCAATAGCTATCTCCTTAATTACTTTTGCAGTTTTTCCTCTTACTTACTGCATGAACACAATGCTATTCTGGTACTACAGGCCTCTTGTATATTGAGCTTAATTGTTTGGAGCCCCTGGATGCCCGTTGGCAAGCATCACTCCCACAGAGTGGGAAAACTTTGAGCCACAATATGACCTGTGTGGGCCTTATTTATTTTCCACCTTCTGCCCTTGCCAGCACATGATCTTAAAACAGAAGGTTGTCCAAAAAGATTGTCAATGCAGTTGCTGATGGGACATAGCTACTACTAGGGGGATTGTGAATTCCAGTGCTTGGCATTTGTCTAATACAGTGCTTGTTGACTGTTGTTCTGGAGCAGGCCATCCTGGGGGATGGTGGTGGGAAAAACAACGTGGTTAAGATTTTAAGGACAAAAGGAGCAATAGGCAAAAAGTTAATGGTTTGGCTTTTATGGCAGTTGTAAATCCTGCAAACATTGTTGAATACTGTCAGCTGGTTGTTTTTTGTTTTTTTTTTCCTGTTCTAATAGGGCTATTCCAGGTAAAATGAAGAACCACCGTTAACATGTGTCAGGACAAATATAGTAGAGAAAAAAGATATTCTTTACTTAGCTGATCAAACTGATGTCTAGATGCAACAAACAATAACATACAATTGCCATTAACAATCTTACATCTGATTGGAAATAACATCCAATTGATCTTCACTTCTCTTAATAGTACTTTCATAGCATTTACAAAATCCTTAACTGACAGACTCAATTGATTTTGTAAAGACTATGAAAATACTACTAGTGAGAGAAGAGAAGAACCATTGGTTCTGTTTCCATAAGGAATTTGAATATAACTTGCTGAACACACATTAATTTGACTGTAGGAAATTTTGTCTGACAAATATGCATTAGATACAATAATTATGAAATCCCTGCATATTTTTCCATAATACTTTCTGATATGGATTATGAACATTTGCATCTAAGATTGGAAGTTATCGTATAATAACAGCTAATTGGCTATAAATTCATCACCACTATTTTAGAAATTAACATTAAATCTAGATTGCGAGTTAAAATAACAATACCAAGGTATTGATTATAACAAAAATTTAAGTAGTATTACAGTTCAGTAAAAGACAGTAATAAAAAAAGTAAAATAGGTAAAAAAAGACATCAGAGGAAACAGACTTAAATATGGGGTCAGTTGTAAATAATAGTTTTAAATTAATTTTTTATCTGAAAAAATATTCTGACATATGTATTTCTCATTTTAACTCATTGAGTATGGTTACAATTCATAAATTTTCTTTTTATTGACCACAGTGCAGGGGATATGTGCTAGGTTATGATTCCATAACCTAAATTATTAACCTTTTATTGTCTAATTTATAGTGCAAATTATTATTAAAAGAAGACACATATTTGATATTACTACTTGCACAATTTTAACTTTTCTCAAGTGCAGATTGGTTTGAGCCATAGGCATCTTTATGATGATGTTATAAAGCTTTTACTACTATTTTTCAAAGTTGAAATTCAAAATTAGGCAAGATTCACAATGTGTATTTACATAATTTCTAAAAAGGATCTAACAGTGATTTTTTTCAATAATCTGAATCTTCAATCTTTGAATAATGAAATCAGCAGGAAATGGAAACTTTCAACTGCTCAAATGTTTAGAAAGTCAGGAAATGTGTATTATATGCAAAGAGAAGGAGAATCATAATTCTTTGGGATTTGGCACCATATAATGATAATATATAAAATACTTTAAAAGCTTGGAAGGTTTTTGAATGATTGTTATTTAATCAAACCTGGAAAATAAAAAGTCTAATATTATAAGAAAATGAACATTTTAGAATCATTTATTGAAGAATAAGATAAACCAACTTTTCAGGAGACTAAGTCTAAGTAGTGTGGTAAAGGCATTAAGATTCCTTATCCACAGATATTCATTAGGTGATCTTGGAAAATGATGTCTTAGTCCAAACTATTTTATAGGGAGTAAGGAGCACAACACAATTTTCTTTCTTTCACTGATGTTTTCAGTCCACACTTTTTCCAAGTGTTTTGAGGGAAATACTCCAAACTTCAGAAATGAATTGTAATTAAGGTCCAGATGTAATATCCTTTTTCTATTCTGCTGGTTAAAGCTGTGCTTGCAGTTGTAAGGATTAATTGAATACAAGGCCATCAATAAAAACACTTGCATATTGCATGAACACTAAGAGAAAAAAAGGCTGAAATTAATCAATGAAGATTATTCTTCATTGACCAGTTTGGGCCGTCTTTTCTCTCTCAGTGTTCATGCAATATGCAAGTGTTTTTATGCAAATAATTCCTGTGATATTTAAGTTGGATGTGTTGTTCATTGGTTTATTTTCACACATCAGTCCCACGTCTGTTGGTATGAAGTTTCTTTTATCTCTAAGGAATGAAAGAGATCACATAGAACGGATAGATGGTTCTATTGAGAACAAGTGTTGAACAGGGACTTCTGAGCTCTGGGTAAAAAACTGAAAAGGTATCTTTCTAAAAAAAATGCTGTCATAAAGTCTGACTCTACACAAAGCTGACATGTACAATGTTAACCATTTATGTCTGAAAGTGAGGACAAATCTGCCTGGTTCATTTACAGGGGTTTAGAAATAGCCATATTCATACTCCAGACTGCAAGCAGATTGAGAAAAACTATTGCAAACTTTGCCTACCCATATGTACAACTGGAAAAAGAGACATCTAGAAAACTTTAAAAAATGAGAATAGGATAAAATCTGCAGGAAAGTTCAGTCAGTATCAGCATATTTCAAGAACATCATTAAGAATTTTTGGATTATTCTCTGAAAATATTTCTTTAAAGAACGTGTAATTTTATTTTGGCTTTGACATTGTGAGAGATGATGAAATTTGTACCAAAATTATTCGTATCATGTCAAATTTCAAATGTCAAACAGTTTGAGAGGGTTTAATACAAAGGGAAGGGGGTGATAATAAAAATAATTTTATTCTTCCTGAAGGTAGTGCAGCTGTTAGTTGGTTGGGACTGAGAAGATTAATTCACATTCCTTTTTTAAAAAATAAACAGACTTTAAATCAATCAGCTAACCAATGTAATTCATAAAATATCATTTTGTAACTGCTGAATATGAGGGAAAATGAGGTGGAATGAATGGTAAAGCATTTCCAAGATCTTACCACTCATCCTAAGTGGCCAAATTATTGAAGTGAGAAATAACTGCAGTCACTTTTATTGTGGCTAAGGAGCTACCACAAATGTCACTCTGACCTTTGCCTAGATCTTAAGCCTAGGTTTGTTGATTCATGGAATCTAGTCTCCTTCCTTCCATTCTTGGCTGACCACCATATTCTATGTAAGTTATGAAAAAGACAACAATTACTTTCTTCCTCCCCTCTTCCCTCTTCTTCCTCTTTTGATATGGCTGCTGAAGTGTCATGATTTTAGTTCAGCAGAGGTTTAGTATGAAAGATTGGGATTAATGTTTTGCAGAGGATTTTGAACTGAGATAAGTCCAGGTTAGAGCTGTCAACTCCATTTCCTATAAATGCGTTCCAGATGTTTAACTTCTGGAGCTGGAGCTCACCTCTAGTAACTTTTAATAGACCAGTGTGTGGTTTCTTGCCTAAATCATAGGTTGATAACGAAGTTATTTAATATTTTATCCTTACAACGTGCCTTTCAGTTCCTGATTTTTTTTTAAAAAAAATTTGTATGCACTCATTCTGATCTGTCTTCCATTTGTGATAGTAATACAATAGTGTTCCTTGTTATTTCCCCATCTTTTTTATTTTGGTTCATGTGATACTTCTGCTTCTACTTTAGAACAGATTGAATACTTCCATGGCTCCTAGTTAACTCATAATATACATAACTCTTGCTCCAAAGAGTAATGGACAAAGTTTGCAGGTCTCAAAGTTTGCAGTTATAGACAATGGACAAAGTTTGCAGGCAATACACCAAGTTTGCAGATGGACTTGCACTTATCTAGTAACTCTCACACACTTTATTTATACCCCACCATGCAAAAAATGAGATCATTGACTATAATCCAGCCATGTTAAAGTTTTATAATTGGAAACTTCTAGTATTCAATCACTGCCTAATATTCCCTTTGGATGTGGTGTATTTAAACATGTTTCTATTTAAACATGTAAATGACAATTACCTACATTTGGGTGACATGGGAAGACATAATTTATTGATTTGATTTATACATCACGTTATGCTAAAACCAAAGAATTACATTCCAAGTGAGGTAGGGAGTCCCGTTATTGATGTTGGTGCATTTTAGATGCTACTCCTAAATATAAACACGAATGCCTTTTATAGAGCCTGCTTACCTTATAATTAAATTCTTAATCCGCATTGTACTTTGCTTATGTGTTTTGATTTGGAATTACATACATAATTAAATGTGTACAGTTGGATTAATTGGAGAGGTGATTGGGAAACTAACATGTACAATGCAAAGTGAAAACTGCAAATACTTAATCAATTTATAGCTTTCTCTGATTTGACAACTCTGTGCTGACCATGTTGCAGAAAGTTGCATAATAATGGTGCAATCCCTTTGTGGTTCTGGTGTGAATAGGACAACCTTCCTCCCCAACTATCAGAGTTTGCACTGAAGCCTTTAACTCTGAATATCTTGGTACTTCAACTTGTATCAGAGCTATAACATAAACTAGCTTAGAGAAAAAACTGTCTTCATGAGGGACCCAATAACCTGTAATATTTTCTCATTTTAGAGATGAGGAGCCTATATTGTCTTAGAAACATGCTTGAAGTTTTAAGGAAACTGTTGAATGTTCTGTAATTGTCAGAATTCTGTTTCCACCTTTTTCCTGTGAGGATGTTACACTATTATAGCTGCAAGGTTTATATTAATTAGTACCAAATGATTGTCATTTGGTTGTAATTAACTAACTAACTAACTAAATACCAAGTAATATAGATGGAGAGTTGTGTAATTAAAATCCTTAGAAATAGGTGGAGGATAATGAAAGTGATTATTTTTTCAAAATGAACTATTTAAAAATTAAACTATTATTTAAAGATAGACTATTTATCAAAGCATTAGTGTGCCAAGATAGCTCAAAGACAATTTTGGGTTTTTTTTAAATTACTGTATGTTTTCGGGTTTGATTTATGGAACACTTTCTGTATCACAGTCCTCTGCTATTTTGCATTACTAAAGCCATTGTGTTTTTAGAGACAAATACATAGTCAAATGCTTCCACACTCTATGTTGGGCTCATCTTTACAGCTCTATAATGAGTATATGAAGAGTAATATATTGCAAAAGTCTGTTTGAGGTTTAGGGATTATTTTGGTGAAGATACCACAACAAGCAAATTGGTTCTGAGTTATTAGCATGACAGTTGTTTTTCTTCCTTAATATTGGAATATCAGTCTTTAAAGTTGTTTTCTGATTCTTTCTTTCAGAAATTGAAGCCAAGGAAGCCTGTGATTGGCTGAAGGCTGCTGGTTTCCCCCAGTATGCTCAGATGTTTGCAGGTATTGCTCACAGTGCTCGCAATAAGATATAAGTATATACTGTATTGTGTGTGTGTGTGTGTGTGTGTAAAGTTAAAATCTCGGGTGTTTTCTCGTGTCATTAAAAGTCTGTTGGTTGAAATGCTTACACATACCTGCAAAAACCTGAGAAGACACACACACACACACACACACACATTTGTTTTCTTTTCGTAGGCCTTTATGTGTATTTCTTTTTAGCCAGTTTCTTCCTACATAAACCAAGGTTTTTATGCAGCCCTAGTTCAGTGAAATCACAATCCACTAGTTTCTAGGCTTTTTTCAGGCAGCCGGCAAGCACCCTGCTGCCCATTGGGAGACTAAGGAGACTAAGATAGATCTATTTCGGACTTATTAGTCCTCATCAGTTAGCCACACCCTCATCCCATGTATCCTCCCTGTAAAGGTACAGTATTTGTTTTCTTTTCTTTTCGTAGGCCTTTATGTGTATAATAAGTCCGAAATAGATTTATCTTAGTCTCCCAATGGGCAGCAGGGTGCTGGCTGCCTGCCTGAAAAAAGCCTAGAAACTAGTGGATTGTGATTTCACTGAACTAGGGCTGCATAAAAATATTAGTTTATGTAGGAAGAACCTGGCTAAAGAGAAACACACACACACACATATGTATTATATATATATATAATTATTTGCAAGTATATATATATATATATATATATATTATATATATAATTATTTGCAAGAATAAACACAAGAATAAGCTCTTTCCAAGCTCCAAGCTCTTTCTAGAAAATCTTTACCCACATTTAATGATCTTTAGTAAACAAATGCCAACAAATATAAAGTCATTTATGCCAGTCCCACCGGTATAGAATGTAAACAAAGAAGGCAAAGAATTGTTATCCATAAACTTGGTTAATATTAACAAAGTAGTGTTGTTGTGGCTCAGAACTGGGGAACTTTGACTATAATATCCCCTATTTAAAGTGCTACTTCCTATAGATATGATACAGCAATATAGTCTTATGAAAGGAAATATTATCTCCATATCAGTGTCATAATTGGATTCTAGAAGGAATATTTTATATTATGCAAACTTTAATCAGGCTGCCAAACTATACAAAGGTCGGTCTGATAAACAATGCAAGAATAAGTGTAACGCACACCTTTAGTGTCAGATTTGATGGTCTCATTTAAAAAGATTTGAAAAGATGAAGGGGCTTTTTATTTTATGCCTACATTTTTAAAAAACAAATTTGCTGGCAAATGACCACATTGGTACCTAGTTATTTTAAAATGACTGAGAGAGGAGTATCAGAAAAAGTTATGTCTCTTTTTTTCAGATGTCTTCTTTCAGGGGTAAGATAAAGGTTCCCCTCGCACATATGTGCCAGTCGTTTCTGACTCTAGGGGGTGGTGCACATCTCCATTTCAAAGCCAAAAAGCCAGCGCTGTCTGATGACGATTCTGTGGTCATGTGACCAGCATGACTAAATGCCAGAGGCACATGGAGCACTCCTTCCTTCCCACCGAACTATTTCGGTACTTGCATTTTTACGTGCTTTCAAACTGCTAGATTGGCAGAAGCTGGGACAAGTAATGGGAGCTCACTCTGTTACGCGGTGCTAGGGATTCATACCACCAAACTGCCAAACTTTTTGATTGACAAGCTCAGCATCTTAGCCACTAAGCCATCACATCCCTCTTCTTTCAGAGGTAGATAAATACAATTATTGATTTAGAAAGAGGTTCAGGTTCAGAGTTCTTCCTATTATCCTCATCTTATCCTCATCTACCCCACAACACAGTGGATACAGGATACTGCTTATTTGCTTATTGGACAATAGGTACTTTCCATATGACACAGCTAAAACCCAGCCTTTGTTCTCAAATAACTTTGTTCAAACTGTCACCCATTAAAAATTGAACAACTATAGGAGAGTAGACTTTTCAGACGTAATATTCTGGTTTTCTCCTTAAAGCCTTCCTGGGCATGTCTTTAAGATAGCATCAACAGAGACATGAAAAATAATTCAATCAGAGCAATGAGTATAATAGATAATTCAAGTTGAAAAATTCATTTCAGAGAAAGGAAGCAGAAAAGTCAGGCTAGAGGTTATTGCAGTTCATGAGAGTTAAGATAATAAACAGATTATCTGTATCGTAGTTGTATCAAAATAACAGAAAATGAATGTTAGACTTAAAGATTGTAGGGGAAAAATGTTTATAAAGCAAGTTAGGCGTTTCTTTAGGTCTAGTCTTGTAGAATGCATTGCTGAGTGTATCTTTTATGCAATAGTAATAGACACTTGAATTTATAATTCTTAAAATGTATTTCTGTCATAGATATTCAAAATTCCTAGTTTTTCCCTGTTTAATATACTCTAAAATTCTCACATGCAAGTATTGTGTCCTGATTCATAAATTTATTTATGAGAATTTTATCATTTTAAGTTCTGTTGTTGTTTTTCTTAACTTTAGAAATGTTAAATAAAAATGAAAGCATAGTATTTGGAACTTGTTTTTCAGATATGCAGTTTCCAGTTGACATAAAAACTGTGAGGAAAGATCATGAATTTTTAGATCAAGATGAAATAGAATCTCTCTACAGGTAAACTTTGGTCTGAATTTCTCTTTGGCTTAGTAATAGATGTCTAGGACTGATAACCTAAGGCTTTAATTAAGTGAAGCACTTAATGAAGTCAGTGGGCTATGACTAATATCTTGTATCTTACTTCGTTCCTGTTTCAATGTCTGGAGGAATATGTATTGTTGTGGTACGCAATATATATGTTCCAACTTCAGGACATATGGCTTCAATGGACATTATATATATATATATATATATATATATATATATATATATATATATATATATATATATATATGTATATATATATATATGTATATATATATATATATGTATATATATATATATATATATATATATTTAATACATCAAGTGTGTAACTTCTAGAAAAAATGAATGTTGGTGATTTCAGTACATGGACTATCATTACAATTGGCAAAATAATAATGAAATCTTGCTAATTTCTGATCTATGCAAAGTTTATCATTGTCCAAATATGAGCTTGACAATAATGTGGAAAAATTTCAGTAGTGTCACCAAATTTATGAACTGGACTTAAGTCATTTTGTCAAATATTTCAGACTACGTATCAGAAATAAATCAATTGATGGGTGCTCATAATTTTTCCATTGCACATTAAATTTTGGAATCTAGGATGCAATGCTCAGATTTTTTTTACACTACTGTAGATAAGAGGCTTTAGGTCAGAGCGATGCCCAAGTTTATATAAGTCAAGGAATACATTTTACCTTTGAGTAGCATGCCAGAAACTGGACACCAAAAAATAGCAAGTGGGCCTAGGACAAAGTAACTTCCCATTTGCCAACAGTGTAGTATAGTGTGCATGTATTGGATTTAGGATCAGGAGATCCAGTTCAAAATTTATCTTTGGGTGTCTCAAGTGTATCTTTGAAACTCATATAGGTCTGATATCTCACATTGTGTGTCTTTGATATAGATAATATACTTTCTCTTTTGGATTAGCTGTTATTGCTCCTATCATCAAGCTTGAGAGAAAATCTATTCTAAGTGCACTTATTTTTAACTATTAGTACTAGAAAATGAAAGATTGCCAGGTAATGGAGGAATTGCCATTTTAACAGTGCTTTAGTATCTGCAGTGGCTTTCTTTGGGTTGCAAATTATAATTGTAGGGTTGTGTTTAATTTTACTAGGAGTAAGAAAACTGTGAGCCCAGTTTTCTGTATGGTTCCTATTTTAATTTTTTTGGTTGGTCCCAAAGTATCATCTGAAAATCAGCCATTAGAATTTTTCTGGAAAGAACTTGAATAAAATGCTGCAGGTGCTTAAATGGTGCTGAAATATTGCCAGAGCAGCTGAAGAGTTTTACATATATGTTATAATTACATTATTGTTTTTCTTATGGAAAGCAACAGTCCTCCCATCTATTACACAACTAACAACTATACCTCAGGGGAGTTCAAGAATAATTGCTTAAATTACTAAACAAATTGCGCAATAATATTTTAAGCTACTTCGTCCATAAATATATTGCTGGAAGGCTATATGCAGCAAATTTCCTTTAAAATGCATGTGAAGATTAAGATCTGGGTAACTGATAACCTTTCCATTCCATTCACTGGAATTATATGCCACTGGAATTATTGACCATTCTGATTTTGAATATTTTGCATATATTCAAGCTTTGAAAATCAGATTTGAAATAAGATAACATTAAGAATATCTTTTAAAAATAACAGCCAAAGCATAGGGGTCATTCTCACTTCATGATGGGTTGGGAACTCCATCACTAAACCAAATGTGTATAAAATGTGACCTCATGTGACTGTACTGAATTATGATGGCAATCGCACCAGTTCCAGTTGCCATCATTAAGTGAATCCTGCCCAGTCATTAAGTGTAATGTCTCTATTTGCAACTTCCTACCTTTTTTCCCTATTGGCTTGTTAGAAGCCAGCAGTGAAGGTCACAAATAGTGATCATATGATTGGAGGATGCTGTGACTAGAATAATTGTGAGGCACCTGAATTGCGATCTCAGGATAGTCACAACTATGAGGACTATATTTTCAATGCTGTCATAACTTTAAATGGCCACTGAACAAGTGATCATTAAAGGAGGATTACATGTACATTGGAGGTATCAATTACATTAAAGAAATAGTCTGTCCAACATGAGAGGGAACAACAGTAAGTATTTTAAACCTCTGAGGTTTTTTTGAACAGCCAAGTTTTAATGGCTTTCCTAAAAAAATGAAGCACAAATCATAGTTTTTAGGGGAATGCTATATAAAATATATAATAGGATCAGTAATTTAGAAATAAACTTATTTATTATTGAGATCCATATAAAGATATATATATATATAAATTTTTCCTTGTACAAAAATGAAAAGGTAAGAGAGTGTTAAATGTTTGTCAGTCTAGAGCACGGACCTGAAATTTAGCAGTTATGGAAAAATGTCACACTTTTTTGGAGTCTGCAACTGTTTTAATTTTTTTCCCATTTACTGTACAGAATGAAAAGATAATTCATTAATAACTGCTAATATGTAAAATAAAGAATATTTATTTCACTTGAATAGACACTAAGTGGTTCACAATTTAAAAGTCAAGGGGAAATTTTTAATCCAGTGGGAAAAAATCACTGGACTAAAAGAAAAAAGAAACTATGCTTGAGGATTCCCATTTTCTTATACCCGAATGAAACACCTGAGAATCTGCATCAAAAGACTCCCCCTATCCTCCACACCAACTCATATTGAATTGAATTAGGATGGCCTATTGAATGACATGAGACTACCTTGCTGTGAGGATTGTGTCCCTTTGTGTCTGAATGAAATGTGACTGAGGGACCTTTTGCTGGTGAAATAAATTCTGAATATCATTCACAGGACTATAGCGGTTTATCAAAGAATGTGTAAATTGTACTTTATGTTTCTTTTGTTATTCATTTAAAATGCAGATAAGAATGATACCAAAAATAGTTATAACCTTTTATGTATTAATTGGAAGATTTCAAGCCACAATATTTTTCTTAAAATTCAGTAGCTTTGTCAGGACATTTTTGTTGTTGTTGTTAATGCATACCTTGATGCCTTTTTGCTTGTATGAGGTTTTTTTTAAAAAAAAACATTAAGAAGCAAACAAAGTGAGACACTATCCTCAGTGGAACAGCGCAGAGAAAATAAAGAGATGATTTTGCTTATAATGTGCGCCATATTTAAAATGGAAGACAACCAGGATGATAGAACTTTGTCTCTCTTTGTTTTCCAGACGGTTAAATACCTTGAATAAGTATGCAGAAATGAAGATGGAAATAAGTAAGCCGAGAAAGCGGGTATGTTTATGATTCATTAAAAAAATGTTCACCGTAAAGTGAAAGACATTGGTATGCATGGTGGTGTTTGCCTCAGGACTACATGTCAACCTTTGCTTGTAGATATTTATGAATGAAACAGTTGTATTAGCTAGTTCCTACTTCTGGCAGAGACCATCACTGGGTTGTTTATGGTTCATCATGTCACCAACTCACAACTTTTATTCTTATTAACCAGAGAAATGAGCCTAAAATCATCTCCAATACATTACATTTGTTCTTCTGAATTTGCTCATGGACAGTTGATCACCAGCATTAAAGAAACCAGTGGTTATAAGCAGATGATATGAGAAATCTTTAAAAAAACAAAACATCCTTGACCTAGCAGGAAATGATTCAGAGGCTGAATGGAAGAAGCTACCTTGGGACAATTGGTTGTCTTCATGACTGACTGATTACTTGATAGAGTCTTCTATTGAGCAATCTGTTTCTCAACATATTATTTACTATAAAGACTGTTTTCCCGCTGGTATTAATTTTCAGTTATAAGTATGTAATATATTCTCACTTGGAAATGATATTTTATCCTAAATGCCATGTATATACCCTTTTCCCTCCATAATATTCATGATGTTAAATGAGGTGAGACTCTTTTGAGATATATATTCTTATTTATTATATTTTTAAACTGAAAAGGAAATAGTTAAAAAGAAGATTGGACTTTTTTTTTTTCACCCAAGCATTTTTATATACAAGATATGTTTTTTTTTCTGTGTGTGATAAGGGTATTAATAAATTTATATCTGCAGTATTACATGATTCTACCAATTCATTAATGCATATATAATGTTAAATGGCTCAATCACCTCCTCTAACTTCATGGAAGACCATAAAGAGATGGCTTTTCCCCAATACTGGGTGAGGATGGAGATTGGGTCAAGGCACTCATTGAGTGCCTGGTAGGAAGGGCGGTTTTGTTATGATTCATGTTTATATTAATTGTTGTGAGCTGCCCAGGATCATTGTATGAATTAGATGGCCATATTAGTTCTTTAAATATAGTAGATAATGAATAAATCACTAAATTTAGGTAATGTTTAACTGCTGAATTCCCAGAAGTTCATTAAAGGATATCTTGATTTAAAACTCTTTCACTAATAAGGCAATATTTGGGTTGAACACATTTTTTTGAGTGTTGCAAAAAGATGTTGCATACTTAAATAAAATATTCCAATGCTGTCCTCAAATATTAAAATAGCTTGATTTGCTAGAACTCTATGTGCCTATAAATGAGCTATACAGACAGAGCAGTAGGATTGCCATTTTTTCTCTTCTAGCATTAGCCTTTTTTTAATGAAACTGTCAACTGTGAAACGGATCGAACCCATGGCAGCCATCTTCCATTTCTCAAGTTGCCACAGAGGCAACTCGGGGAGGGGAGAGAGGATGGGAACCAAGGTTGCTCCCAATAGGTGCCGGTCAGAGACTGAAACTAGTAGCCAAGGAGATACCAGAACACCTAATTGGACAATGTGACTTGTGACACTGGGGAGGGGGGAATCTCTAACGTTTAATTACATTGAAACCGTGGGAAATAACTAGAGCTAGTTTTAAGATCATCCATGCCAAAATCATGTACTCAATAAAGCAGTTCTTTGAAGCTGAAAGTCTCAGACTGCTGATTTGTTTGGATTCATTAGTAGGAACCCTGACCGAAACATTATTTTGGAAAATGAAACAGTTAATGCTATTTTCAGATCTTGATTATCTATATGATGTTATGATGTTTTAAATTTCTTTGTTTGCTTTAAGAGTGATGAATCTGAAGATGAAGAACCTTGTGCAATAAGTAACAAATGGACTTATGAGAAAGGTACCAAACGATGGTCCCATCTGGAAAATATAGAGGTTTCTTGTGCACTGAGACCTGAAAACCTGAGACTTAAAAGCAATGGCAGTGGGGATATTATATTTTCGGATCAAGGAGACATTAATGACAAAACTTCAGTTCATAGTTCTAGCAGTGGAGATAGTGATATAATCAATTTTCCCAAGATTTGCGATGTTGAGACCAGCAGAAGTTCTTCAACTTGTTCCTCGAATAAATTGGCATCCCCTGACTCTGTTTCCAGTTGCTCTCCTTCTCTTACTGAGACCTTGAATATGACAAGTGAGGACAAGAACTTGGATAAACTATGCCATAAAAAAGGAAACAGTTTCTTAAAGAAAATGGAGAAGCTGCGCTTAAGAAGTGGCACCTGTAAGAAACAAACGCATTTGAAGGCCAAATTCAACATTAGTGAGCCTATTCTCCTAGAGGGATTGAGTGAAGAAAAGTTAAGAAGCTTAAATTGTATAGATATTTCTGATGCACCAGTGAGTCGGGTGACACCTCCTTCTTACTATACCCAGGGCTGTAGTAGTAGCAGCAGCAGCAGCCAGTCGGGAAACAGTAGCACTGTGAGCACCCCAAGCCCAGTCAGCAAAGTAAGGAGACACAGTAAAAGAGGAGGAATGTATGCTGAAGAGTTTGATCCCAGCAAGCTTTCTTTAAGGAGTGATTTTTCTGAGCAAAACTCCAACAGTGAAATATGTTTGCACAAAAACAAAGTATTTCAGGTACCACAAGGTCATAAGCCTGGGACTTTCCCCAAAGCTTTAACATATAGTCTGTTATCTCCAATAGACAATACCTCAGTCAACTGGAGAACGGGGAGTTTTCATGGATGCCAGAGAAGCAGGGATAAGAGCAATTCTCAGGAGCCTGAAGGGTCATGTGACTCTCCTTCACTGATGGATAACAGGCTGAGTATATATGACAATGTGCCAGAAAATCTTCACAAAATGAATTCACCAGAGACTGATGATGATGATGTCTTTACGGAACTAGACAATGTTATGGAACATGTGAATGGACTCAGGAAGTTGGTCAGCCAATGGACAGAGAAATTATCTGATGATGGGGACTCTGATTCTGCAAGTTACTCTAACCAATCCACTTCTCCATGCCCGTCGTCTCCTAAAGAAATCCATCTTGAAATTAAAAAGCATTCAGAAGAAAAATCAGCAGACTTGCCAAATATTGATGGTGAAGACAGCTGCAGACATCTTGGTGAACAGGGTCTAATGGAACTGACGTATGTAATGGGAACAGGAACAGGGATGATACCAACACATTCCATCAGGTTTGTTGAAATTGCAAAGAGTCAGAATAAAATGTGAAATGTGTAACAAATAAGTTAACCAGTCTGATTAACCCTAAAAGCAGTCTATGTTAAATGGATTAAATTGCTTGACAATGACTGGCAACTTAACTAAATATGAAATATTTCAGGTTTTGATGTATAATTATTATGATTTGCAGATTATTAAGTTTATATAATTAAATAATGAATGGGAAAAGAAAGTAGAGTTAATACCAACCGTAATAGGCATCTTAGGTGCAACTTCAAAGCATCGGGAGCACTCTTTTAACATGATCAGCATTGACAAACTCACCATCAGTCAATTACAAAAGACAGCTTTACTTAGAACCGCTTATATGATGAGACAATGTATTTAGTATTATTAAACAACAATATCTGCTTAACCCAGATTGATGGGAAGAACTAGATAGGCGGACAGGAATACCAAATCCAGTCTAACGATCTGGTTGATTGTGCAACCAAGTATAATAATATATTCTCATAAGATATTTTCAAACATTTAGCATTTTCAATCAGCTAGTATACCTTTAGATATAGAATAAGTACTGAAAATAACATTAATACTAAAGAACATTTATGGTTTTTATTTTTCAGGCATGGGAGAAGACCCTGGTCTAGTAGAGAAGGCACACATTTTGAAAGTCTTTCTCTACAAATAGACAGTCAATCAGCATCTTGTCTGAACCGCATGCAAAAGCTTGCTTTGTTAAAATTAACTACTTTAATGGACAAATACTCTCCATCTAGCAAACAAGGATGGAACTGGTAAGTTAAAAGAAATAAAGACCTTTAGAATTTTATGGGCAAAATTGACAATGTTCCAGAGTGTTTCACTTTTGCAGGAGTGCATTGTACATTTCTGAAAGTATATCTTTTAGATCAGGGGTGACAAACTCGATTTCATTGAGGGCCACATCAGGGTTGTGTTTGACCTCGGGGGCTGGGGTGGCATGGCCAGCTGATGTCACTCATGCCGGTGGTGCCTGTGGTGGCTTGAATGCTCTGCCAGCAAAAACAGTACTCGGGTGCGCTACACACGGCCCTCTCAGGCCCCATTTTCGGCCGGGATACCCTCCTGCAGCCCTCTGCCAGTGAAAACAGAGCTTTTTGTTGGCAGAGGGCTGCAGAAGGCTATTGTGGCCGAAAACGGGGCCTGGGAGGGCCGTGTGTGGCCCTCCCGAGCTCTGTTTTTGCTGACAGAGGCACCGCAGATCAGTTCTTCACTGTTTCCAGGGCAACCCCATGGGCCAAATCTAAGTACCCCATGGGCCAGATCCATCCTCCGGGCCTTGAGTTTGACTGCTCTGTTTTAGATCAACAAGTAGTTCTTGATGTTTCAGTTTGGCTCTGAACCTAGAACACTCCAATTGGCATATTCTGATAGAAAGTGAAACCTTCAAGACATTGCCTACCTTAATAATTTAAATAAAGGTAGCTCAGTTGAAGTTATTCCCAAAGTCTACTCACATCTCTGCTGCTTGTTTTCTAGCAGGGCTGCCACATGATCCCAGAAAAATATTAGTTTAAGGAGGTATCACTTGTGTTCTGAATTGTTTTGTCTATTTTCAGTGTGGCTCATAGCACAGCCCTACTTTCTACAGTAGTATCTAATTCCATCATTGCATCTAGCTCTTTATGTTAGTGGTGTAGAATTTTATACAAACCATTTCATATATTGTATCTAAATTAAAAACAAGCAGACTTTAGGGAATATTTTGGTATAGATTTAAGATAGACGAGGAAAAATACAAACAGTAGAAGTTAAAGGCAAAGGAATGATATTTAGAGGTCATCTGGTTTGTGGTAATTTATAGTATGTAGATATTGAATATTGATATTGATACAAGATTCAATAATATAGAAGATTATAATAATAATCTTCAGCCTAATGCAGGAGAAATAAAGTCCCTTTTTCCGCCTGAGCCCTCCCATTTTTGTTACCTGTTGGCCTTCTCCTGATGCAGGGATATCAAGGAGCAGGATAGGAACCACAATTTTTGGCACATTTTTGGGGAAATTATGGTACAAGCATTATGCAGGGTTAACAGACCCACTTAGCATCTTTTTAGTAGAAATCACATTGTCGAAACCAATAATTTTGCTACCAAAACCTGGTGTTGTAATCAGGGTGGATTTGATTTAAATCCAGTCAGTTTAAATCACAATTTAAATTCCTAATAAAAAGGCTTGATTTAAATCAACTCGATTTAAATAATAATTTTTAAAGAGCAACTGTCATCTCTGTCCCGCAGCAGCTCCTCCTCTGACCTGCTGTTGATTCATCGACCATCCCAATATTGCAGAATATACAGCCTCATGCTACATAACTAAGCTCTATTTCATGCTGAATAAACTAAATTATTAACGTATTTTAAATATAAAACTATCTTTAGATAGATTTTTACTCCAAAAGTATTTTATTAAAATAAATTTGATTTTAAAAATAAAAAAATCCAATTTAAATAAAAACCGATTTAATTTTTTTTAAAAAAAAATCATTGATCCATCCTAGTTGTAATCAAGAGATACTCAGAAGCTTTGAAACTGAAAGGAAATTGGAATTAGAGGGAAGGTACAGCCTGACAAGGGGGCATTGATTCTGCAATACATTCCTACCCTAATGCAGAAGAGCCTGGAAACATTGTTTTTCATCTGTCATTATCAATAAATGCAATGATAAAAACTTTGGTTAAAAAAATTATCGGTCATTTATTCACTTTTTTAAAAAAAAGTCAACTAAACTTGGGAAAAATTATAACTAAAACCTCCCTCAATTGTGCAAATAGCTACATCTAAATAGCTTGTTTGTCTATAAAGTTGAAATTTATTATGCAATGCAAGTAATGTCTGATACTGCTTTGTTACTTCAGGGTTTTTTTTAATCTGTTATATCCTATTAACAAATTCAAAAACCTGGTTATATGCACTTAGTACTATGTGTCCGCTAATGAATTATTTCTATATTTTCAGGACTATTCCAAAATTCATTAGAAAAATAAAAGTCCCTGATTATAAAGATAAAAATGTATTTGGAGTACCATTACTGTTAAATGTTCAAAGAACAAGTCATCCTCTTCCAAGGAGTATATTCCAAGCTATGGACTACTTAAGACACCATTTTCTTGACCAGGTACCGGTATGAAATGTGTTTAGGTTCACATCTTTAGTTTTTCTTTCTCTATTTCTCTTTCTGTCTGTCTCTGTCTCTTGTCTCTTTCTCTCTCTGTCTCTCTCTCTCTGTCTCTCTCTCTCTCTCTCTCTCTCTCTCTCTCTCTCTCTCTCTCTCTCTCTCTCTCTCTCTCTCTCTCTCACACACACACACACACACACACACACACACACACACACACCAGTAGAAGTCCAATGCACACATTTCTCAGGACTTGAGAATTCTTGTTCGTTATTATTACTGTTTATTTAATTTGTATTTCACCTTTATTTTTACTAGAACTCAAGGCAGCAAACATACCTTCCTGCTGTGTTTTCACCCACAACAACAATCCTGTGAGGTGGTTTAGGCTGAGAGAGAGTGACTGGCCCAAAGTCATCAAGCTGGTTTTCATGGCTAAGATGGAACTTGAACTCATGGTTTCTAGCTTGGCGCCTTAACTATTAGACCAAACTGGCTCTATTGGCATGTAATTGCTACTTAAATAAATAGTACATTCTCTTCAACCATGATTCATTTTGACACACGTATGATGACAAACTCTCTCTTTGTCCCTGCCCCATCTTTTAGCTTTCAGAGCTGTTTGTCATAAATCTTTTTAAAGAAAAATCTCTAGGATGCTTTTCTTTCAGTAACATATCTTTACATTGCCTATCTAGTCCATATCCTTTTTGCTAAATCTAAACTGTATATTTCATTTGGGGTTTGGAGCATGAGGTTGCTTTATGGGGTTGGTCGTGATTATACATAACTGGTCAACTCACTCTCTCAAGGTTTGCTCCTTATTAATTGTAATTGTTAATAGATGTGCAACTGCCACTCATGTTTTGATGCATTAAGTATTTACCATTAATGTTTAGTAATTAGCTCTATTCAGGCACTATGTTTTTGTATGCAGTTTAACACTAATGGAGTGATAAGTGGTTCCTTCCAAAGTTGCTGAAGAGCTTTGTGTATGTGTGTGTGTGTGTATGTGTGTGTGTGTGTGTGTGTGTGAGTGTGTGTATAAGTGTGTATATATATATATATATTGGGACTTTTAAAACATTCTGTTTTCTAGGTTGGTCTTTTCAGAAAATCTGGTGTTAAATCTAGGATCCTCTACTTAAGAGAAATGAATGAAATTAACTCAAATAACATAAATTATGAGGGTCAATCAGCCTTTGATGTGGCAGACATGTTGAAGCAGTATTTCCGAGATCTTCCAGAACCTATATTCACTAGCAAGCTCTGTGAAACCTTTCTGCACATCTATCAATGTATGTAGATGCTTTATTGTTTTGGGGTAAAAAATGGACAAGGAGTCATTTCTGATGGAGGATATGGGGAAGGAGATGTTTCTGGCTCACTCAGTTTGATGAGGGTAATGGAGAATCCCCCCCCCCCGCTCCCCAGCTAACCACATTAAGAGCAAGAGGGGCAAGGGTTGGTATAGTGTGTGACTTGATGGAGGAGTAATTAGGCTAGGTAACCAGTGGTTTAGGGAACCCACCAGTGTGGGGTCAAATGCTTGCACAAGCACTAGATTGATGCATAGATTGGACAGCTATTTTAGTTATCTAGTATGAGTGAAACTTCATAAACTGCAGGATGATCATGTATAATTATAAGATCATACATTATAGGATTATTCTTTGGAATAGTGTCATTTGATGGGACACGAGGTGTCCGTTTTCGAGAGTTTGTCCTATGGAACAAGCTCCTCCCTGAGATTCGGATGGCCCCAATCCTGTTGGTTTCCTAGGAAACTATAAAAACCTAGTTTTCCCCTCAGATAAGGTCTGAGGTATTAGTGGAGCTTAGTATGGATATCTTGTTTTGTGTTGTCAAGTACTTATATACTATCTGAATCAAATTGGTGTTTCATGATTTTTAAAAAAAATTTTATATATATTTTGGCTTAGCCGGCTATTTGTTGAATAAGAGACCACACACATTTTTTAAATTGATTAATTCATTTCTGGACATTTTAATTATTATTTTATCCCTGAGATATGCTTCCTTAATGTAATCATATTGGTACTGCTACTGGTACTAACTAAGGGACAAGTTATAGTCGGGCATTTCTTTTAGAAATGCAAAGATTCTTAATGATGCACCATTTAATTCAATTAATTATAATTAGTCTTTGGTATATTCTGTATTCCTTAATTTAGATTTAAACACAGTTAAACATAACTGGAAAGTAGGCCCGGGTGATAAGATAATATATACATGTTGTTTAAGAAATGCTTTTAAAGATAACATATCTAATTCCTCTTTTCCTTTTTTTTTTTTAGACCTACCAAAAGATCAGCAATTTTGTGCTGTCCAGGCTGCTATTCTTCTTCTCCCAGATGAAAACCGTGATGCTCTGAAAATTCTGTTGTACTTCCTTAGGGATGTTGTGATGTTTGTGGAGAAAAATCAGATGACTCCAACCAATATAGCTGTGTGCCTGGCACCATCTTTATTCCACCTCAACACCTTGAGGAGAGACAGTTCTTCATCTTCCAGGTATTTTTTAAAATTAAATTATAATTAGCATCTGTGCTTCATCATTGCAGTTATTGTTTCCCCATCCAAAAAGTGAGAAAGCAAGGATGAATTTCAAAATGGCTCAGAAATTGATTTTTTAAAGCATGCCTGGTAAGTTATTTGGCAGAATTTAATTTGTAACTGAATGATGATAAGGACCATCATTTGGAAACTGCAATGAATGGATGCTGAACAAACCTTTGCTCCTTGGTAGGTCTTTTGAGAGATAGCTTGGCCATTTAAAGATAATGATTAAAGCTTGAATAAAAAAAACCTATGAAAGAGTGACTGGATTTACATTAAAGAGAAGAGCAAGAAAACTGGATTTTGGGTTGGATGACATCCCCCCAAAAGAACTTATGCTGTGTTGTTTGGGCATGGTGGAAGCAAGGACAGGAAGACCCAGAACAATATAATGAATGGTGTTGATGTAAACTTAAATATTTTATTTTATTTCTTGCTTTCTTTTTTTACTACTTTTTACTCATTTTTTCTCCCCACGCCCTTCATTTTACATAACTCTGTTTTCCCTGACAGATAATAGGTTGACTGGTATGTTTGTCTGCTCTATAGGCAATTCTGATTATAATTACCCTTCCTGATCATAATATGTTGGGTGGTAATGCAGTTTTTAATAAAGTAAGCCTAGAGCATGCTAGAAGAGAAAATAAATAAGCCACCTTCCCCCCTTGATTCTTCCATGAGTAGTGCTTGAGAATACTTCTAATTCTACATCACCCTATCTAATGTTTACATAACGCACAAAGGAACAAAGCTGGTTGATGGAAAGCTTGTCTCTGTGAAAAGTACCCCTTGAAACTATAGTTAAATGTTCTGCTAACCTGCAAAACATTTACCTTTTGGTTGGTTGTCTTCCTTGAAGATATTCCAGATTCTGTGTTTGTTTGAAGTTGAAGACAGTTTAGTTTGCCAACCTATAAGCTTGTGGTTTATGATGAGTATAGAGAGAAGCTACACAAGATTATAAATTGTCAGGCCATACAGACGAATAAGCATACTTTAAGTGTGTATAATTTTTTTTTAGCTGCTTGCGTCATCAGTCACTTTAGTGTGGCTTCCTCCCACACTGCTCTAATAACACAAGAACATAAAAGTCCTGTGAGACTTAATTCTTTTGCCAATATTGCTCCACCTCCTCGAAGAGACATAATTGGGTTAAGAAATAGCCACAGAATTCAGTGTTCCCACAAGACCATTTGAAACCAGAGTAATCTTGGAAGCAATCCCACCAATGGAATGAAAAAAATTAACCAATACAACTTTTCTTGAGAAACAGTAAGTGGCAGCTAACTTTTAAAGCCCTGAAAATAAATAAAAATACAAGAGTACTGTAGCCATGGAAAAAGATATATTTTGTAGCAAATATATCAGATTTCTCCAATATAGTACCCTCCAAATATTTTAGACTTCACCTTTTGTCATCTGGGAGTATGAATTTTAATCCAATATATCTGTAGTATATCTGATTAAGGAAAAATGTAATATAAAATACATGATACGATAATTCCCAAAATATGTTGGACATTTGAAAGTGCCTCAGTTTGCAATTGATCAAAGTTAAGAGTTATTTTTGATTTAGACATGGGGTGAGAAATCAGGATAAATATATATGTCTGTGCAGTATGTAAGTATAAAGAATAGATAGAGAATTAACAATTGCATGGATTGTACATGTGTTAAATATCTGTCCACCATTGTATGTTATAGTTAGCCCTTGTACATGGAACACTCTTCAGCTTGTAGGCTTTGAATGTCGTTGTAGGTTAAGATCTGAGTACAAGTTTTATTTCTGCAGGATGGGGATCTGGAAAAATAAATAGTAGTTCAATTTCTGTCAGAGGTGAAGAGAGGTAAAGCATTTGAAGAATGCATTTTAAGAGGCTTACACATCCCAGATGTGCATCAGGCAATAAAACAAGTCTTGTGATGTTCAGCATTCCCCAGGGAGAGAAAGAAAACAAAGATGATGACAGCCTTGTCAGTCATAGAGAGTGAAAATGTGGTTAGGGCCAGAAATGTGTCAGAAAAATGGAGGGGAAATGTTGCAGAGTTTTTATTTCTAGGTGAAGAAATTTGTAGTTCTATGGAGTTTTAGAGATGGTGGTAGTGGAGACCAATATTTTCAGGTTTTTCTTCTATCTACAAATTATAGTAGGTTTTTTCTTAGTAGGTTAAGAAGCCATTTTTTTAAAATTGGGAAATTTTATGCATTAATATCTTGAAATTTAAATTAAAAATTTTTATTACTGATATCAGTGCAGGGACATCAAAAAGTCCTATCTAACAGCTCTGATTTCAGAATTGAGGTTAACAATATCTATGTCTGTCTGTCTCTGTCTGTCATCTGTCTATCTCCTTCCTTCCTTCCTTCCTTCCTTCCTTCCTTCCTTCCTTCCTTCCTTCCTTCCTTCCTTCCTTCCTTCCTTCCTTCCTTCTGTCTATATCTGTCTGTCTGTCTGTCGTTGGCTGGCTGGCTGGTTAGCTAGCTATCATCTATCCATCTATCTTATCTACTATATCTCTCTATCCACCATCTACTTAATCTTTAAATGTTAAAAAATGTTCCAAGATAGAGCTAGTAGAGATGAATGCCAGGTTTTTCGCAATCAAGGATTTGGCCAGATGCCACAAGTAAGCTTTAAATATAAAAATATGAAAAATACTCTCTGGCAAAGCATTGAGAGCTCTTGAATAATGGAATTGGCTTTTCCTCTGAATTTTTGGCCCAGCTTTTATTAAAGCATTTTAATGATACCAGACAAATCAATGACTGCTTTATGTGTTTAACTGAAACAAAATTAGCTACCGCTTGCTCTGTTTGGATAAACTCATTAAATGTTCCACAAAGAGGTATTATATTAACAGGCCAATATATTGGTTTATCTTAGTCTCATATGCAGTTTTTAAAGTGGTATTTGATGTAACTAGAAATGCAAACTGGAATGGGTGAAGCCTGTAATCGTCATAGGAAATTATTTATATTGCATTCTTTACTTTTTTTTCAACATCTTACTGTTTTTCCCCTCTGCATCATACCACCCTAAGATTGGGTTCAATGTTCATCTATATTGTAGCCTCCCCGTCAATTTATCTCTGCTCTCCCAGGAATTGGGACCCATCTTGCTCTTCACACCTCTCTAGTCATAGCTGTGCCCAGTTGCTCCTGCTCCTGCCATCCAAGGAAACCAGCCAAGAGAACCACCCCTGCAAAACACAGACCCTCAATATCAGTTCAGAGATGGTGGAATTATATCTACTGGTTATAACTGCCCAATGTCTTATTTTCTTTCCACATACAATATATAACCACTTCCTTTTCCACTTAGCCCTTCTCTCCAAGGTAGCAAATGTATTTTTTAAACCAGAACTAGTGGCCAGTGATCCAAACAATGAAGTTCTTACATTTTCCTTTTCAAGATCTAGCCAAAGGAAGCTCAGTACAGGAAAACCTGATCAGAGGGATTTGAGTGAGAACTTGGCTGCAACGCATGGCCTGGCCCATATGATCATGCAGTGTCACAGACTATTTGGGGTAGGTGGTATTTTTTCAAGCATATTTTTTAAAAGTCTGTTCTAACATCTGAGTATGTTGCTTATTGGAAAGGGGAAATAGATTATTTTTTAAATTACTTTTTCAAATTACTGGCAAGAGTAATCTAATCCAAACTAAATAGCAAACAATTACTGTTTTAAGTTTTCCTTAAAAACAGACCAATTTATGTGTCTTTTCATCACTATATTTGCTTGCACTTCCTGAAACAGGTATACCTCTGTTTATGGCCGGTTGTTTAATCCCCATTTGAAATATAAGGAACACAGAACAGTTGATTTGTGGCCTATAAACCACTTTTGGCATAATAAAATGTCAGCGATTGTATTTGAAATGTTTGGCAACCGACTTGTTTTCTGACTGGTTGCAGCATCCATTGGTCACATGTCCATGTTTTGTGGCATTTTTTACTGGCTTCCAGCATTTTTGCCGATTTCTAACAGAATGTATTCATATTTACGATCCTGGAATTGGTTTAGCAACCTCAGTAATTCATTAAATCACAGCCTCAAAAAAGGTAGTAAAATCAGGTCTGATCATATCGATGCCATACGATCTATAACAAGTTTTTTAAAGAAAAAATATTTAGTGTATTTTAGTGAAATGGGTATTATATGTTTTTAATTCAGTTCAAAATGTAAAGCTTTGTTTTTAAATAAATATCTAATTGTCTTCATTTTGTTTTCCCCTATGAGAGTATTTTACTTGATTCCTTTTTGGTTTATTTTAAATATGGGCTCAGAAATAGTTTGAGGGCATGAGTCATCTATTCATTAAGAGCTAACAATCTCTAGTTGCTAATAACAGAAAAGCTGATATTTCCCAAACTGATCTAAAACGTCCTTAACAATATGAAGAAAAGTATAAATAAGCAGTAGTCTGCTATTGAAAAAGCCCATTATCCATTTTAGGATTGGAAAAATTAGCTGAGAATGAGCTGGGCTTTCATAAGGAATCACTTAGACTCAGAGTCTTCTATTATTTGTAACTCATTTGGCTTTCTACAGTTTATAAACTTTACTTATTCATCATATTTCCTCATATGATAGAATACAAATGTGTATGAGAAAGGAGGACTGGATAGGAAGTGTCACAGAACAGAATACAAGAGACTCACAATAATTTATGCAAAGTGCAGAACCAAAAGTGAACTTTAGAGTTCAGATATAATGCTTATTTAACATTATCTTTTTTCTCCTTTTCCTTTTGTACGGAAAATTGGCAGTGAATTTAAGGGATAGAAACAAAACTCCAAGGTTATGAAAGCTGCCTTTGTACCTTATTAAGCCCCAATTTGCACTTTATACTTTTCTTCAGTTCTTTAAACCCATATCTCTAGAGAAGTATTTCTGAACCTTAGCTGTTTGAAGATGTGTAGACTTCAACTGCCAGAATTTCCTAGCCAGTTAAGAGTGCCATAGCCATTCCTACAGATTTCCTTTCTGATTTGGTGGTATATTTTCTTCATGTACATAAGACTACTTACTAAAAGTAATGTTACTTTTTATTTCAGGCCAGTGTAAATACGTGTGCTCTTTTTCAGGTACCCAACTATTGCTTTGATCTGGGGTATGAAAACGAACACAACCGAACAGATTCAGGTGAAGTAGCTTCACATCAAGCCATTTTAATAAAATATTCTAACATAGTGACATCCCTGGAACACTTCATGCAGGACCTACTCAGAGATGCCAAAGAAAAATTCAAGAACTGGGTCACTTGCTCCATCTTAGATGGAGTAGACTCGGCATATAAGAAGGTAATTTAGCAATTACACCTTAAGGCACGTTTAAGCATGGAATCCTCCTGAATTTAACAATAGCTTTTAAAAAAAAAAAACAAATGCAGAAACTTCAATTCTGTAGAACTATAAAAATGAGCAGAAATTGCACTGAACCAGCCTAAATCCCTATTGAAATTTCAAATGACAAAGTTTGAAAATGGCATTAATACTGTTTCTTAGTGTTTCAGCTCTGAAATACCTGCAACCATAATTTGAGTGAAAATAGTTTTTTATGTGTTTTAATCATTGTGCGTTGTGCCAAACCAGATTAAATGCCCAAAATGTCTCTTTACTGTTGCTTGGAATACATAATGTAACATTTAATGATAAAAATGTCATTGGCCTATTCTTCAGTATACAGTTTTTGTCTACAATCTTTTCTAAATCCTTACGTGAGACAATCATGTTTATTTTTTTAGTGATGCACATAAGATTGTGCTTGTCCTAAAAGAACATTTGTTACAGGAGTATCAATTTGGGCCCCAAATTGCTTTAGTTATATTTGTATTGATTCAGTGGTGCTCCTAACTTGTTTAAGCATTGAAGGATAGACTGCTGCCACATTTTTTCTTAATATATTGACTATATTCTAAGGTGGATGATAACTATCACATCCGTTTATGGAAAACATCCGTTGAAATTGATGCTGTTCCTAAAGTTATTCTACACCGGATATTGATGGAGCAACATCTGTGGGATCCAAATCTTCAACAAACAAACATCCTGGAGATTTTAGATGATGAAACAGATATTTATCAGTACACAGCAGCAAATATGTCTCCACTTCCTTCAAGAGAATATGTGGTCTTAAGGTTAGAAACTCTAATTCCCATTTTTTGACATTCGTTAGTCTATGATTTTTACAGTATTATTTGTCATTCATATTCTCAGGGGGAAAAATCCTAAAAGATTTAAGTTCTAGGGTGCATTAACATATAGATAGAATCAAGATCATGTGAAATGTTAATATCATTTTATAATGTCTTGGTAAGGCTATACTTGGAATACTGCATCCAGTTTTGGTTGCCATGATGTAAAAAAGATGTTGAGATTCTAGATAGTAGAGAAGAGCAAGAAGGATGATTAGGGGACTGGAGGCTAAAACATATAAAGAATGGTTGCTGGAATTGGGTATGACTAGTTTAATGAAAAGAAGAACTGGGGGAGACCTGATAGCAGTGTTATGATATCTCAGGGGTTGCCATAAAGAGGGAGTCAAGTTATTCTCCAAAGTACCTGAAGGCAGGACAAGAAACAACGGGTGGAAACTAATCAAGGAGAAAAGCAACCTAGAACTAAGGAGAAATTTCCTGACAGTTAGAACAATTAATCAGTGGAACAATTTGCCTCCAGAAGTTGTGAATGCTCCAACACTGGAAGTTGTTAAGAAGAGATTGGACAACCATTTCTCTGACATGATATAGGGTTTCCTGCATGAGCAGAGGGTTGGACTAGAAGATCTCCAAGGTCCCTTCCAACTATCCCATCCCATCATTTGAATCTCCCCATCCTACAATTAACTTAGGTTCATTGATTAACAAATCACAATTGGTTTGTTTGCATATTGCACTAAGGAAAAAACAATTACTTCTGACGGGTGTAAAAATCACAAGGGATTTAAATTTCCAACCTGTAGTGCACTTATTTTTCCTTCAAATTAAAAGTGTAGAGTAGGTTTCGTAAATGACAAATTACTAGAAATATTAATTACATTAAGGATTTAAAAATTGATAATTTATAACTATGCTTATGATATCAACTGAGAAATCTGTGATGGGATGGGAAGAAAGACTTGGCAGGTGATTGCATTCTAAACTTTTGTTAATAGAAAATTTTAAGAGTTTGTTATCCTGTACATGTTCTGCAAGTCCTTTGGGAAGCAAATTGTTCTATCCATGGGGTAAACATCCTTTTCCTATATTTAAGAGTAGTTGAGCACTCACCCCAAAATCTCAATATTTCAAATAAAAATACAATCTCAATGGGTTGTCCAATTCATCTGAAATATTGCAAGATTTGACAGTTTAGTGCAGGTGTATCAAACTCTATCACGTTGTGGGCTGGATCGTGATGTATGTTCAATGTTTTTTGCCTTGCAGAGCTGGGGTGAGCGTGGCCTGTACAGGCCGTATACAGCCCATGGGCCGCCAGTTTGACAGACCTGGTTTAGTGAGATCTTAGATATTGTTTAAAAATTTAAGTTAAAAATATTTAAGTTTGCAATCCTGTGGGTGCTATGTTGCCAAATTCTTCATTTCTGCTGTTTATAGAAGCTGCAGTCTAGGTTGGATTTTGCCTATATTTGACACTATTTCATAGATACATTATATATGTATTAGGAAATATAATTGTTTATTATAACTAAAGTTAGAAAGTTGATATAAATGAAGTGTCATAAAAAGGTTATTTCTGTAGCTAATATGACTTTAGTTCATAAATATAATAGGAAATCATAATTTGATTTTTTCCCCCCACATTGTTATTTCCAGGACTTGGCGGACTGATCCTCAAAGTGGCACATGTGTTCTAGCAGCTACCTCAACAGATAACAAAGGTGCTACTGTGAATGGGATTTTGGCTCACGTGATACTTTACCAGTACCTTATAGAAGTTGTTGCTGGTTCCCAGAAATCCAAAGTGACATATGTTTGTCAAATAGATACCAGGTATTTCTTCTATTCTTTTCCTTGAAACTAAATCTATGAAAGCCTTGATGTTCTCTGACCTTAGTTGTTTGAGAGTATTTCATTGCCCAATTCCATAACATCATCAGTGTGAGAGTGAGGTATGCTCCCCATTTATATACCGTAGCCTGCCAGTGTGGTGGGATGATTTTCTTGACAGTTCATTATTTGTTATATTATTTATTATTGTCTAGTTGTGTTACAGAAGTAAGAATTAAGATGATTTTTTTAAATTAATGGTTTTATACTAATAGATGTGAAATGACACCCAAGAATGCTTATTATTTAGTTCCTAATATTGTGTTTATTTATTTTTTTGATCAGGGGCCGGACCACAGAATGGTATAAGAGGGTTTTTGGTCATATCTGTGCTGCAGACATGATAAGGATTAAAGATTCTTTCAAAGCATCCCCTTACCGAAATTAAACCAAAGACAACAATTTTATGCTTCTGGAGATGAAGACAATGCAAGATGGCTTCAGTTACCATTTTCAAATTTTGATTAACTGAAAAGCAGTATATAAAGCCACCAGAGAAGAATTTTACAAATGAAAGTTTCAGTTTAAACGTACCTTTCAAATGAATAATTTACACAGTATTCTTTTACAGTGTTTTGCCAAGAAAATGAAATTATTTTGATTATTTCTTAATTTATTTATAAGGAACATCTTTTAATATATTTTAACTAATGTGTAAATGAGATATATTTTTAGATGTTTTATTGATTGAAAATGTGAAAGCAATAGTAAAATTCTATCAGCAGCTTATAGCCTGACCAGCTTTTATGCTGATTTTATTTTTATTATTGTAACATATTAGGAAACAGTGATGCTTGTATAAGAAGCTAAACTAAGCTAAGCTAATTACATTATATATATATTGGTCATAGATTTTTGTATCTTGAGCAGCCACAATAATCTACTTGAGAATTTATACATCCATTTTTAATGCAGGAATTTTTTAGTTTGCTTTATAAGACACGCTCAAAGGCAATGTTCAAAGCAGAATAGGCACTTTAAATGGAAAATGTTTACCTTTGAGAATAATCGGTTAAACAGTGCTACGTGGAACTGAAAACACACTAGACTCACATTCTGTATTTACTTAGTATGCCCAGTTTTCATTTGTTGTTGTTTTTATACTGAAAAATGCCATTAGACCAATGTCTGAGAGTAACTTTCATTTACAATACTGTATGAAAAGATTTTGGATGAGAAATTGAATCAGACGACGACTAGTTTTATATAAATGCTAAACCAGTTTGTATCTGCTGCGCAAAACAGCAAATTATATTGTGGCATTGTGCCCAATCAATGGCATAATCTTATCCCTCTACAATGATTATATTTTTTTAACCACTTCACTTCTGCCTAATTGTCTTTTATTTTCTCACTCATTCCAATACAATGGAACATTTGATCATTTGGACACGTTGTGTAACTCTCTAAAGAATTTTTTCTTCATTTATGAAATAAGTTACCCCAAGTTTGCCAGTACGTTTGGCATGCGGACCGCATTTTTTTGCCTCTAGCTCCACAAACTCAAAAAGATTCTCAAAGTATTATATAATTAGTATTTTTATTACTTGCGCCACCAAGAGCCTTGGTGGTGCAGCGGACTAAAGTGCTATTAAGTAGCACTTAGCTGCCAGCTGCCTACAATTACTGCAAGTTCAAATCTCACCAGGCTCAAGGTTGACTCAGCCTTCCATCCTTCTGAGGTAGATAAAATGAGGATCCGGATTGTGGGGGCAATAAGCTTACTTTGTATAATAAAGAACACAGCTGAGTGGGGCCAAAAGCCCCTACTAAGCAGGTATATACAAAAGTATGAATGCTATTGCTTAACGCATTGTAAGCAGCTCTGAGTCTCCGGAGAAGGCAGCATATAAATCGAACCAATAAATGAATGAATGAATGAATAAATAAATATTGTTTTTCCAGCTGCATAAGCCTGTAACCCACAATTCCTAATTAATGGATGGTTGCTAAAAAAACAAGTCCTAACATTACGGTTAGCTTGATAGAATCAAAGTATTCACATTAAGATATCCAGAGTGTGTATACAATAACAAGGGATTTTTTTTTAAAAAAACCCCTGCTAATTCAAGTAAATATCTGCCCTATTTTTGTTGACACCTGCACCTTATCACAGCCTATCCTATTCAGGATGTTCAATGTTCATTTTTACAGTGGTGTTTTGTGCAGCTGCTTGCAGGAGATGCCAGTGTCAAGCTCACTTGATTAAGCTTAAAAAAATCTACCGTAGTTAATACATTGATGGAGGGCAGTCAGACTGAGAAACTGAAAAAAAAAATAAAAAGTGGAGAGGGCAGGAGAAAACTACTGCTATATTTTGTGTGTGTTCATGCAGTTTGATTTCATGATTTTGAATTATCTATTTTCTCCAGTCTGCCAATCCATCTGATTTAAGTGTTATAGCACGAAATGTTTTTTTTTAAAAAAAACATAAGATAGAAGTTATTTGCAGCATTCCACTTGGGTATTCTATTTTGTGCTATATTTTATACATACTGCCATCTATCTGGGCTATTTTGTTAAGGTGTTGTAAATATTTAGCTATCCCTTAATTTTGTACTTGATGTAGATAATTTATATACTATTATAGTACATACATTTCATACTAATGTGATATTCTACAAGCCCCTCAGTGAAACAAATGTGTTTATTATAACTTTTTTCTAGGTGTTTCATTATTGCTTTCATTAGGAATAACTGAGTAACCAAACTGATTTCTTGGTTTGATGACAAAATGTATTTTTTTTAAAAAAAGGCATTTTGTATAATAACACTAGCCATGTAAAAGAAGTCTTTGGTATTTCTACCACTGTTTATATATTTCCAACAACAAAAAAACCTCTTGCCGCATGGCATCAATTTACAAATCTTTAGACATGGAGAGCTGGTGAATGCTAATATTTAGCAGCTAAGTAGCAATTTTAGTAATAGAAAAAGGGGGAGGGGAGAGAAGGAAGGAAATAATATATAGAATATTATTGGTACTTTAACATGTTGAACATGCTGCAGTATTTTATTCTTTACCATCCACTTGTATTGTCAAAATAACTAGTAAAAATTGTTAACATGCTTGACTTATTGACAATGCACCTTTAATAAAAAGGTGAAGCGCTTAGTCACTTCAATATTGGTGTGTGTGGCACAGGTAACTTTGTTCTTTATATGTTTTCAATTCCTCCAACATATGACTTGGTAAACTATCAGAGAAAGTAGAGGATCCATTTTTCATTTAGTATCGTATAAGCCTCTGACATAAATATTCCATTTTACTGAGCCCAAACATGACAAATTTCTAAAAAAAAAAATCTTGTTCTTGCTTACATTTTCCTACTGTAATTCAAATTTTATGTGAAGTTTAAATTTATGCAAATTTTAAAATGCATACATATTGTGTCTGCATTATAACTTTTGTGGCTGAAAAAAACATCTAACTTGGTGAAACACAATTGCAAGCATTTCTGGCCCGATAAGAAAGAGAAAATCCAATCTGAGCATCTGTTATTTTTATTAAGTTCTAACCCTGGCAAGGAAAAAAGAAACTGTTTATCCTTTGCTTCTAACAGTTTTAAAAGTCATTTTAATTACATTTTTTGGACAGGCTTGATTCCCAAGATATCAAAACCTTTGGCCATCACAGCAGCTGTTGCTTCACACAGGAGCATTCGCCACATGTTCACATTCACTATTTCACCTAGATACAAAACAGACCCAGCACAAAAATAAATATTAGATTCAGCCATTTCAGAAATTAATACATATTTTGCCTTAATAACACAACATTATGCAGTCATAATCAGTTTCTCTCAATCTATCACAAATTAAGTTTATGAACAGAAAACCATTCCTTTAGTGACCATTCAAAGTTATAGCACAGAAAAAAGTGACTCATGATCGATGCAGCATCCCCACGGTCACGGGATCAAAATTCAGATGCTTGGCAACTGGCAGGTATTTATGACGGTTGCAGTGTCCTGAGGTCATGTGATTTCTTCTTGTGACCTTCTAACAAGCTAAGTCAATGAGGAAGCCAGATTCACTTAACCACCGTGTTACTAACAACAACTGCAGTGATTCTCTTTACAACTCTGGCAAGAAAAGGTCGTAAAATAAAAGGTCGGCAAAATTTTCTTAACTATTTCATTTAGCAATAGAAACTTTGGGCTCAATATAAGAACTTTGGTGGTGCAGCGGACTAAAGTGCTGTTAAAGTAGCACTTAGCTGCCTGCAATTACTGCGATTCAAATCTCACCAGGGTCAAGATTGACTCAGCCTTCCATCCTTCCGAGGTAGGTAAAATGAGGACCCGGATTGTGGGGGCAATAAGCTGACTTTGTATAAAAAAGAACACCGCTTAGGGGGCCCCAAAAGCCCTACTAAGCAGGTATATACAAAAGTATGAAGGCTATTGCTTAACACATTGTAAGCTGCCCTGAGTTTCCGGAGAAGGGCATCATATAAAGCAAAACAATCAATCAATCAATAAACTGGATTGTAAGTCGAGGACTATCTGTACTACTTTACTTCTGTGATGATTCTGTTCAAACTTTTGCATTCATAAGAGATCCAATGCAGCTATAATTTAAGGTTAGTCTATTAAACCATGTATTTATTTTGCAATCATGGCAGGATTTTATTTCAAAAGATTAATAATTTTACTTGCCATATTTTCTAGCCCTTTTTAGAATAGAAAATTGAAAATATATTAAAAGTGTCATAAGTTATTTCAGTATGAGGTTCCATCCAACCTGGTTTGAAAGGAAAGATTTTCACAGATCTTTGTATTTCTTACAAAGTTGTCAATACTCTGGGGCTTTAATAATCTTCACACAACTGTCCCACTTTACTTTCAAAACACTAAGGTAACTCACCAGTTTGTCTATCTTTTTCCACACAATAACAGTTATCATAGAATTCAGTAAATGTGGTGGCTAGCTCATAGAGGTAGTCGCAGAGTGGGTGCAGTAAAAGGTCATCTAAGCACTTTTGAATGATCTCAGGAAACCTCAAAATGCATTTGCCTAGTTTCCATTCTTTTTCATGATCCAATATTATCTCTGTTGTTCCAGCTGCCTTTTGTAGTTTATCCTCGCTGATATTAGCCACTCTTGCTATAGATCTGGTACAGAAATAAACCTTAGATTAGATGATCAAACCTTTCCTTCTCTAGAAAAATACCTTTATCTGGACTCCCCAAAAAAGATTATGTGATACAAGAACAAAGACGTACCAAAATTACTGACTTATCCCAAAAGGATGGGATAGCTATTATGCATTAGACAATATTGTTAGAAATACTACTTCTTAAAATACATAATTGTGTCTTGAAAGATGCACTTTGAAAATGCTTAAGACCTGTAGCAGAAGGGATGTCAGAACCTGATGATGAAGTGAAAAGAAGGATCACCCAGAATCCCTACGTAACCACGAGAGAAGTAAATCCAATCCCTTAACAGCTGTTGACCCTTAGCTAACTCCAACCAGGTGCTGACCTTAGTTGAGAATATTGCTTTACATTGGACAATAAATCTATTTAATTTAACTTTCACAAGTTGAACTGATCTTTCATATCTAACAAGTCCTGACGTAAATGTAAAACCAATATAAGCTACATCAGCCACTTTAGGCATCAATTGCTCTATAAAAATAACTGACAGTAAGGTATCAAGCAACCACACCTCAATCATCTTGAGTTATTATGCAAGAAGAACTTGCGTACATACAAAAAATTCCTTAAAATAAGCCACAGTTTCATTGGCCTGTGCCAAGTGAGCAGGAAAAGACATATTTGATTGAAAGAGGTCCTAGCAGGTTCAATACACATCTCAGCAGCTCTTTCTTATTGAATCCCAACCGCAGAACCATAATATGTATTTTTGCTCCAATCACTATATATGCCCTTCAAGTGTATCCAAGATTACCTTATCAAATTACTAAGTCTTGCCCTTAAAGCAAAATAAAGCTGAATGGGTTGTATGTTGCTTTTAATGCTTAAAATTTAAAGTTAAATGCTTACTTTAATTTTTTCTGGCTTCCTTGGGCATTAAAATAATTAGTGATGTATGTTCATAGCTATAGATTGTGAAAGCAAGACTGTTAAACATACTGACAATTAAATGACATTTTATAGTTAACAAATTAGCTAGTTTAGCACATAGCAGCATAGCCTCAGCATTCTAAAAATGATTAGCTAAAGTTGTTTTTTAAAAAAAGGTAGAGCAAGGAATTAACGGTCCCATATTATATATTATCATATATTATAACTTGAAAAATAAAAGAACTTGGCATAATATCTTTACCTGATTCGAGTGAAGGCATAAAGTAAATAAGCAGCAGTATTTCCTCTATCATCAAGCATTTTATCAAAAGAGAAAATATAATCATTTATTCTGTGATGAGACAGGTCTGCATATTTAATGCAACCAAAGGCAACTGAGATCTGGGCTGCCTTTAATTCTTCAGGTGTAAGAACCTGTTAAGACAAAAACAAAACAAAACATTTTTTTCAAACAAATAAATGAGTTTATTTAATTACCGTCAATGACCAGCAAGATAAAGACATAAAGAATCGAACAAATACAACAAAAACAGAGTATCAGTCATATACAACTATAAAGGCTTGAAAATATTAGATAAAACATATTGCTTTAAAAAACGGTCAAAAGTAGCATCAAATGAGACCTCATAAAGAAACAATCTTCTATCATTTCCAGCTACTATTTGGAGACAGTGTTGTTCAAAGATTGCAGTCTTCTTCCAACACAGTTTAGCTCAACTCTACAAGTGGCTTAAAATAATTCTCTAAAACAACTGATGTTGGCATAAGCTCTAGTTATATATGCAAAGACTTTGAGGTCACCAATGAAAGTTACAGTGACCATTCTACTTGTGGTAAGGTACAAAGCATTTCTTAGCAGTGATATTACACCCCCACACACACCAATACAATCAATACAAAAGTTGTCCTATCTATTTTTCATTCTATGTTGTTCTGCCATCTGCTGGAAAACTAAGATAATACAAGAGTCTACAGACTAGAGCAAAAATTAATCTCTGAATGTCTGAATTCTCCGAGAGTATCTTGGAAGATCTTGTCTCTAGTCCCTACCCAATTAACAGTTTTAAGCACTATGAAACAGTATCCAAGATGGGACATCTTAATACGATGTTCATTGCTAACCAAACAAATATAATTAGCAAAACAGAAAATACCAGTAAATTAAAACAAAAAGAAGTACAAAGTGTAGGACATGCTGCATGAAGGCAAGATAGCAGAAGAAACAAAATTACTACTTTGGATTTAAGAAAAAAAAAATCCACCTTATCTCTTTCCTTTTCCTTCAGTTTATCCATTGATCGCTTCAGTCCCTCTTCAAGAAGATCAATCAGTCGTACTGTATCCCCAGAACGTGTTTTGAACTTTTTTCTTATAGCAAAGAGTGAAAATTATTACTTTCCTGAAACGGTATCTCATTTTAAATAAAAGTTACATTCCAAATGTAAACATATACTGCTTTCACAGCATGAAAGTGACATCCCAGACACTCTTTGTATCCATGGTGACAGGTAATATATTAAAAAATGAATGGATTTTAAAGAATTTAAATTTTATTTCAGTGTAAATACCCAGACTCAAAGTAAGAGGGTTAATTAAAGTTAAATTTTAGTTTGAACATAGGAATATTATAATTAATTTTGGGAAGGAGCACTTTTTTCAATTAATGTCACAATTTGTCTTAATGGGGTATGCTAGGAATCAAACTCTCCCTGCACTCCTAAAAAATAAGCCCTATTATTATATGCCTATAACAATAATTCCATTTTAGGTGTAAGAAAATGTATTTTCTCTAGCAACTGGTCTAGCTGTTTAAAGCATGGTTTGGTAGTTTTCCAGAAGTTAGCAACACCAAAAACATGAGCCCTTATATGCAGCTATGTAGTGCTTTACAGCACTCTCTGAGAGGTTTACAGAGTTCAGCATAGTGTCCACAACAATCTGGTTTCTCATTTTACTGACCTCGGAAGGATGGAAGGCTGAGTCAACCTTGAGCCAGTCAGGATCGAACTCCTGCATTCTAATACTGCATTCTAATGACTGTGCCACCATGGCTCTAAGTTAATCTTGTGAAAGCAATTATTGATGCTTCAGACAAAACCAAGTTTGGTTTAGACCAGGATCAGTATGGTCGAGAGGAGGAATGGAATCTTCATCTGCTGGACCATACTGATCCTGATCCAAAACTTTCTGGAGTGTTCCATTCCTGAAACAGTAGTTTTTTCCATTTCATTGACTCTAGTGTAATAAAATTATGTTTAGCTAATTACTGTAGTTAGGCCTCATATAATTTACAGTATAACTTTTAAGCCGCCACATGAGGCCCCAAAATCTCAAAGCAAGATAAGGCAGCAAATAAAGTTAACAAATTAATTAATTAATTTTAAAAATGTGATTGAAATAAAAAAAAAATAATTTAACAGCAAATGAAAGGGCTCCACACACCAAGGTTTTGGGCCTCATGTGGCTCTGCATGCCTCAGATGCAGTCCTAATTAGATGGAGAGTCCTAATTAATGGGCATAATTCAAATCTAAAATACAAGAATAAAATAAAGAAGTGACAAGAGTTAGGAATTAAAACCTGGATGGGGGGAAAAAAGAGAAAGAGTCTTTCCAAACTCAAAAAATATATTGCTTCCTGAGTATTATTTAAACTGTTACTTTAGTTAATGAAGGTTTGATTAATCATACTTATAAAATTGTGTAGATGGATGAAGAGGATTCTTATTTCCAACATAGATAATTTAATTACAACATGCAGATCAAAAAATAGATGTCTACATACAGTAGCTTTTCTTGCACTATGCACTAATATATACATTCAGCGTTATAGCTGCAGAATGTACATACCTCATTCTAACCTTCCTGCAAGAAAATGATTCAAAGAACAAGGCAAAATACATGTGACAATTGACCTGATGCTAGAACTATTCAGAAATACAAAAAATAAAAATAAAAAAAGTCAATGTGTGTATTCCAAAAACATTTTTCAAAGGAAAGTCTTATACAGAGTTAGACTATTCATCCATCTAGATTGATACTGGCCTCATTTCCAGGTGGTGGCTCAGAAAAAGGAGCAGCTTCGAAAACATACAATTCAAAAACCTGAGTATTTGATCTAAACAGTTTATTTTATTTATTTATTTATTTAGACTTATATGCTGCCCTTTCTCTGAGAGGACTCAGGGCGTCTCACAACAATAAAACAGAAAAATAAAACAAAAACTCCGGGTTAAAAGTTACACATAAAATCCCTAAAATCAATTAAAATCCATTTATTTCCTAAAACTTCCTTCAACATGAATATTGCATGGTCCAAATCAATAGAATTTTTTTTCTCTATTGATTTAATCTTAAATAAGCATATTAATTTCTCCAGTGAGATTAACAACAGAATTTAGTTTAAGGTATACTGAAGTAGAGTTTAGTACAGTGGTTAAGGCAACATGGTAGAAACAATTAAGTTCTGAGTTCTAATCCTGCCTTAGGTGTGATGCTAGCTGCGTGATCTCTGTTATTCTAAGAAACTAATGGTAAACCACTTCTGAAATTGCTGGCAAGAAACTGCAAGGACTTGTCTAGATAGTCACTAAGAGTCAAGACAGACTCAACTGACATACACATTCACATACCTCCTCCCAAAAAAGAAAGTACTTCATACACTTACTTGTCTTCTCCCAACACCACTCCAAAAGGAGCATGAATTACTTTGGTCACTTTGGGATCATACCAGCCAATCATCTGAGCTGCTGCAAATATTGTTTGTAAGTGAACGGACTGCAAAATAAAGCAGGATTAAAGTAGCAATTGTTAATTATGATGTCTAAAAATGTTTCTAATAAAGTGTGTACTTTGTTTCAGAGAAGGCAATGGGAGCAACTGTCCTGAGAACCAAGGAAGGAACAGACTCCCAGTAGGGTTCAATACTCGAAATGATCTGATAGATTAATATTTTTGTTCAAGGAGAGAACATTAATCAGTTAAGCATAACTGACTATATTTTGTTTAATAGGCTGTTGATGCAAATGGGTAAAAATAACAGACAAAAAGTTACAGGAATTAATGAAATGGGAGGGAGTATTAAATGAACAGTACATTTAGATCTGCTTTGGATCACATCAATGTCCACAAGCAAAACATTTTACAAAACAGAAAACACTCAGGTTAGAGAAGCTCACCTGCCCACTGTCTACCACATAAATTATATAATCAGCTTTTTCTTCGAAAATCCTCTGTTTTATTGCTGCCAAGTCTGATGTATCATACGTGAAACCCCCATCAGACTTCACAATTGTCAAAGGAACGGAACATCCTGGAATAAATACAATCTTTCGGCCATCATCCATTTGTAGAAACCCTAAAGATAGAAAATACATCACGGGTAACCATGCATAAACAGATAGAAAATTCTATTAAAGTTTGGGAAGCAAATCTACTTTTTTTTTCTTTTTTACAAAAAATGTATAAATAAAAGCCAGTTCGATGAAGATTTACAAACAGAACTTGTCATAAAGCCATACTCCAAGCCAAGCAAACAAAATGGAGTCAACTGTTTAAAATTTCTACATCTGTCACTTCCAATGCAACACTTATAATTATCTTTTCAGCTGGGCTTCACTTCGGACTTTAGAGGTGATTAAAGGAGGAAAAAGAAAGTGTCGAGCTGCCTGAAATTTAAATTTAAAAGAATCAGAGAACAATGTAGCAAAATGGTTTTGGACTCAGTTTAACTTTCATCCGGTTGTCACATAAGGCTTTGCTCCAAATTTAATCAAGAAAAAATTATCTGGTTATCTTTCCATATGTAACATCTCTTACTTTCTATTTTGAGTAGACTGATTTAAAGTCTGTTTTCCAGCAATCAGAACCTTATAGATCTTATTATTAATTATACACAAAAGAATCAGCCGCTATTAAATATTTTCAGATTATAAATTTAGCCTTCCTAATACAACAAATTCTGTTAGTTGAAGCCATATCTCTAAAACATAGGAAGCAATGATATTATTAGTTACTTGATTCCGGTTAAATGTAAAAGAATGTTAAAGAAGCAAGAAAAACAACTTGTTTCGTTCAGAAAGAGATAAAATACAATGAAAGAATTATGGAAAATACCTTCTATCAGCCTTCAATATTTTAAAGCATGTAATTCAAAAGCTAAGCTAACTGGGGCTTGAATTTAGGTGGCCTAGATTAAAAAGAAGAGTTAATCATGGCATTGAGCTATAAATAGCTACCTTAATGGGTAAATGAAGGATTTAGTTTTTAGTTAGTTAACACTTTTAAGAGATGGAATGGCAACAATTGGAAATTGTTAGAAATTAGCAACACTTCAAATAGATAAGAACATATTGTCTGAAGATAGAAGATTCTCATATCAACAGTGTTTCCCATACAACATTGGCTTATCATGCATGAGAGATATTTACATCTATTTTGGAAATTTATTAACAACAAGGATACTAAAAGGAACCAATCAGAAGTCAAAAGATCCTGCCTGATTTTACTGAAGCAATTTGTAATGTAATGCTTTCTTTCCAGGCCAGAGGATACAAAATAGTAACCATATTTGGTAGCTGCCTAACTGAAGAGTAAACTGGAAATAATACAACATAGAAGAAACATCTTATCAAAGAATAGCTATCTCAGAAATTGACCATATGGAGACTCTTTCTTGAAAGAGTCTCCATATGATCATTCATGCAATAACTCATTTTTTTTACCTGTATGAACTTCTCTTTGTACTACAGTAGCTATCCAAAATGTACACATACTTAATTAAAGAACATTTTCTTGTATCATTGAACTTACATATGCCTATAAATATATTGCAAAAAATATTGCATGGTATTTGGTGTCATCCTGATATTTGGCTTGTCACAATTTCTCTCTGAAAAGATGCTACAAGGCAGATTTGATAATCTTGCCCTGTATCAGGTTAAATCAGTTAAATAAAGTTGTATATTACTTCTCCAAACCCATCACAACTGAAAGAAAAATAAAGTAATTTTGAATTTATGGCTAATGGTAGTAGTTAGATTTATTGATTAAGTATAATAAAACATTTTTAATAAAAACAAACTTTTCTGAAGATCTGAAACATATAATAAATGGATTATCATTTTAAACATATTTCAGCTATTTAACTTCCAATTACAATAGAAATGTGTTACCTCGTTCTTCAAGCTCTTTCACAATTTCATGCATCCTATCTTGGTAGTATGATTCTCCTCTGTCTATGATGGAAACATCCAAGCAGTCATAGATCTTTTGGAATTCTGCTCAAGAAAAGGGAGGCAAAAAAATCTCAGCACATAGCAGTGAAGAATTTGAAAATCTAGTTGAAAAGTTCAGTTGAAAATCTAGTGATTAGAATAATACAACAGCGAATTATATGGAGGAGGAGCAATGTTAAAAAATTGGGTTTACCTTGAAATTCACCAAGGCCTTTGTCCTTGGTTTAAAACACAATAATTATTAAAGTAGTATCCTCTCCTCTCATAGGTAATTCTAACTGGTTAAATGAACTTTCAGGTAAATAAGACTGAAGCTGACTGTTGGTTTTTATCAGTTTTCAATGTAGGTTAATAATTTAACTGGACCTTGAGTAATGGGATAAGCAGCATCCAAGGATAAGCAGTGAAATGTTTCAAACCAAAAAGGAAAGAAGCTCAGTTGGCATGACTGAACTCCTGGACAACTCTACCTGGATCACTGAGAATCTTCACTGACATATAGCATGATGTTAAGCATTCAGAAAAGGTAACCAAGAGAAAAACTGAAAATGTTTCAGTGTCACACACTTGAGAGCTTCCTACAAATAAAATTGTATAATGAAAAAGAAACTAGGCCTTAAAATCAACTATAATCTTCTCTATGCAAATGACAGTGATAAATCCCTAAACTGTTGTTGAAAAACAGTGGACAAAAATTTATTTCAGGACATTCTTTTTTGGAGGTGACTCCCTCCCTCCCTTTCTTTCTTCATGCTGTAATATGTTGGTAGTTAGAAGACCCAAAACTGTAAAGTTTGATATTACAGACTGGAACTTGATCTCACAGAAGACTAACTTTAGATCCACTTCCCAAAATTTTCCACCTTAAATGGTACATTCAAAATTCTTATGCTTTAGCAGTGATCTACAAAAATAATTGCAAGTCACAACTGTTTTAAAAAAGTCTTTTTCCAAGAAAATGCTCAAAAGGAGCCAAGACAAACCCGTCAAAATTTCAAAAATCACCTTTTCGGGATACATCACAAATTAGATTCCAAGCTTTAATAATGTCTGGACTTTTGCTCTGCAACAGGACCACACAGTGGTATGCATGCTTCTTAAACTCTTCCTCAGTGTCAAACCTTCTTTTTGATTCCTAGGTTAAGAATATAAACTTCAAGTTCAAAGTTCAAAGCCTTTATTGTCATTGTACATCATGTATACAACGAAACTGATTTAGCTTCTACTGGTGCAGTCCATACAAGAATACAAGACAATATGAATAATATAAAGAATAATCGTTATATAAGTAGTTAGGAAAAAAAAATAGTCATACGTTTCCATATATACATCATATTCTGTGCAACATGTATATTACTCTGGTGTATGATCTTATATCATGGTATATACATATTACACACTACATTGGCACCAGTGAAATTCGTATTAATCTGTGATGTTATATTGTGTTAAGGAGTCTGACAGCCCATGGGCAGAAGTTGTTTTTAAGCATGTTTGTCTGGCTGGCTATACTTCTGTGTCTTTTGCCCAATGGTAAAAGTGAAAAGAGACATTGGCCACAGTGTGAATCATCCCTAAGTATCTTCCTTACTCTTCTGAAACAGCGAGACCTGGTGATATCATCCAGTGTTGTTAGGAGGAAATCAATTGTTTCTTGGGACGAATTAATCACTCTCTGTAGTGCTTTCCTGTCCGCGGCTGTTAAACAACTGTACCATACTGTTAATACAGTATGTGAGGACCCTATTTATCGTGGACCGATAGAAAGAAGTCATCAGCCGTTGTTCCATCTGATTTTTCCACAGGACTCTAAGGTAATGAAGTCTCTATTGAGCCTTACTAATCACCAAGGATGTGTTGTTTTAAAGATGCTGTGATGTGCATTAAATGGAATCCAATCGAAGTATTCATAGCAGCATTAATATAGTAGATAAAAGGGCAATATTAATTAAATTAATGTAGTAGATAAAAGGGCAATATTAATTAAATTTCAAATTAATAAACATAACTATCTCAATTGCAATTTCAGCAATGTTAACTGTTTGATCTTTTCAGCATGTTTTAACATATGCAGAAATTAAGCACACTATGAAGTTGCAGCTCTACTACTGAAGGGAAATTGGGAAGCCTCACTCATATATGAGTTTACTGTATATGAATTTGAATATCCATGGGAAATTTTCTGTGCATAATCTTCAATTGCTGACATGATAGTTCTTCTATAAAGAAGTGGAGAATGAAAATCTGTTCTCACTGGAATTAAAATCGCCCTCCCCCCCACCCCTGCTTAGAAATGGAGAAGTGCAGGTTTTTAAGCAATATAAGTGCGTCTAATTTTTTAAAAAGTTGAGTTGCTGTCTGAAAATGTGCAGCTATACAGACATTTTCTTTTCAAACTTCTTACCCAATGATTACTTTTGTTTGGCTAATGTGTAGCAAAATCCTGTGTGTTCAGGGACAGTTTCTTCAGGAATGGAAAGAACACTCTCGCCCCTGGCGGTAATGCCCATCATGCAAAGATACAATCATATGTCTCTTGATTCATTTCATCAATACCTCTTTGATAGAAAAATGTTTATGTAGCCTGGATACATTCTCCTACATCCTATTGATCTAAGGAGATTTTAGTCTAGTATCCCATCCTACTTCCTCCTGTAATCCCCAGAAATAGGCTGTCAATGGCGTTAACTATTATTTGACTGATTTTATTTTGTCAATCTTTAACAACTTTACATATGTAGATGATGACTGCACCTGCAGTTTTTCCTAATGGATTAAACTAACTGATTCATCTTTAAACATGCTATTTTTCCTCTAATTAAGAATAGCATTTAGTAAAAGCTCTGAATAAACATTTGCAATATTACTTGCTGCAACATTGATTCTTTTTTATGTAATGGTCTGTACTGATCTCTTTTAATTTAAAAAAAATCTTAAAAAAGCAACCTATATTAAGGAATAATGAAAATGAAAAACAAACATACTATTTCAATACCATGCATCAAGCGTTTGTAAGCAATTATAATAACAGGAACAAACATTGTGGATACAATACCTTATAAAAAGCTTGGAGATCTCCTATGGGTGGAGAAACAGTGAGGTAATCTGGAAATTTATCTTGCAGGTGAGCAATAAGCATCCCAAACTGGGTGCCCCAATCTCCTAAATGATTCAATCTGGATATCAAGAAAAATAAACCAAGTGTAAAATACAGGTAACTTTTACATAGAAAAACACTATTTCAGTTAATCTAATTGAAATGGTTCATCTAGAGTTCTGTGGTGTTTGGCCTAAAATATTGTGCCAGATAAGTAATCACAAGAGTATTTCCAGTGCGCTTTTTGCTTAATTAACACAGTTCATTGCAAGGCAGAGGAGTTCTAGCATTTCTTTGATATATTTGTGTCATACAAATTATTGAAAGTAAAGTGTGGCTGCTTCACAGAAATAGAAGCACTATATCTCTAAATACGTTATGAACATGCCCATAATTATACTACATGACATACCTTAGAACATCATGCCCCATGAATTCGAAAAGACGGCACATGCTGTCCCCAATTATAGTTGACCTCAGATGTCCAACGTGCATCTCTTTTGCAATATTTGGGGAAGAGAAATCAATCACCACCTTTTTATATGGAATAAAGAATGAAAAAAAAAGCTTTCTAAAAATTTAGAATACAATTGTAAAAATATATACTGTATTTTTTGTACTATAAGACACTCTGGACCATAAGATGCACCTAGCTTTTGGGGAAGAAAACAAGAAAAAAAAAATCTGCCTCTGCCTCCCAGTATCCATCGGTATTCATCTGGCTAGCGTCCTTGCAGCAAACAGCCTTGTCATCTTCAGCATGTTATCGCAGCCTGATTTAGCACGAGCAGCTGCTTGGCAGTTGGATTGGCCTCCCGGAATATACCAATCAGCTGCTCCAGGCTATGGGGATTGCAGCCGCCTATTACCGCCTCTGCGCGTCCTGTGTTCAGACTCCGTGTGTCCCATTTCTGGCCTGTTCCAGGCGGCGGGGATCGCCACTGCCTATTGCCGCTGCTTATCACCAGTGGTGAACGCCAGCAGTGATCCCCGCCGCCTGGAACAGGCTGAAAATGGGGTGCACGGAGGCTGAAATCAGCCAAAGGGTGGGTGTGGCTTCAGCAACATTCGCTGTATAAGACACACAGACATTTCCACTATTTTTGGGTGGGGGGAGTGCGTCTTATAGATCGAAAAATACAGTATGTAATATATTTTTTTAAGGTAATTATGGAATCTAGCTGTTGTGAGTGAAAAATGAACATATTTGTATACTGCTCTACATGTTTACTACATACAGAAAATGTATCTATATACACACACATATACACACACTCCATTATCTGTGGAGTCCATGTATGCACTAACCAGACGACGTTTAAAACTCATTTTATGTAGTGGTTAAGGTGCTGGCCTAGAAACCAGAAGACTGTGAGTTCTAGTCCTGCCTTGGGCATAAAAGCCGACTGAGTGATGTTGGACCGCTCTCAGACCAATTCCTTCACAGGGTTGTCTTTGTGAGGAAAATGGGAGGAGAGTATTATGGATGTTTGCCACCTTGATTTATAAAAAAGTGGGATTAATATTAAACAAATGAAATAGTTATGGTATATTCAGGTTTTACCTAAATTATTTGTGTTTTGTACAAATGTTTCTTTAAAAGGAAAATAACCAATTTCTATATTTAAAAGGACAGAATTTTTGGAAGCTTGTATTATTAATCTGGATAAAGATCTAAAGGAGGTCACAGGTTTTCTTCTCTGCTTATAATCATGAGCTGTTTTTTCTGTCACTAGCTCTCTTTCCTGGAATACTATGAAAGACTTGTTTCACAGTTACGAAAGAGTTTGTACAGAAGCTCAAAGAAAACTACATATTAAAAAAACATTCATTTTGGCAAAGCCAAAATGAACTCATCAGGCAAGATAAGATACCAACAGCCATTTACTGTTCACCTTTTTTCTTTCATCAGCAGCAGGTGGTTGAACTCCATTCATTAGCACACTACTCAGTTGTCTGGATACAAAATCTTTCTTCAAGTGTACGTTGATGAAACCTTTAGAGCCATCAAAATTAAAATGGTCATTAAGAATATAAATAAAAATCCGTATCTATTTTCTTTACAAAGAAAATATTTTGCGGCAGATTAGTGCAATATTTGCAGACAATGCAGATGATTAATGTAATATTTGTAATCACACTATAAATCTTCAGTTCACCACAAATGAAAGCGTATGCCAAAAAAGCTACACATACTTATACCAAATAGATACACTCTTCTATTAACAGACTTAATAATTAGTTATGGGGAGGAAGAACCATGTTCAGCAAGTGCCAGAACATGATACTATCAACTTAATATTACTATAATATACATTGCTAGCAAATTCTGTTTCTACTTATATTAAAGCTAGAGTAACTGTACCAGGTCCAGCAATTTCAATTTTCTCAATGCATTCATTGTCTGGAATATTTCTGGCAATCTTGTCAGCAATATCTCTTGGGCTTACTTTTTGCTCCTTAGTCTTGAGGAGAATCTGAAAATAAGGAAAGGAGTCAATGTAATTGCTTATTGACTGGAAACATAGCCAGGCACATAATGCCATGGTCAATATCCTACAGATCCATCATTTAACCTGCTTTGACAAAAATACCATATTTTTCAGAGTGTAAGACGCACCCCCCCCCCCCAAAGTGGGTGAAAATTTTGATATATTTTACAGACCGAATATGGGTGTCAGGCTTGGAAGCCATCTTTTGTGTTAGACCCTGACAATGGGACTATTTTGGGCTCCCAAACCCTCTGCACATTGCATTTTCGCTCTCCCTGGCCCCCAGAAGCACTCTGCAGTGCTCCGCAGGGCCCGTTTTTTGGAAAAAATAGGCTCATTTTTTGGGCTCCCGAACCCTCCGTGCATCACATTTTCACCCTCCCTGGCCCCCAGAAGCACTCTGCAGCCCAAAAATGGGCACAGTTTTGTTAAAAACGGGATCATTAGGGTTTGTGAGGCCAAAAATGGGCCTGTTTTTGGCCTCCAAAGTGCTTCTTGGAGGGGGGCAAAAATGGGATGCGTGGAGGCCAAAAACTATTTTTTTCTTGTTTTCTTCCTCTAAATCTAGGTGCGTCTTATAGTCCAAAAATATGGTAATAGGTATTCTTATTTTATAAAAGCCTGTTTGGAATCCACAAGTTAAAAAATAGTGCCCCAAATATCCAAGGACACAGAGAGTCATTTATACAGATTTCAAGAATCTGAAGCTGAAGCTAGCAAATAACTGTGATTCTATTTTGATCTAAACCAGATCAGTTCAGCTTAAAATGAGCCTTTTTTTTTTTTTAAATTTATCAAGCACTCAGAAAGTTTGTCTGCTAGCCACTGTTTCTTTGGAGTAAAACAACAGTCAAACTATATTCCCATAGTTTGACTGTTGCAATCCCTATAGTTCCCATAGGGATTGCAAGTTTATGTTGAGTTGGATGGCTTCCAATCTCAGTACTAATGAGCTCTTTTTTAAAAAATGTGGTTCATTTACTACAATACATTCATGCAGAGAACCTGATGGCTGGCACGTATCAATGAGATTACTGCCAGGCCACTTTGGCAAGCTATCCAACTACTTTCCTAGGCAATTAAGAAAAAAGTGTGAGTTAACAGTGCATGTTCACAGTTAAAAACTATGAACATGCACTGATTTAATTGATTATAGAACATTACAAACACTGTACCCATGTGGATGAATATATTAAGAATATATAAACGTGCCAGCTAGTAGGATACAAACAAGAGCATGTTGGCTTGTAAGACTTAGATTGTACTTGTGGTACATTGGCCAAAATGGTTGATTATTGTGTCATTAGGATTAGTAGGGAAACTGCATATGGCATAACTACAATGGAGAGTGGTAAACTAATGTGCTCTTTCTTATTTTTATTAAAAATCATTCCATGTAAGCTTTGATTGACCAAAACTGGTATCTTATAGGCCCAAATAGTAAATGCTAAAGGACATGGAAGTAAATAATAAAGATGAATTAAATGAAGGAAATAAAAGTATCCTTCATTAATTATATTATTCTTTCACCATAAATAATAAAATTATACACTTTGCACACAAGCACATGCTTATACCACAGATAAGTGATATCATATCAACCTTGCAAACTCTCAAGCTTCTTCTTTCTGCTATGTATTCAAGATAGACAGTGATTAATATTTGTATGTATTTATATGTTAGGATATAGGTGTATACATATGCATGTATATAGCATGTCGACATATATGTTATGTATGTGTATACTTTAGAAAGTAGGAAACAGAATTTCATTTTTAGTGTGCCAGTGTGCCCACAGAAAAAAATGATAATAAAAGTTCTTATATTTCTTATATTTAAAACAGATTTATAAACAGATATGCATTGAAAAAAAAACAATCCCCCTAATTTTTTGCTCTCTAAATGACCCACTGTTCCTATATTCTGTCATTTTGTTCAGAATAACTTTCCTCCTAATTATATTAATTCAGAATACGTTTCCCTGAACTCATCCCTAAATTCATTATCACCACTTGAGTGTTGATATGAAACTATCTCCAAACATCTTCTTTTATATGACATAAAAATCCTAGATAATGTTGTATGTTATATGAGAAAATATCTACAGACCCTTCACATCCTGGATATAAACTGTTTCAACTTCTCCCCTCAGGACACCTCTATAAGGCATGACAAAACAACTAGACAGTTTTTTCCCTATGCCATCACACCAGTGGTGGGATTCAAATAATTTAACAACCGGTTCTCTGCTCTAATGATTTCTTCCAACAACCAGTTCAACAAACCGTTCAGAAAGCTAACATCCGTTCTCCTGAAGTGGTGCGAACTGGCTGAATCCCACCACTGCATCACTCTGCTAAATACCTAACTCCCACAGCACTGACTTATGCCTAAAGATGTAAAAGGGCTGTATTGCTATCATCTTCTCATTTTAATCATCTTTCCTACTACCTTCTCCTAAAAGTATCTTACGATTTATCATTTGTTGTTTGTATCTTACGGTTTATGATTGTAACTATGATGTATGATCTATGACTTATCACTTTGTTCTTTGTATGTACACTGGAGTTTATAGATTTGACACAAGTCCCTTGTGTCTCCAATGACACTTGGCCAATAAAAACTATTCTACTCTATTCTATTCTATGTGTATTTTCTTATATACAATATGTTTAGGCCCTTGCATTCATAATTAAAACTATCCCTTCACTTTCATGCATATATTAATCTATACAAGACTAGACTACTTTTACCCAAATCTATTTTCCTTTTCATTTTTCTCTACTTTCATAGAAACATTTCTTTTCATTCACACAACTATGCATGTTCTTCACCATTTATTCTTCTTGAATTTCAAGATACAACCTCTCATACTATTTCAAAGAGTAAAAGAGATGAGAATGAGCAGTAGGAGAGAGAGATGTGATATCTCCTTGGAAGTGTAACTGTGGAAAGATTTACAATGTATGCTGACAAAGCTATGATACTGGCTAAGAACCTGAGTGGTTTTCAGCAAATTTAAACAGATTTTTATGATGCAAGGACAAGCATGGATACAAAAGTTAATTTATCAAAGATCAGTGTTGTGTTTAAAAGGGAAAACTGAGTGAATAGTTGTAAATTGTATGTAAGTGGGAAAAGGCCAAGATCATATGTACTTATTTACAAGTGGATTAATGTTAGGATATGCAATACAGTTAGTGAAGAGTGTGTCTGCAAGGAATTCAGGGACTGAATATTTGCAAGGAATGTTTGTCAAAGGATGTAAGTAAGTATAAGTCATCTATTTCTATCCAGTTTTGTATGGAAGGTTGGATAAAACAGAAACATAAAAGTACGTAGAAGGAATAGTGACTTTAAGAAGCACATGTGGTAAAATGAAAAAAGGAAATACTAAAAAGAAAAAATTGAAATACTAAGAAAACAGTAATGACTGGATGGCATTTATGACATTCTAAAAGAGTTGAGAAGTTAAAAGAACAAAATAATTTGATATATAGAAATCTGAAGGCAAGCATGATTTGCAAGGGTCTTAAAGCAAGTGGTCTTTGTATAACTACGTTTAGCTGTTTCTTTTTTCTTTCTTAACTTGTATCTTAATTTCTTTAGTTTACTGCTCTTTATTTTTTTTCCTGCTCTTTGCCTAATATTACTTACTCCTAAAAGCAATAGCACAAGGTATATATGTGTGAAAATTTATATTGCTATTTATTACAGCATTCAAATGTATACGTTTAACTATTTTGAATTGTACAACATGCTGCACTTAGAAATGTTCAGACCAAGAATGGAAGAGGAAAAAGCAAGTTTATTTAGAAACATATTTATTATATAAATAAATCATCCATATCAATCCTCTTATAGATGTCATACCCACATTTATTTGGAACAATAAATATGATCTTTAAATCAATTCCCAGAAAGATGTGTTGCACATCTTTGCTGACCTTTCACTACATTTAAAACTTCTGACCTAAAAGACTAATTTTTATTACTGCTTTTACTTTTTAATTGCTAGATTGCTAATTTGTCACTTCTGCTTTCCTTTCAATATATATTATTAATATGTTATCTGCTTTAAATTACACAAAAAAAGAGAAGAGATAGGAATACTTAAAATAAATACATGCAAACAGCTTGACAGTTTCCACTGAAATATTTGTTTTTTGGCTACACAATCACCAAACCAAATTTTGAGAATTCCTGAAGTCCAAAATAATATCACTATACCCTGCTATTCACATGACTATACTTTTTCAAGTTATTTACAAAGCATTGCCACAATTCAAAGGCTTAATAATATAGAGCAGGTCTATGGAAAAAGAGCTGTCTAATAACAACAGATTAAACTTTCTAACTGGACACTCAAATTACAGCATGGTAGTATGTTGTGACAATCTTATCTATTTGAGAAGCAGCTGTAAAGATCTATGAAAAGTATACACACTATCAATTACCTGAGATATGCTCATAGCACTGTTACACTGGTAATCACCAAACCTAGACTGTTGACTTGGTGTTACTGCCAATGGTGGGTTTTCTAAATCAGGATATGAAGCTTTGATAGCTGCCTTAAAAATTTCTTGAATCCTGTGATTGATATTAATCATGCCTTTAAATGATTTTTCTCTATGTCTTTCCTCTTGAAGGCTCTAAATAGGAATACAAAATAAAATAATTGAATAATGAATTCAAATAGATAAGAATGCATGGTTCCATTGAGCTAAGAATTCAAAATGCAATTTCAAATTATAAACAAAATAAGAAAATCCTATTTATTCATTACCCATCTTTTCAAATTAGAATTCCACAAATGGTTGGAATTAGATGGTCATGTATATACATATTTATGTGTCTGAATTATAACGAATGAAAAAGTTCCATTGTTACATGATGTTTCACCTCATAGAAACAATTCTGATAGATCTGGATGCTTTGTCCATATCTGGTTCTATCCATTTGTGTGTGTGTGCATGGGCAGACAAATGCAATCTGTCCCCCTTTTATTTGGGAAAACCCTTACACTGCTAAGTGCATTTCCAAGAATAGCAACATAATGGATAGTCTACCTACACATCCCTGTTAAAACTCCAGGTTGTTAGATGTAAAAAATGAGACTAAGATAACTTCAGATTTTTTCCATCTTTAATATAGCATATAAACTGTACAATTCAATAAAAAAACATCCCTGAAATCCTGAGGGTGGGGGGGGGGGAATAACAATAAAAAACATAGAATAATATGGTTGCATAAGTGTGTACACCCTCTTAGTGTGGCTGTGTTTAGAATTATCTAATCACATTCAAAATAGTGAGGACACACTTACCATCAATTGAAGTGACTCTGATCAAGCATATATAAAGTTCAGCTGTAGGATTTTTCTGACAATTACTCAGTTGCCCCTTATAGCAAAAGCCGTGGTCTGCAAAAAGCTTAAAAAGTATCTAAGGGATCTCACTGCTGGAAGGTATCAGTCAGGAGAAGGGTACAAAAAATTTCCAAGCATTGTACCATGGAACACAAGGAACACAATCATCAACAAGTGGAAAAAATATGGTATAACAGTGACATCATCAAGAACTGGATGCCTCTCCATTTCCAATGTATTATGGTGCATATCACTAACCGTACACTCTACCACAATGAAACATGGAGGTGGTAGTATCATGCTCTGGGGCTGCTTTTCTTTAGCTGGAACCGGGGCTTTAGTCAGGGTGGAAGGAAGTATGAACAGTTCCAAATATCAGTCAATTTTGGCACAAAATCTTCAGTCCTCTGCTAAAAGGCTGAAGAGGAATTTCACCTATAATGACGCAAAATATACCTCCAAATCAACAGAAGAATAGCTTCACCAGAAGATGATCAAAGTTTTGGAATGGCTCAGCCACAGCCCAGTCCTGAATCCAATTGCAAATCTTTTTTTCTCCATCAAGTTTTTATAAATCCAATTGCAAATCTGTGGGATAATCTTAAGAGGGCTGTCCACAGGAGATGCCTTGCATCTGACAGATTTGGAGTGTTGTTGTTTTTTTAAACCTTTACTGTTTTAAAAAAATGGACATGGTGGAACCATCTTGGTGATATCTCTGCCATACAAAGTGTAACACAAGTCTCTTATGTGTTCAATATACATTAAAAAGGTAAAGGTTCCCCTCACACATGTGCTAATCATTCCCGACATTACTTATACACATACACATACACATACACATTATATACACATATTGATTTGGACTGTTTTTTCAAGGAAGAGTGGATAGATTCCGAAGGCAAGCTAATATTAACATGCTAATAAGGTTAACAAGCTAATATTAACATGCTAATAAGGCTACTACCCCACAAGACTGAATGCTGTCATAAAATCAAAAGGTCTTTCAATAAAGTATCAGTTTAAAGGTATGCATCTTTATTCAGCAACATTATTATAGTTTTATTGTTATTTCTCCCCTAAAAGCTTTCAGTTTTGTTTTTCAATTGAATTGTATAGCTTATATGTTAGATGAAAGGTAGAAAAAATTCTGAAGTGATTTTATTTTGGTCTGATTTTTTTATATTTCAAAAATCTGGCATTTTAACAGGGGTGTGTAGGCTTTTTATATCCACTGTACATCAAGAGAGAAAATTCCTTACATTTCTGGAACTGTAGTTATTTTCCACTGCAATTCTTCTCCTACCTTTCTGCTTTTTCTTCCTCTGGGTGTGGTGCTAAATTTTGTCCCAATCTAATTAACTCTTTCTTAACTTTAAACAAAAAACTAAGAGAGCAAAAACTTAATGAACCACTGGGTCTTTTCCCACCATTGGTTTTCTTTGTTATTACTGCGCACCAACTACTTCTGGATACAATGTCTTCTATTTTCAATTTATTTAGCTTTGACACAGTGGTCCCTTTAGTTCTGGAAACCTATCTAGCAGCTCAGAAACACACATGCTCATGATTTTCATAAAAATGATTCTTTCAGATCTGTGGAAACGTCCATTTCCCGTATTCACAATGTTTGGTCTCCAAAAAGTTCAAAATCATACCTTTTGTAGGATATTTAAGCGATATTTCAATTTTGTATTTTCTTCTCGCAATTCTTCCAAGGTTGGTGAAGCTCCCAAACATCCATAGTTTTTCAAATGATCTATTTCAGCAGTCAAAAACTTGATTTCTCTTTCCTAAAAAGCAACAATGATTTTCTTATATAGTAAGTTAATATTACTGATTTCAGTCATCTATTAATCTGTAACTTTTTGCATCCTCAAGTTTTAAATATCAATCTAATACTAAGTCTACCGAAGGAATAAATAGCTTTTTGCAATAGGTTTCTACTATTAAAACATGCAATTTTTAATCAAGCTTTCATGTCATGAATTATGGAAATAACTAATCTCCCTTATTCATACAGTAAAAATTATTATAAGATGAGTGCACTGTATGTTTGAAATAATAAGTACAATTATTATTATTATTATTATTATTATTAATTAAATTTATATACCGCCCTACTCCCAGACGGGACTCAGGGCGGTGAACAGCCAGAATAAGATACAATAAATACAAAAGTTAAAAAATCATTAAAACAAATTAAATAATTTGGCTCAACAGTTTAAAAATCCAATTATAATTATAAAATTTAAAAACCCAAAATAAAGGAGGTTAAGCCAGCCCAGCTTGTTCAAATAAAAATGTTTTCAAGGCGCGGCGAAAAGTACCCAGGTCATGTAAGTTCCTTATCTCAGGGGGGAGCTCGTTCCAGATGGTAGGTGCCCCCACAGAGAAGGCTCTCCCCCTGGGGGCCGCCAGTCGACACTGTTTGACCGACGGCACCCTAAGGAGACCCTCTCTATGGGAGCGGACTGGTCGGTGAGAGGCTGTTTGTGGCAGAAGGCGGTCCCGAAGATACCCTGGTCCTAAGCCATGGAGCGCTTTGAAGATGGTAACCAAAACCTTGAAGCGCACCCGGAAGACCACCGGGAGCCAGTGCAGCTCGCGAAGGAGGGGAGTCACATGGGAGTGCCACGTCGCTCCCATCACCACCCGCGCGGCTGCATTCTGGACCAGTTGGAGCCTCCGGGTGCTCCTCAAGGGGAGCCCCATGTAGAGAGCATTACAGTAGTCCAGGCGTGAGGTGACGACATGACCACATGGCAAAGAAAAAAGCTGCTAACAATTGTCACCTTTATGTGAAAAGTTCAGTGTGTAACCTGTCATAAGTTTTCTCATTTATTATAGTTTTTATTTTATTCATTAAATGTATATGCTGCTATCCATCACACTATTTTCAGTCTTGGTAGGAATTATTTTGGCTTCCTTGGAGATTGCTGGAAAGGTACGCATTTATTTGTAATATTTTATTGCTTTAATATAAAAAGAAAAAAAGAAAAACAAAGGAAGGGGAAGGGGGAAAACATTTCATTACACAAAGAAAATCATGCAGTTCAGTTTATTCTGCAGTGCAGAATACTTTAACTTCTGACATCCTTTCCTTTGCTGTCAGGAAATGTCAATCTTGCCATAGATTGGGAAAAAACTAAGGATAAATCTATAGGTGTATATTACCACATTCAGTTTTTACCATACATCATTTCATCAAACAACTAAATTTGCCCCATAAAAGAACTAACTTATTTGATGTTTTTGGCAGCAAATACAGATAGTCCTCAGTTTAAGACCATAATTGAGCTCAACATATATTTTGCTAAGTGAGAAATTTGTTACGTGAGTTTTGCCTCATTTTACGACTTTTCTTGCTACATTTGCTAAATGAATCACTGCAGTTATTAAATTAGCAACACGGTTTTAAAGGAATCTGGTTTCCCCATCAGAAGGTCGCAAAAGGGTCACATGACTCTGGGACACTGCAACCATCATAAATTTGAGCCGCCAATGTAAATCACATGAACATGGGGCTGCTGTAACGGTCATAAGTGTGAAAAATGGCCATAGGACACTTTTTTTTCAGTGCCATTGTAACTTCAAACTGTCCCCAGGTGCACCAGCAGAATTCACAGGTAAATGGAAATTAAAACACACTATTTATCACATTATGTACGTAAACCTTTTATTTTAAGAAAATAAAAACGAAAATACAGAAAGATGTCTACAAACCAGAGGAGGGATAAAAAGAGAAAGAGAAAGTGAGATTGTAGGGTAATCTGCTTGTATTAGTTCTTTTTCCCTAAACCTGACATATATTATTCTTTTTTTACCGATCAAGAAGGAACTAATTCGCCACTGACAAAATATGCAAAATTTAAAACGCTTTTTAATTTTTCGCTATGCCCCGCTTAGCCATCTTTCCTTCTCTCGCCTGGCACATTGGAGTCGGAGCGGGAAGCAAAGGTTGAGCTTCCCCTCCCTATTCAACCTTCTGCTTTAGGGAATCCATTTCACGGTCCCGCTTTAAAGCCCCGGCCAAGAATATAAAAATTAATGCCTTGAAAAAGCCATAGGACAGACTCCGAGGAGACAAAAGGCGGAAAGCCCAAGGCTTCCCCCGCGCAAGCTCCAAGCATTGCCACGCGTCCGCAGCGGAAGCCCAGCCGGCAGAGAGAAAAGAAGCTCTCCGGTGCGTCTTCGGAGAAGAGGCGGACCGTCATGGCTTCCCCGTTCGTCGTCCCCCGATCCGCGCCCAACCCACCCGGGGAAGCCTCTGACCTGGCGCTGCAGCCGCTCTACCCACTCCGCCGCTTGCATTGCCATTCTCACGAACCACAAACTAGCCGCAGCCGGAACCGGAATCAGAACTTACTATTGATGCCAAGGCGAGAGAAAGTGAACGATAGAGGGCCGAGGAAGAAAGCGCGTCAAGCTTCCTCCAGCGCCCCCTATTGAGTGGCGTCGGAAGGTGGTGGGTTTTTTCCCCCCCGTTCCTTTCCTTTTGGAGCTTCGTGGCCGCCTGGCGCCAAGGACGAGATTTTTGGATTAACCATTAAAAAAAAAAAAAGACTGCAAAATTAATTACGGGAAATTATAATGCAGGAGACGAAACGATTGTCTAGGAAGCATCGGACAAACCGTGCGAAACAACTTAAGTCTTGCAGGAAACAATGGCCAGGGCGATTCAAGAGCCTCGCACCTGTCTAGCATCTACCGCTTGAGGTAGTCGGTTTACTCTCCTGGTTAGTAGAGAAGAGAAGAGAAGAACTTTATTGTCACTTTGCATGTGCACCAATCGGCATACATTAAAATTAAATTTCGTTGCATACAGCTCAGAGAGATACTAGAAATACTGCTAGAAATACTTCTAAACCTCCTCCCAGAGGGGAAGCAACAAAAACAGACCATAAAAGTGTGAATGTGTATGTGTGCGCGCGCGCGCGAGGTCTATTATTTGAATGAGTCACAGAGGGGACAAGGTGATGTGAGGAGCTGGGAAGCGAAGCAGTGGGAAAGGGTCCTTTCTTACATAATGTTTCATTGCTAGAGACACCATTGAGATATAAGTAGTTGAAAAATTCGAGTTTGACCTTCCCCACCATTCCTGGGAATGTTTTTATTTTCCATTAGCAGTTTGTTATTTTGTTAAAAAATCTTGAAGATACACTTAGTTTCTTACTGACACTTTCCCCAAGCATATTTCCCCATCACCACATGGAAACACTTAAAAATTCACAACACAGTATTGAGCAGTGTTTAGAATTTGCATTAGGACAATACATGTAAGGATGACCTTGAATTAGTTCCATCAGTCTTCTTAAAGTCTAAGTCTTTTTATATAATTGCTATGCTCTTAAGATTCTGTTTCATGTCTTTACATTCACTTTTGCTCTGTTTTGATAAAATATCAGGCAAGCTTCTTTCATTATGCCTGAATTTGAATTGGGGCTCCGTTTCCAAGCTGGTGTGTGCCATAATCCCACTATCTGAACATGCTACCACTTAACAAGTAGTTTCATTTTAAAGTTACAGTGAACTAGGTATAAATGTTTTGAAGTTTTCCAGTAATACCTGAAATTTAACACAGCAGAGCACAGAGCATTGAAATTCTTAACATTTTCAGTGTACGAAAAATACTGACAGTCTTAAGTTTGCCTTTTTATGTAAATGGAAGTTGTGAGATAGTTCTGAGAAAAGATTAGATCCAGTTGGACATTGTTAAATGCAACAGATTTAGAAGTTAGGACAAAAGGGTTCTAAGGGATGGGGTTATCTGTGCATTTGAACTAGATGTGGTTAGAATGAAAAGATAAATTTCTTCTTCAGCTCATTACTCATTACTCATTACCCAGGAAGATGCCTTAAAACTCTTTCTTTCTAGGAAAGTACACCGGATTAGGAAATTACAAAAGAAACATTATTACAACGCAGAAGGATGGACAATCCTCAGGACTACCTAAAAGTGCTAATCCAAGTACTGTTTTATCTGATTCAAAGAATAGAGATGTTCATTGATTGTATTTATAATTTATTTATATCCAGGGTTTATTATTTTTACAAATAACTGAAGGCGGCAAACATATCTAACACCTTTTTTCTTCTATTTTCTCAGCAACAATCACCTTTGACATGGTTTGGTTTGAGAAAGAGTGACTGGCCCAGTCACCCAGCTGGCTTTCACGGTTAAGAGGACTTGAACTGTCTTCTGCTTTCCAGCTTGGTGCCTTAACCACTAGACCAGTGATGGTTAACCTTTTTGCCATTGCATGCCAGGAGAGGGGAGGCGGGTGGAGGGTTCCCACCACCACCTCCGCCCTCCAGAAGCAGGAAGCAGCCTGTTTCCCTACTTCTGGTGGACCCAGAAGACCCGAAAATTAGCTGGCCGGCACGCGCATGTGCCCCAGAGCTGAGCTGGCATGCCCACAAATATGGCTCTGTGTGCCACCTGTGGCACGCGTATCATCGGTTCGCCATCACAGCACTAGACCAAACTGGCTCTTTATTAATGATAATCTCCTCTAACAATTCAGTGCTCTTTTATTTATAGATAAAGACTGAACTGTGATATAAAGCTATTGTGATATAAACTGTGATATAAAGCTATCTGGTTGAACACTGTTAACATAGAATGTTGAACTATATGGGATATTGGCTTGATCCAGCAGGACTCTTCTTCTATTCAGAAGTAATAGTCTTAATTTATTTTTAAGACACTAAATTCATATCCATTAATTAATCCATCTCTTTCTTCACCCTGTCTTAACTTTCAATTCCCATAACCTCCCCCCTCCACCAAATGTAACTATTGCTAAGAATTCTGAGAGTTAAGAGTCCGCATACCTAGATAGCTCTCAGGTCAGGGAAGGCTGCAAAAATTCATTTGCAATATAAACCTCAGGCCATTATCTTTTAAAGTTGTGAAACTGTATTTTCTTTGCTTGCTTGTTTCAATCCATGTAGATCAATAAACGACTGAAATCCAGTAAGAATGAGTTTTGAAGAACATGTGGAAGCTACTGCTGAAAAACAGCTAAAGTTCTTAAATATGTGCAGAATAAGAAAAACGAGCCTATTTTTTTTAAAGAAAACATTGTTCTCAATCATAGTTGTTGGCTTCCATCATTGCATGGATCTGAAAAAGAGCCATATTTATCTGTATCTTTGTATGAACTGATATATTTTGTATTATATACATAGGCATACAAAAGACACAAAGATCGGGTAGGTTAATTTCTATCTATAACAATTTTAATGTTAATCCTAACAAAATTTAAAATATATAAATTCAATCATTTAGTGGTTGCTTATTCCAGTGTTTATACATGAAAAATATATATATACATCTCAGGAAAAGAGATTTTAAACCACTTGTCAACTTTACTCCTGAAGGTGCATCTTGATTTGTGGACCTTTAAGGCCTTTATATTCCAGTGTCCATTACTCTTTGTTCTTAAATTGTTAACAATTAAAGACATGGGTTAATATAAGATGTGGGCTGTTGTAGGAAGATATGAAGATATTTCAGTTATGTTCCAAAGAGAGCCAAACACCATATAGATCCTGGATTATCACACATTCATGTTTCAAAGAAAACAATCAAATTGGAATGTATTAACATTTCTTCAAATGCTATATGAAAAGCAAAATAGACCTTGGGTCTAGAGAAGTGGATGGTTGTTAGTGTAAGATGATCTTCCTATCCCATTCTCCAATAAATTCTTGCCAAACATCTCTTTCAGGGATTAACATACTCTCCTAAAGCAAGTAGTCTATGATTTAAAAGGGATATTACAAAAAAACTGACAAAAGTATGTTCTGCAACTGAATTCTCATTCTCGGATTGTGCCTCAGTCTAATTTTTAAAACAATACCAGATTCTGCTTGAGGATGAGAGGATAGAAAAGTCAGCTTCTATCCTCCTGACTTTCTTTTACATACTTTTTTTTCCTGGATTAAAGTCATTAAAATTGATAATTAGCAGTTACTAATTATTAAAAATAAGACACATTGTTTCATTATTTCCCCCTGAAGTGACTAGAAAGGTTATTTATTTTTTTTATCAGGCCATTATTATTTTTATAAATAAGTGAAGACAGCAAATATATTTAATACTCTTTTCTCTTCCTATTTTCTCCACAACAAGCCTATGATTTGGGCTGAGCAAGAGTGACTGACCCAAAGTCACCCAGCCAGCTTTCTAGACTAAGGCAGCACTAGAACTCACAATCACCTAGTTTCTAGCCTGGTGCCTTACAACTAAACTGGCACTCATATGCATCAAAGAGTGAACTGACATCTAGTTCCATAACCTAACCATGTCTAGTTCTACATCTATGCATGTATAATGTGCATACTGTATATTTAAACATGGGCATATAAAAATAAAAGTGCAGAGCAGAGTGCTTGGGTATGCACAACCCCCCCCCCCCAAATTATTAAAGTAAACAAACTGGGGAAAAATAAACAAACTACAAGAATGTGATTAACTGGATTATAAACATGATTACAGGTTTTTAAACCAAGGTTTTGTTGCAGGCTGTTCAGTTGAGGTAAAATCCTTCTGGAAACTGTTCTTAGCAGGCGCAAGTCAGCAATTTGCTGCTGTTTTCTTCTAGGATGTTGTATCCAAATAGATGCTCTCAATAGTAATCAGAGAAAGCCTTTCGGATTAAATATTCTCTCGCTGAAGAATGGGGAGAATTTACTAGATTTAAATTAGTTTTTAAAAAACCAACACAGAAAGCATTTGTAGCTATTAAGATAACATTACCGGAAAGGATTTGTTTTTAGAAGCTCCTTTTGGTTGCTGCTGGTTGTAAACTGGCATGATTATATGAGGATTATTTACTAAAAGAAATACAAATAATTTTAAGACATATATAGCTTTTTTTTAAAATAGCTGTTGGCTCTTGATATTTCTTTCAAGTCAAATATGTAGCCACGAATATATGTTTCCTGCAACTCTCTTTTTAACACAGGATTCACAGGACTTTAGAAACTCTTACAGGATAACAGCATAATGAAATGAAGTAACAATCTCCAGATTAAAGTGCAGCAGGCATTTAAACTCCACACCCATTTTTTATGACCTAGATGGAAAGGGAAGTGTTTCACAGCTCACAGAGCACTCATTTTTAATTCTCAAAATGGCTTCTTTTATCCTTTAATTGATATAAAAATATTTGAATTAGCAAAACCTAGTTATATAAGAGTTGGGGTCCTGTTTTTAGAATTGTATGTCAGATCCTTTTCAAATTCAAAATTTATTGCAGCGAAACCTGTCTTTAAAAAAAGGAAAGCTGTACAAAATGTCAACATGTAAATATTTTTAAAATGGCATTGTGAGCTATACTGTTTCATTTTTAAAAATCTTCAAAAATACATAGCTAAATATACAAACTATATGATAGTGTAATTTTAATGCTGGCATTTGCAATGAAAAAAATAAAGTTAAAAATCTGGCCCTAGAAGTGATAAAACCATCAATGTACTAACATGATATAAATAAACTTCAGTGAATGACATATACAGTGGGGCAAAAAAGTATTTAGTCAGCCACCAATTGTGCAAGTTCTCCCACTTAAAAAGATGAGAGAGGCCTGTAATTGACATCATAGGTAGTCCTCAACTATGAGAGACAAAATGAGAAAACAAATCCAGACAATCACGTTGTCTGATTTGGAAAGAATTTATCTGCAAATTATGGTGGAAAATAAGTATTTGGTCACCTACAAACAAGATTTCTGGCTCTCAGAGACCTGTAACTTCTTCTTTAAGAGGCTCCTCTGTCCTCCACTCATTACCTGTATTAGTGGCACATGTTTGAACTTGTTATAAGTATAAAAGACACTTGTCCACAACGTCAAACAGTCACACTCCAAACTCCACTATAGTGAAGACCAAAGAATTGTCGAAGGAGACCAGAAACAAAATTGTAGACCTGCACCAGGCTGGGAAGACTGAATCTGCAACAGGCAAGCAGCTTGGTGTGAAGAAATCAACTGTGGGAGCAATAATTAGAAAATGGAAGGCATACAAAACCACTGATAATTCCCCTCGATCTGGGGTTCCACACAAGACCTCACCCCGTGTGGTCAAAATGATCACAAGAACGGTGAGCAAAAATCCCATAACTACATGGGGGGACCTAGTGAATGACCTGCAGAGAGCTGGGACCAATGTAACAAAGGCTACCATCAGTAACACACTACACCGCCAGGGACTCAGATCCTGCAGTCCCAGACGTGTCCCCCTGCTTAAGCCAGTATATGTCTGGGCCCATCTGAAGTTTGCTAGAGAACATCTGGATGATCCAGAAGAGGATTGGGAGAATGTCATATGGTCAGATAAAACCAAAGTAGAACTGTTTGGTAGAAACACAACACGTCGTGTTTGGAGGAGAGAGAATGCTGAGTTGCATCCAAAGAACACCATACCTACTGTGAAGCATGGGGGTGGCAACATCATGCTTTGGAACTGTTTCTCTCAAAGGGACCAGGATGACTGATCTATATACGGGAAAGAATGAATGGGGCCATGTATCGTGAGATTTTGAGTGCAAACCTCCTTCCATCAGCAAGGGCATTGAAGATGAAATATGGCTTTCATTCATCTTTCAGCATGACAATGATCCCAAACACACCGCCCGGGCAACAAAGGAGTGGCTTCGTAAGAAGCATTTCAAGGTCCTGGAGTGGCCTAGCTAGTCTCCAGATCTCAACCCCATAGAAAACCTTTGGAGGGAGTTGAAAGTCCATGTTGCCCAGCAACAACCCCAAAACATCACTGCTCTAGAGGAGATCTGCATGGAGGAATGGGCCAACACTGGCTTCCAGTGGTCTTCCAGGTGCGATTCAAGGTGTTGGTCACCACCTTTAAAGCGCTTCATGGCTTAGGACCTGGGTATCTACGAGACCGCCTTCTGCCACCAATAGCCTCCCACCAACCAGTTTGCTCTCACAGAGAGGGACTCCTCAGGATGCCGTCCGTCAAATTATGCCGACTGGCGATCCCCAGGGGAAGGTCCTTCTCTGTGAGCGCTCCGGTCCTTTGGAATGAATTCCCCCCAGATATACGTAACATCCCCGACCTTCATACCTTCCACCGTGCCCTCAAGACCCTGCTGTTCCAACAGGCAGGGCTCACCATTTAAATGATTTTAATTGGTATTTTAATTCTGGGTTTTTAAATTAACTGGGCCAAATTGTTTAATAATTTTAATTTTTAATTTTATGATATTTGTGTGTTTTTTTATCTTGGCTGTGCACTGCCCTGAGTCCTACGGGAGAAGGGCAGTATAGAAATATAATAAATAAATAAATAAATAAATAAACTTTTGATATTGACCAAATACTTATTTTCCACCATAATTTGCAAATAAATTCTTTCCAAATCAAACAATGTGATTGTCTAGATTTGTTTTCTCATTTTGTCTCTCATAGTTGAGGTCTACCTATGATGACAATTACAGGCCTCTCTCATCTTTTTAAGTGGGAGAACTTGCACAATTGGTGGCTGACTAAATACTTTTTTGCCCCACTGTACTTTTCGGAAGTGGTTTTAAGAACAAAATACTTAAATAGACATTAAACATCATCTGCTGAGAGAGCTGGGATATTTATCCTCGGTCGTGTGAAAAACGCCATCTTCTCTCTATAAATAACAAAAGCATCAGTTATTATTGTAATAATTAACATTTCAACAGTCAAAATCTGAAAATAAAAATCTATGTTTAACAATGTACAATTTCACAATATCACTTTGACTTTAAAACCACTATGAATAAAAAGAGGAGACTATCATGTAATCTTGATAATAATAGATGTGCTACAGCGTAAGGTTTACAGACTACTATGTCATCATAATTATTAAACACATGGTATCATAGTTATCAATATATTTTATGCATGTCATTTTCACCTGACCTCATTGTTTACAACTCCTCTTATTCAAATAATATGATGCAACTACTGAAATGGACTACTGCCACAAAAGTTAAATGCTATTAAATCTTAAAATTCTAATTTTTTTACATAGCAAGCTATGATATTTATTGTTTCGGTCCTTTGGAGGCAATAATTTAAAAAGTGAAATGCAACAGTTTCAGTACCAAAAATCTGACTGTTAACCAGAACAATAAATATTTTAGCAAAGCACGATACTTTTCATTTACATAGTGAAGCATTTGCATGTAAGTTATTTCAATGAAAGCAATTTAACTGCTGAAACAGAGCCATGCCAGAAAAGGATATGCTTGTTATAAAATGCCAAACACAATTCATCAGAAGATGAAACTGATGCAAATACGATTACTTTGTTTTAAATATTAATGATAATGAATTGATCAGTGAATCTAGATAAAGCCGAAAATATTTCGAAAGGGTGCACAAAAGAAAGGATATGCAAAGAAAAAAAGGATATATTTTTCCTACCTGAATGACTGCACCTCTAGAGGTTCTTTTTGGGTCTGTCCTCGTAATCTATGCACATCTTTAGCAGCTGCCCTCATCATTTTATCAGCCTTCCGTTCATACTTACATCCAGCCTTTATGGTCTGAAAGATGAGAATGGAACCATTTATTTAAATAGGAGTATAACAAATTCTTTCCTAATCTGACACATCTATGTAAGATTAAAAGTAGTTTGTTTCTATGTTTGAAATGTAACAGGGAGGGCAAACATATTTATTTAGAAATAATACAAAGACTGAATGTGTATAAATTGTTTAATTGCTCCTGTTGCTTCTACCAATTCTACCATTGGAGGAATTTTTTGGGGTGAAGAGGCAAAAAAACAACAACAAAGTAGTGTATTTCCTGTGAAATGTAGTATTATTAAATTGCAATGGATTAATTTTGCCCAATTAAAAGTAAAGGGGGAAAATGTTAAATATAAAAATTAGAACTGGAATGGAGGTCAATAGAATCTTATGAATTATGAATTAATAATCTCTCATTTAATACTTCCAAAAATAGTCACTTTTTCTAAGAACAAGAATTGATGACAGATGTATTTTAACTTTGAGTCATATCATAGAATATTTATGAAGAAAATTTGTTTCACACTCCTGCTGAAAACTGAATGTAATATATGTATTACACTACTGTGTGTAATATATGTATTATATCCCATATGTTATAGAGTAATCTTATAAACATTGGAATATACATTTATATTGCAACAGGGTATTACATATAATAAAACCTTGTTTTAATGTATTCATTGGAGCAAGTGACATATCGTTATTCACAAATATCCACTAAAATATATCATCATGGCAATTTACATAATTTCTGTGATGCAAATGGCACAAATTACTTCATTTGCATCAATTTGTATCATTTGAATAGATGACTTTAACTGATGTAAGAATATAATTTGCATAATTTATGTAATTTCATTATTAAAGACATGATGACAATCACCATAGAAATTTGGACTGTGGCATACAAAGTCAAGGTGGATTATATCAAGATTCCAGACTATGTACAGTTAACTGTATTAGCTAGGAATAATACTTCACATTATTTTAAAAAAAAAAAACATTTAATTTTACCCGTATTTAAATTACATTTTGGGCAATATCTCAAGGCAGCATTTATTATACTTTTGAATTTTATTAAGAAAATAAGATTCATCTAAAAGTACTTAATACAAAAGAGGGGCAGGTTTTAGGTCCCTGATAGCTGCACTTTTGGTGGGACAGACTTATTACCAGAGAATAGAGAAAGCACATTGAAATGTGACTGCATTATTGAAGTGATGTTTCTCCTCCTGCCTTCCTCTCCTTTGGGGATGAAAAAAGTCATATACCCCATGTCTTATACCACTTGCCTGAAATTGTCATGTCAGTGATTTGGCACTCAGTGGAATCCCAGATGGCTATAGAATGCAAATGGCAAATTTGTGTGTGGAGCATGAACTTTTTAACCCCCTCCCCCCAACTTAGTCACTTCCAATTTGACAGGAATCTTTGCCCTATAAATGCCATGATTTAAGAAAATTCAGCTTCCAAGGAAATATGGCATTAGTGTGGAACACGCTGCCTTGCATAGAAGTCAGAATAGGCTAACTAAACTTATTTTAACTCCCATTAAAATAAACTAGGCCCTTTAACCACCAATAAGATGTGTTTTTATTTTTAAAAATCACTCTTGGATCATACTGTCATTTGGAGAAATGGAAAGTAAAAACCAATTTTTAGCCTTAAGAATACTTGCCTTTTTCTCTACCAGTCTCATTAACATCCTGAATTGCTCATTTTCATCTATGCATCTGGGTAACTCTTTTTCTCCTTGACTTTGAGCTTGCTCTAACTGTTCCTTGAGCTGTTTGAGGACAGAAATCTCTTGCAGCAACTGACTATGCCAGGTCTTTGATGCCTGCAAATCTAATTCCAGGTCGAGAGAAGTACGGATCAAACGCTCAGGTCCAAGAGTTTTAACAGAGGACTGAAAAAAAAAAGCCAACAATATAATTTAAATATACTAAAACTCCAAATTGGTGTCTATACCTTATCTGATCTCAAAAAGCTAAACAGATCAGACCAGATAGTACCCCACCAGGAAATATGGTTGAAATAGCAAGGTATGAAACATAATGACTGATAACACTCTGGAAAAGAAGATCATTGCAAATCTCTTCCAGACTGTTGCTAAACATTCCTAGGTGTATACTGTATGTCCATAAAGTCACCAGGAGTCAAACTTAATTCAAAGGAAACATTATACTTTTTATATCATCTTTCTATGTTGTGAAAATTTAAAAACCCACCTTATTTTTACATCACAACTATTTGTCATTACTTTTAATTTATACTGCTTTAAATAAGTAACAGTTCTTATTTTAATTTATAATATTGAAATTTTACTTAATTTAAGCACTAAACGAAGTGCTTGATGCTGCCTGAAGCTCTCAGTACATAAAAAAAATATGTTCATTAGTCTTATTAACCAAGCAACTCAGCTAATGAAAAACAAATATAAGGAAAAGTTAAAATAAAAACTGGACAATATATAAAAATATTATTTACCCGTTTCATTCTGACACTTCGTCTCTCAACAGCATTCCGAACAAAAGGTGGTTTCTTAGATAGTGTTGAACTATCACTATCGCTACGATTAAGCTGGGGGGGAAAACAGGAAAAAAAATCACTGGTAGTAGATATTGTCTCATCTATCTTTAGGAGCTTATTCCATTGGAATAAAAATAAACTTATTTATTTATAGTATAGAATTTATATACTGCCTTGATTCAATGGACCTCTAGCTGATTTATAATATATATTATAGAATATAATATATTCTCTTCCTCTCATTCTAATTTTAGCTGTTTTCTTCTCCAAACTCTTTTTCTTGCTTTTCTCCTCCTCTTCCTCACTCTTTTTCATAGGCCAATTAGAATAACAATTGCTTCAGGCAGTTTGCTTTTGTATCTTCATCTCCTCTGCTCCCCAACAATGTTTTGTGGCATAGCCCTATCTCCCTCTCCAAATGTTGACTTTGGATGCAACACTTGGTCTTCTAACTCATCTGGTCCATCAGACTGACTGTGATCCTATTTTGCAGCTTCCAGCCGTACCTCTGGCCTTTTCAATACAGTGAATCTTTGTTGATGGAGATGGGGGCATATGTATGTTCTTTTATCCATTCTTTCAGTGCTCACCTCAGTCTCTGACTCAGCCTTTTCCACGTCTCCATTTAACCCCTCACCTCCTCTCTCTCCCCCCTCCCTCCTCTTTTCTCCCCAATCCTTGCCATTTTGGTTTTTCTGGATTTAAATGGACCCATGTGTCAAATCACAAAGCACCTCTGGCCTTTAGGTTCAGATCAACAAAATGTGAAGAACCACTACAGGAGGGGTGTCAAACTCACATCGTCATGGCGGTGTCATGTGACATATCAGGACTTTTTCCCTCTTTGCTAAAATGGGCATGGGCATGGCCGGTGCGTAACGCATCCGGCCCATGGCCGGGAGTTTGACAGCCCTGCGCTATAACTATAAATAACTAAAACAAAATTTTAAAACAATCTGCCTCTCAGAAAAAAAAATATATATGTTCTGACCTAGGCTTCCTGAGTCAGTAAAACACACAAATTGTCCCAAAAACCTCTTTTATTGCAACAGCTGTGAATTCTGTTCATTCACAGATGAGTCCCAAATAGTTGTAGAGTCCTTCGGGATAAGGCTGATAATAACCCACTTTTATCTCCCTTGACACGCTTTCCAAGACCTAATTGGCAAAGCCACACGGAGTCCAGAATCAAACAGAGCTTCAGACTTTAAACTGAACAAAATTAATGACATTGCTTCCTGTAAAGGCCATGTGCCTTTATTCCTCTTTTAAGTCTTATGGGAGGGGCCAATCATCTCCAAGCCCTATTCCCGAGTCGTCCCTTTTGCTTTAACTGTTCTTGCCTTCTGACAGCTCTGCACATGCGCACAATGGGAACAGGCTCTCCCTGTTGCTCTGCCTCACTGAGGTCCGACTCTGGAGGCTCCGGAGGCAGCACATACCTCTCAGATGGCCCTTTCTCTGCCTCTGACACAGAGCCCTCATTCGAGCCTTCCCCATGCTCCAGGACTGGCCCATGTTACTCCTCAACCTCCTCATATCTGACTCTGCTGCCAGTTCCGCAGGCCACTGCCGGACCATAACAATGAGAAGGAAAGAATGCCGTTCATCTTCAGGGGAAGGCTAATAAAAAAGCTACAGCTCAGGAGTCCAACATAAACTTTACATTCTCAAGACAATTTGTTGTTTTCTAGTCCTTTCAGCAAATGATTCTAAGTTTCTTATTTCACTGTAAATGGCATAAAAGTACCATAGAATGTCTCTGCTTTCTGTATGGGGCAAGGAAAATGACAATCTTATAATTGGCAATTTCCTCTAAAGTTAAAGAATTCAAAAATTGTTTTGTTCTGAAAATTAATTCGAGTATTGATGGTGGACAGAGTATGACCCATGTATATCTAGACACAAATATAATTTCATATGCAGGTAGTCCTTGATTTACAATAGATCATTTAGTGACTGTTCAAAGTTAAAAGAACACTGAAAAATATGACTTATGATCATTTTTCACAGTTATGACCTTTGTAGCTTCTCATGATCATGTGATCAAAATTTAGATGCTTGGCTACTGGTTTCTATGTATGACCGTTGCTGTGTTCCAAGGTCATGTGATCCCCTTTTGCGACCTTCTCACAAGTAAAGTCAATGGGGAAGCCAGACTCGCTTAACATCCAGGTTACTAACTTTATCAACTGTAGTGATTCACTTAACAAATGTGGCAAAAAAGGTCGTAAAATGGGGAAAAACTCACTTAACAAATGTCATATTTAACAATAGAAATTTTGGACTCAATTGTGGTTGTAAAACGAGGACTATCTGAATTCAATTACACTGTGATATCGAAGGCCTTTGGCTGCAGGTGATCAACCTAATAATCTGCTCCTCAGTAGAATAACTTAAATTTCCATTCGTAGCAAAATCATTCGAATATTGTAAGTTTAAAAATTTTATCTTGTATGTAACTATAGAATGGAACAAAATCTCTTTGATTTTTTTTCCTGTAAAACTGGGCAGAGCTGCTTACTTTTGAGTTATTTCTTCCCAATGCCCTTTATATATCTAGGGCATTAAGTAATGCTAAGTAACACATTCTTCTTGCAAAGCTATTGAACATATCAGACAAGCAGCATTTAAGTTTTAAAGCTGCATTTTTTGCTATTTTGTGCCAGGTAGGTAAGTAAACTGAGATGTTCTGAAGGATTTTCTTCATTTCTTGTTTACTGTGCTGAACTATTCATCTATCATACAATGCCTGGACACCTTGTCAGGTGTCATTTATTCTGTGGATTGATGCCAGAAGGTCTATTTTAAAAAACAACAAGATGATAAAATAGTATAGACTATTGGTTAGAGTTGCAACTAATCAAAGAGAAAATGGATAGCTAAAAATCCTGACGGTGTCAGAATTTGTGAGCCATAATTTTATTTATTTAACATATTTATTATTATTATTTATTTATTTTGCAATAAAAAATGATTCTCAGTGGCACACATAAAAGAGACCTCTTGGGTGCCTTCAGCAATTGATGTGCTGAAGGAACCCAACATTTTTCAACAGAACCAGCCCATCCTTCATGAAAAGAACTTCTTGACAGTGTTTTCCATCTTTTGCTTCTCAGACCAAGGCTAAAGAGTGTTTATTTATAGTCCTACCTGATCCTATCTCCTGGTGCGAATTAATTATAAATAAGTATTTTATCAAACAGGCAAACCCCCACAGATGTAGCTGCAATGCACTGGATTCATTCACGTTTGCTTGCGTTATAGGCTGCACTTGAAATCACAGCCATGTTTACTTTCAGATTGCCCTGATATTCTTTCTTTTTATAAAAATCACCACACTTGATTCATAATTGACCAGCAATAAAACTGGCAGAATATATGACTTGGAAGAAAACAATATGGTAATATTTATGCTAAGCAACTACATCTGAATTCTAGTAGAGTTGGGCAATTAGGGACTTTAGAATTCTTGACACATAGGAGCTAAGGTTTATCAGCTGGACTTACATTGTAATACTACACACTATATATAATCCTAACAAGCAACACATTTTTCATTGGAATTTACTGTGTAGCCACAGAACTATTCAAATTATGAGCATAGCCCTAAAACAGCAGAAAATGAAATTTGGCACTGAAACATAACCTATACCCTAAAATAAAAGCATTTCTATTCATACAAACTTTAAATTCTTCCAAGTTCAAAAAGCTGGACATGTGCAGGGATGTGCATGTGTGAGAGGGATGGGTTTGGAAAAAGAACAAAATTAGACAGGTAGTCCTTGTGTCAGCTCTGAAGCATTTTTTGGGGAGCATCTTCAGGGCTGCACAGCGAGGCCGGGTGGAGCTGTGGCAACGTAAGGGGGGAGGTAGAGATAGCTGGGGGATATGTAGCCAAAATAAGATTCTTTCTCATGGGAGCCAAGGATGCTCTACCAAGTGTTGGAAGGGAGTGAACCAAAGCCAGCCGGAATTGGGACTGCAACCTGTCTGGACCATGTGATGGACATGTGACCGGGGGTGGGGGGCAAGAACTTTGGGTTTTGATTTGGGTGGGGAAAAATCCTGTATCCTTCAGAGTCAGGTTTTCACCAGCTGTGCCAATATGACATCCCAAATAAAATTACGCTTTAAGAAAACTCTAGGCCTCAGAGTTTTGATTGCTTTGGGGTTATTATTTGGAATCCTGAGGCCTCAATTTACAACAGTTCGTTTAGTGACTGTTCAAATTTTCAATGGCACTGAAAAATGTGACTTATGACCATTTTCATAGTTACAACCTTTATTTATATGATGTTTACTGTGTCCCAGGATCATGTAATCACCTTTTGTGATCTTCTGACAAGCAAAGAAAATGGGAAAGCCAGATTCACTTAATACCCAGGTTTCTAATTTATCAACTACAGGGATTAATTTAACAACTGTGGCAAGAAAAGTCGTAAAATGGGGCAAAACTCACTTAACAAATATCTCACTTAACAACAGAAATTTTGGGCTCAATTGTGGTCACAATTGGCATTTTAACAACACTTCTGTTACTTGTCTACTGAATTTGAAAGAGATTAAAAAGTTGCATTAAAGGAAATTAAAATTCTACGCAAGAATATCCTGGCAACTTCTCACACATATCTAAGTGGGGGAGTTTTAATATTTTTCACTTTCGTTTGAACTACTTGCTTAGCCTGTCAGGAGTTGGTCTGTTAAAAGATTTTAATGATTTTCAAAGAGCATTTTTAACTAACTGAAAATCCAGTTTATTTTTCCCAAACTCATCAAAGGAGAATCCAGGAAAAGAAAATGTTCTTCATAAAGTGTGTAGTGTAGTGTTAACTAAGATAATTATTAGTGGTCTATTTGTAGAGGAGGGAGAATGAAGAAATAAATACATTAATTCTGTTTTCCTTACCCGACACACATACTGGCTTTGTGGTCCTGGAGAAAAAGTTTTGGAGCGGATGATTGTGCTGCCTCTAACAAACGGTGTCTGTAAAGGATTAGGTGTTCTTTTATCTTTTGGACGAACTACTAGAGAAGATTGCATAAGACTATCTGTGTTGGTCTCTTTATCCACCTGGAAGTGAAAGATATATCAATGTAGTTTTCCTTCCTGATATACTTTCAGCCTGACTGCTTTGCTATAAGAACAGAATTGCATGATATTTCTTTTCAATGCTTATAGTACATAAAAAAAAATACACAGCAACACAATGAGTTCTTCGACACAGCCCATTAAGTCTGGACTAGCAATGCCTCAGCAAATTGATTTATAAGGCATGAACGATTTCATCCTCAGCTCACCCCATCCCACAGTTGAGGCAGCATTTACCTGTGTTTATCTGTTCTGCTTCTAACGAGGTCTTTTCCAACTTTTGCAGAACAAACTGTATAATGTGGTCCCCTTGTGCCTTGTTCTGGGGTAAGATTAAAGGAAAGGATCTGCCCTGCTCCCAATAGCCACCCGAAGCTGCTTTTGGCACACCCACATCCTGACAATGGTTTTTAGGACTATGTTCTCTCCCATTGTCCCAAGCAACCGTCTCTTCCATTTCTCTTGCTAACCCTGAAAAAACTGGCAAGAGATCTCTGTTTTCCAATATTTGGAGAAATGACAGGAAAAGTGCATTGATGTCATGGAGGAATGGCATTTTTTAGCCAGCTATGGGGAAAAGCAGCACTTCAGCCATCGGCTCCATGCGTAAACAGAAAAGACACACATCCCTCCTTTTCTCTTAGTCTGCTTTGATTGCCATGTGAGACAAGTTAAGGAGAAGAAGAAAATGAATCAGATTTGTTCTCGTGCAACTTCCACTGCCACACTTGGCAGAACAATAAAGAACAATGGAGAACCATTCTCTTGGCCCCAATTCTCCAGAGTACATTCAGTGGGATCAAACAATTGGCAACCTAAAACTTCTGGAACGTCTTTGTCAATAACTGGTATCAAACAAATCCATCCTGTCCCATGAATTTCTTCTCCCTGTTTCTTTTGGAGATAGAACATTTATTCTGTCTCATTTCAGACTAAGGATTGAAAGGGCACCGTATTTTTTCTGCTGAACAACCAACTTCAGTGACTCATAATGAAAAGTCAGCGGCACCCTCCATACATGCATAAATTCTTGTAAATTTTATTTGAAGGGGAAAGCAACTTTCATCTATGTCAGCTAAGTTATGAATGGATATGCCAATTAATTTCAATATTTTAATGGATAATTATCTTGGTTTGATTTTGTCCTACAGAATTTAGTTACTTTGGAAACAGGGGTTCTAGGGTCAGTTTTTTAACATAGATGCTATTATATAAAAACAAGCACCCCAAAGTAGCTTGCAAATGCAAAGCTTTTGTTTGCAACTAATGATAAATGTTAAGATAATGATAGATAATGATAGTGATAGAGAAGGAATCTCTAACTGAAAACAGAGCTAAAAGTTGTGTTCTAATGAAATGCATCTAGACAATAAAGCAGAAACATTATAGATCCTTTAAAACTTTCACACTGATTTTTAATAATAGATTTCAATATCAGAGTATGGAAATTAATACAAAAAGAGATATTGATCTGATATTTGAACCTGAGGAATAGATGGAAGTGAAAAAGAACAATAAAGAAAATGCACTTCAGGAATTTTTTTTGGTCCTATTAATGAGAAAACATGAACTGTTCATCAAATTCTTATGTTGACATGCAAGAAAAAATAGCACGATTCCATTTGCCTATGGAAATGCTATAGTTTCTGTTTCCAAGGCTAAACAGGCATATTGTAAATTTTGGCAGTAGTGTACTTGTTCATAATAAGCAGAAGATGTTAGTGTGATTTTCCATATCTATTTATCGGAAAGTTACATAGCTCTATTTGGGGGGGAAAAATGAGACTTCCATCAAGCCAAGAACTTGAGATTTGAGCCAGTCTTAATATAATCACTGGGACAGAGCCATGACTGGGTTTCAAAAGCAACTAATTTGCCAATGATATTTGAAGGCTATAATAAAAAACAAAACAAACCTCAGCAATATTGATTCATGAGCCTAGTGAAGAATGTAAATTCAAAAGACAGCTTGTCAGAAATGAAACAAGGGGACTGCAGCAAGGGCATAATGCTTAAGGCAGCTTGTCTTTCTGCTCACTGGCTTTCAACGGATTCTGCTTTCATTATACATTCTTTACCTTGATGGTTGCTGACTCAGCCTGCAACAAAGGTAGCAAGTTCTCTTCAGTGGCCCACACAATCCTTCTGCCATAAAATTCCTCCTCTGCTTCAGTCTCACCATTTTCAGTTTCACTGTTACCATCTTGCTCAGCATCTCCCTTATATTGCCTGTAAAAATGAGCAATGTTCACACAAAATTACAGCATATATGAACTTTGTCAAAACTATTACATTCACAGTCACTGTGGGAAGGAAAACATCACAACATCGTGTGATTAAATTAAATAAACTGGACATATGCCGTAGCAACTTGACACATGCTTGAATTAACAGATCTAAAACAGTGAGAGCTATAGAAAGTCTTCTCATCATGACTAGAGATCTCAGGAGATGTGTGTCACCAAATACACACATTTGAAAATACAAAATGAAATTTGCATTGGATTAATATCAAAATATTGTACAGCTTTTGCTTGTGTTAGGAGTATATCATGTTCTAAAGATTAGCGTGTGTTTAAAGATGCCAATTTTAATACTGAAATGTTAAACTCTTTAATACAGCGATTTTCTCTAAAGAATTACTTCAATGTTTAATGCCTATATAATGAAAAATTGCCATAGAGGGGGATTTGATTATATCCTTTATTTAATTCTGTCATTGTAAAAAGAACTATGGAATCCCATGATTGCATCATACGACTCACCAGGTTTCATCGGTATGTAAAGTACTTTCTCCTAGTTTTTTCTCTACTGCCTCAAGTTCAACAACAGTTTGTTCCAGCAATGCAGATACAGAGTCCTGTGGAAGATGGGTTAACAACATTAACAATTTCACCCTCAGTGTCTGAAGGTCTACCAAAGACTGTCATTATTCAAGCTGAGAAAACAAATATATTGGCCATGAGGCTTCATCTCCTGCAGTTCGTGCAAAAACACCTTTAATTATTAGTTTTTACCATTTTCTCAGTGCAGAATAGCTCAGAACAAGTATCCTCTTGCTTATTTTCACAACTATGCCTTTGTAAATATTTATAGCTGAGGAGGTTGTACCAGCGCATTGTCCTTTCCCCTGATCTGCAAATATCCGCCAGGCTAATTTGTGCACCTCCCTACAGTAAAAAGAAAATAAAATACATTGATGAGTCCCTTCAGGACATTCACAGAATTTGATTCTCAGATGCTAGGATAAATGTGTGATTGTGGATAGTGTACATAATTTACCGTCCCTTTACATTTATAGTCTAAGTAATAGCACAAAACAATGTTCAGTTGCCACAACTGTGCAAGTGGTGTTGCATGCTGTCATACACAAGAGGGTTTTCAATATAAGCATTACAGGTAGTCCTCAAGTTGCAATCATTTGTTTAGTGACCATTCAAAGCTACGAAGGCACCGAAAAAAGTGACTTATGAATGATCCTCAGTTACATTGCAGCATCCCCGTGGTTACGTGATCAAACTTTGGCATCTTGGCAAACAGGATGTATTTAGGATGGTTGCAAAGGCCCAAAGTCAAATGATCACCATTTTCAGCCTTCTCAGCTGGCTTCTGACAAGCAAAATCAATGGGGAAAGCTGGATTTGATTAATGGCTTAACAGCTGCAGTGATTTGCTTAACAACTGTGACAAAAAAAGGTTGTAAAATTGGGCCTGACTCACTTAACAACCATCTTGCTTAACAATTCTGGCCCCAATTGTGATCATAGGTTGAGAACTCATATTTTGAGGCCACCACAATGAAGAAGATGACATTATCACATAGAAATAAGCACTAACCAAGCATTCTTCAAGGTGGAATTTATCTAAAGTGCAGACATCAATCCTTAGTGTCTTCTGTCGCAAAACCGAATGAGGGATTGTAATACAAAATAATTCATTGTATGTGAGATTGTCCGATGTGTCAATGAGTCTTGTACGGAACAAACAGCTTGTGCTTTCAGATGAAGGGAGAACAGCCACACGAATGCTCCTGTTGGAAAGGATCTTAAATAAGGATTTACTTACTCTACAAGTTCACTGTATATGTGAATATCACTGCAACTATCAGTGTAACCCATTTTTGCATAGTTCTTTAGAGAAGGAACTTATTTTTCAACTTCTATTTGTTCCTGTAAGTCTGCAATTGAGATGGATATTAATATTCAAATCATGATTGATTTCAATAGATCAATTATGTAAAAAAGTTGAGTTAGAAATTATGGATGGCAGAACTTGACAAAGTTTAGAGTACAACCACTTCAGTGCTTGGTTGGATTCCCCTTTCCTCTCTTTACACAGACATGGGAAATGGACAGAGGACTAAAATAAGTCCCAGTATAACTTATCAAAATAAAAAAAACCTATGACAAATTATAAACAAGATCCCTATTGCATTCTATGTTAAAATAGACATAGTAGTTATTCAATTTCCAAGAACTATTTATTATTACAGTACTATCTTTTAACAAAGAAAAACATTTATAGATAGAACAGAATCAGAAAATTTCCAGATAATCTGTTATACCTCTTGGTAAACTGTGTTCATGCAGAATCTTGATCAGACTTAATTTGCACTTACAGTTTTCTGCTCCTTGAAGACTACTGAGCTTCAAGGTTGCTCAGCTGATTTTAAGCTGATTGATTGATTGCTCATCAATTTTAAGCAGAATTCTTACCCCTTTAAAATATTCCATCATATTTGACATTTTTAAAAAAATAAGATCAACGAAAAGGAACATACTTATCCCAGCAGCAGCTCCTTGCCCTGTAATAACTTCTCTACCTTTTTACGATACAGAAGTTCAAAGGATGCTCTAGGAATACTGCAACAGATTTGAATTTATGGAGCTAATGATAATTCTTATTTTATAGCAGGGGGTCCTCAAACTACAGCCCGCGGGCCGGATATGGATATGGCCATTAATGGTCCCGCACAGGACCACAAGGCTGCCCCGCCCACATCACCCCACTACCCGCTAGTCCCCACCTGCTTTCTAGAGACCAGGGAGGCCTAAACGGGATGCGCGGAGGCCTCTGGAGGCCAAAAATGGGCCAATTATTTGCCTCCCTGGCCTCCAGAGAGAGGGAGGGAAGGAGGGAGAGAGAAAGAGAGAGAGAGAGAGATAAACAGAAGTCCCTCATACACACCCCAAGGCAGCCACTTCCCTTCACTAACCTGCTTTCCACCCTCAGGAGCATAACAAATTAAAGTTTAATTTGTGTGTATTGTTTGGACTGCTAAATTGGCCATGCCCATCCAGTCACATGACCACCTAGCCATGCCCACCCAGCTAGTCTGGCTGGGTGGGCAAACAGTCTGAGGGATTGGCCACCCTGTTTAAAAAATTTGAGGACCCCTGTTTTATAGCATTAATATTTATATAGTGTATGTGTCTCATATTGCATTTTAAGGTAGTCTTCTTAAAAATATCACATAAAGGGGAGTCATTAGAATTTGTAGAGGCATCTTTTTCATGTCAGATAGTGCATTAATCATTTCATATATTGTGGAGAGGAAAAGCTTTGTTCTGCAGAAGTATAGAGGAATATTTCAAGTACATCAGAAATAATTCTAATTTTTAATGTCAGCTGTGAAGCTGAAGCATTTTCCACAAGCCATTAGCTATGTATATTTAAGAATATTTTTTTCAATGAAAATGATGTAAAAGACTATGTATTTATTCAAGTAAATGGCTATATAGGCTCAAAAGTGAGAGTTGGTAAATTTAAGACATTTTTGTCTTTTAGTCTTACTAGATTTTTAAAAAGTCATTTAGGATAACTGATGGAGACCTGAAGAAATATTTTTGTCCTTGTAATTACTTACACTTTCTGGTCTTGCTGCGGTAAAAGAGCAGACACATTATTCAATTGGGCAATAAATACTGCAAATTGTTTATTTCTGTCGTCATACCTGAAGTGAAAATAAGAGGCAATTGTAGATTGTAATAAAATAATCCTAATCACACAAACACACACACACACACACACACACACACACACACACACACAGATTCCCCTATTCGTTTTTATGAAATATTTTCAGGTTTTCATACCTAGTACTAATCAATCCTCTGTGCTCTTTCAAAAGAGGAAAATCGTTTGGATGTAATAGGATTTCCTGGCATATGTGCCAAAGAAGTGGTTACAAGATGATTGGGCTCAGTGGTCATTAATTTAAGCAAACATAATTAAAATTAGAGAGAGCCGAAAGGAACTCAAGCATACAGTCATATTTTTGCCAAGCATCTACACTATGGATAAATGAATGATAATGAAGTACGAGGGTCCAGAAAAATTGTGCCTTGAGGCCTCATCATTAAGCCTCCAATATTATCTGTTAATATCACATTCAAATTTATACCTCTAGTTTTTTTTATAAAAATTACTTGCATTACACCACTCTATTATAGAAAAATTATCCAGTACTAATAAGGATACTAGCTTAACACACAGGAGAAGCCGTTCATCTTACTTCATTGAAACTTGAACTTTAGCTGTAATAGAGGCATCTGCATCATCATTCTCAAATGTCGCCATTTCTGAGATGCAAGGCCTGAAAAAGATAACAGAGACATTTAAATAGAAATTTTAAAATGCCAATAGAATTCAATAATAAGGACATAAAACAAAATGTAAAAACATAAAACATCCATTTCTGAACGGCTACTGAAATTCTTTCTTTATAGTCTGAAAATCACGAGGGGAAAGAAATGGTTTTGCCTGGGATCAGAAATGTGTAGGTATCAGGTTAGCCTCCATGGAGAGGGCATGTTGCTGATGCACACAGTTCTGAGAGGGCCCTCTGTTGTGTAGCTCTCTTGGAAAGAATCTTCAAGAACAACCCATGGATCAGAAAGTGACCTAAGGAGTTATTTGACTATTCTGAACCCAGGCTATTTAGGGTTTAATGACCAGCATCATTTGTGAAAGTTTGAGCAACAAAGGAATTACTGGGATCACTTGACTTTGAAGCTCAGGCTCCAATAATATACTAGCACAGTGATGGCTAACCTTTTTGCCATTGCGTGCCAAAAAATAGGGGGAGTGCAGTGGGGTCACAGGCATATGAGCCCACATCCATAATTCTATGCACCCCACCCCGCTTTTGGCACACAATGGCACAGTGGGCCTGGTAGGCCCGTTTTTTGCTCTCCCCAGGCTCCAGAGCCTTTCTAAGAGCCTGGGGAGGACAAAAACAGCCTTCCACTCCCTTCCCAGAGGCCGGAAACACACTGTTTCCTGACTTCTGGTGGGCCCAGAAGGCCCGAAAATCAGCTGGCTGGTGCACGCATGAGTGCCGGACCTGAGCTCGCGTGCCCACTGATATGGCACCGGTGCCATAGGTTTGCCATCATGGTCCTGTATTTTGGATAGTTTTTCAAAAGTAGGTGCAATTTTAATACTTGGCAATAATTTCATGATGATTAGATCAAGTATCTTAATCTAGACAGAGATGCAGTTGTTATACCAAAAGGCTACTACAACTAGTCATAGAGAACACTTGTACCACCCAAGAGACTGAGAGAAATACATTAATTGGAGCCTTCATACCATGGTTTACTTTATAAACTTTTAGGTTTCTTTTTCTAAAAAAAAGTCAAATCATTAAAAAGTAATTCATTTTTGCTCTCTTTTGCAACAAATAGAGGGCATTTATTTTCCCACCTACTGTATAGTTACAGCATAGTCTTCTTCCCCAAAATTTGGAGGTAGAAAACCATATAAATGTGATGTGTAATATTAATATCGAATATTTAATAATTGTAAGATTTTTTAATTAAGGATTTACTTCTCCAAATACATGGAAAAATCAAATTAAGTGGGATTCTCAGTGAGAGAATCATGAGAAGCAGAAAGGGCACAAGCTTAAAATTCATTCCGTACCCTCCCTAGGAGAATGCTAAATTGGTCAAGAGAAACTACTGAGCATAAATAAAATTAAGGTTAGAAAGAATAAGATAGAAGTTGCATTTCAGTGAGTCCTTGGCTGAAAATATCTCATCAGTCTTGGGGTATCTTTGATTAACCCAGTCTTTAGTACTTCAGATAACCTTTTTACAGTTTGTCCTACAGAACCAACACACTTCCTAGGAGAAATTGTCTGGCTATTTTGAACAAGAAAATGTTATTAACAGAATTATACTATTCAATTATGGGAAATTAAAAATGGAGTCTATAGGAAACATTCCGGTGATATCAGAAAAGAAAATGTGGACCAGCGTACTATACTATGTACTGAAATTGTGGCCTGAAAATACCCTTTTTTTTAAAAAAAAAATTTTTTTTTATTTATATGCCGCCCTTCTCCGGAGACTCAGGGCGGCTTACAATGCATTAAGCAATAGCCTTTTGTATATTTATACAAAGTCAGCTTATTGCCCCCACAAACTGGGTCCTCATTTTACCTACCTTAGAAAGGATGGAAGGCTGAGTCAACCTTGAGCCTGGTGATATTCGAATTTACAGTAATTGCAGACAGCTGATATTAATCACAATGCTTTAGTCTGCTGAGCCACCAGGCTCTTGACAATTTTTTTCGTAACAAGTATGCAATCTGCAAGATTCAACTTTCCTGATTTGGTAAAGTTGATGTATGCAAATCAAATTTGTAATCAACTTGGGTGAGAATTACCTTTGCACAGATGCTTCATACACCCCACTATCTCCAGCAACTGACTCATCTGACACTGCAGCTGATACGCATGCCACTTTCAGTACAGATCCTTCAATCATATTTGCAGCTAGAAAAATGCAAAGAGAAAAGGGGTAAATTCATGACGAAGTTGCACAATATTAAAGAAACCAATGGGCCTACTCATTAGATACCAGTATCTGGAGCAGCCCTAATTCAAAAAGCAGTGGATCCAGTGGTGATATCTGGATCTAAAGTGGGCACTGTTGATTGCTTCTTAAAAATAACATGCTTTTTTCCTCCGAGTTTGCACAATAGCAGCACATACTCAAAAAATATGCATTTGGGTTGAAAAGGGATGAAGGTCCTTGATGTCACCTTCTTAACATAATACCTCCTTAATTTGAGCCAAATATACTGATCTTATACTACTACAGTATGCAAGGTCAAAAAATTGTCTGAATATATAAGGAGATGCTGAAAAGTAGACTGTGACTGGCCCTACTGATTCTGAAGCACAGCTTTTGATCTAAATATTGTACATCTTGAGAGAAAAAGATGCCAACTTTGAAATAATGGAGGATGATATGCAATCAGAAACTCACATACTTTGGGCATGTGATCCGAGTGAATAATAAATTAGGAAAATTGACTCTGGTTGGCAAATTTGAGAGATGTAAAGAATAAAGGAACTGATAAAGTGGATGAATGGGATTAGAGAGATTATTGGACTATCCTTGGAAGACTTCCAGGTTGCTGGCTACAGGTTCAAATGGCAAGCAAGCAATCATTTGAAGTCAAGTTAGTTTTGATGATTGTGAGCTAGTTTGGGGAGAAAATCTTGACATGGCAAATATGAACAGTGGTTAATCTAATAAAAAGTCCCTAGTTATGTTATATTCTTTTTAAAAATCTTATTGCTTTTATTTTCTAGATCAAGGGTTTTGACTGCATGAGCTCAAGTGCTGTATTGTTTTTCTTTTATTACAGTTATTTTGATTTGTGTCCTATATTTCCACTACCCAACTATTTAAATGACACCAGAGAACAATATTTAAACTTTAAAACAGTAAATTTTTCCTATAAGAGATGTCTATGAAGAAAGGGAAGGAGAGGTAATTGGGGGGGGGGGGGTTAATTAATTAGATGTATCTAACAAGAACATGTGAAGACACATGATCCCAGAAGGCTGTGCTGTAACTCAATCAGGCAGCTTTTCCACTTCTCTGAGCTGTGTGTGCAAATCTCAGGGAGTGAATGTTTTTACTCATTACTGCCCTGAAATAAACTACCTATGGTGATTATTTTGTCTGCTGACTGAATAACAATCCTCAATCACTTAATCTGCTTAGTGCCTTGTAGCTTTCTCTTTAACTCCCTCAGCCACTTTCAAAGACCCAAGAAAGTTTAGGCTAATTGCCATCAAGACCTAATGGGAATAATAACCCTTTCACACTCCAAATACAAATTGTGGTATTGCTCACAGGGAAGAAGTAAAAACTTATCCCTCATGCTAAAGACAAATTATTTTTTAAAAAACTTTTCCAGACAGACCCCCAGATTGGTAGTTTTGTGTCATAAACAGCATGCTTTAATCAAATAGAACAGAGGCTCAGAAATACTTCTTAAAATTTGAATGCTGCTCTGTAAATTCAAAATAAATTTGTAGGACATATATATTTGATCATTTTATCAGTCGAATGTGTCCTGACCTTTCATACAGTTCAGTTGATAAATTGACAGCTACAAAATAACTGTTTTGATTAAAGTATGCGGTTGTTTTCATTTTAATTTATTCAGATAATTCAGGAAGTTGTCCCAGGACAGCATAAATTTAACTATTAGATTATGAGATTAGGATGATTGCCTGAATTTCAGTTGACTATTAATAGATTGTTTTGAAACAGAAGGCAAGGAACATCTAAAGGTATTTGATTGAAAATCTTTTCTTTTTCTGAAAAGAATGGTCTACTGAAGATTTTTTAATAGTTTAATAATGTTAATAATTTTAACATATTAGAGAGGTCTGGAAAGCACTGTGAAGTGATATATAAGTCTAAGTGCTATTGCTATTTTTAGTTGTTTTACTGTATTACTGCAAACCTCCTGGACTCATTTGAGTAGGTAATATCCAAATATTTTTAATAAATAAAATATATTCATTTAGCTACTTAGTATATTGTTTTTAGCTATATTGGCTCCCAAAGAAATGGAATGAAAATGAATGTCAATGGCAGAAAGGACAGTAGGGAGTGCCACCTGTCTCCAGATTTCAGGTTTCCTTCCATTATAGCATATTTCGGATAGTTCCTCTTAGTTTCTTACTTTTAAAGCAGTATAGTATTTTAAGAACCATGTAGCCTTTGACATATCTGTATACACCATAAGTTTACTATACATATGTGTGTGTGTGTATGTATACAGACATATAAGTATGAAGTACATATACTCCTATATAAGTATAAGTACATATAAGTATGAAGTACATGTAGGAGTATATACAGAAAAGGTATTTTCTAAAAATTAAAATTTGTAAAAAAATCTAAGTTCCAGTCCCAAATTATTTGGATAGCCGACCTTTTCCACTTTTCCTTTCAAATCACAGGCTAAGTATGTTGACTTGCCTTTAGCATTATTAGAAGGAACAGTCAATGGCTCCCCTTAATTGGAAGTCAGTGTCCCTGTTCCCTGGGCAAAACTGAATCCATTGTTCATATCCTTGTTCATTTCTCTTTCAATTCTTCTTGGCAAGGATGTAATAATTTTTTTCTTTTTTTTGTCTCACTATTCCAGAAATTCAGAAGACAAAGCTGACAAGATATTAACAATAATATCTAAGAGTGTTACAAAATGTCCAAATGTTATTACCATCTGGTATGGGACTATATAGTCATTACATTGTGCATTATGTTGTGTCAATTTGCTATACCCAATTTTAAAGTAGTAGTTTATAATGAATTAAACAGCATCACCACCAGATGGATTTGTTACTGGCTGGACAACTGCACTTAACTCATAGTCTTTAACGAAATAGCATCTACATGGAGGGAAGTATGCAGTGGGTACCCAAGGTCTTTCTTAGGGCCAGTATCCTTCAATAATTTTATCAATGATTTAGACAAGGGGATAGAAGAGGACCATATTAAATATGCAGATAACACCAAGCTGACAGGAATAGTCAACACTCCAGAAGATAGGCTCAAGATACAGAAGGATCTTGATAGACTTGAACACTGGGTCCTATCTAACAAAATGAAATTCAATGTTGAGAAAAGTAAGGTTCTACATTTAGGCAAGAAAAACCAAATGCATAGGTATAGAATAGATGGTACATGGCTCAACAGCAGTAACTGTGAGAGGGAATTTGAGTCATTTAAATATGAGCCATCAGGATGCTGAAGCTGCCAAAAAAGGCAATGCAGTCCTAGGCTGTATTAACAGAGGGATAGAATCAAGATCACGAGAAGTGTTAGTACCACTATATAATGCCTTGATAAGACCACATTTGGAATACTGCATCCAGATTCGGTCACCCCAACATAAAAAAGATGTTGAGACTCTAGGAAGACTGTGGAGAAGAGGAACAAAGATGGTTGGGGACTGGAGGGTAAAACATGAAGAATGGTTGCAGGAATTGGATACCTCTAGTTTAATAAAAGATGGACTAGGGGTAACATGATAGCAGTATTCCAATATCTAAAGGGTTGCCACAAAGGAGAGTGGATCAACGTATTTTCCAAAGCACCTGAAGGCAGGAAAAGAAGCAATGGATGGAAACTAATCAAGGAGAGAAGCAACCTAGAACTAAGGAGAAATTTCCTGATAGTTAGAACAATTAATCAGTGGGACCTTGCCTCCAGAAATTGTGTATGCTCCAATCTGGGAAGTTTTTAAGAAGTTATTGGGCAATCATTCATGTGAAATGGTTTAAGGTTTCCTGCCTGAGAAGGGGGTTGGACTAGAAGACCCCCAAGGTCTCTTCCAACTCTATTATTCTGTTATAATGTAATTCCTATGTAAAATTATGTATGCATAGAAGACACTTCTCATAGAATATCTATCAAAGGTGGAAGTATCATTACCATATGAACTTTATGGACAATATGGATTTATTATTATAAATTTTATCTTCACTATTGTATTTAACTATGATTATTAGAATATCCAAAAACATTTTATATGAACTCAATGCTAAAAATTTTTGCTGTATAGGCTTGTTGTTCTATTTTATAACTGTTGCTTGAAATGTTGTAAATGAAACTGGTAACTTTTAAAAAAAAATAGCAAATAATACCAATAATTTGGAATGAAAATGAGGAAGGCATCCATTACTTCACCTTGGTCCAAATGCTTGACCCCAGTTCTAGAATCTTCTATTCTATACTTCTTCCCACCTACAGAGTTTAGACCAAGTTCAGCAAGTCCACTGTTTATTTCAGTATCTTCAAAGTCTGCATGATTCACAAAGGCATCTCCTATGAAGAATGGGTCTGTCACTAGTGGTGAACATGGTGGAGAAGGAGATGAAAGAGATGACCTTGGAGATAAAGATGTTGAGGATTTGGGTGTTCCAGACAAGGATCTCAAGATCTGCAAGCGATTGGTGGAATCTGTTTTCTGCGTTTTTACTACTTCATTTTCATGGATAGTAGTGATGCATCCTGAAGGTCGAAAACCAGTTGTTCTCTCCAAAAGCAAGAGGTCCATTTTATTCTGATATTCAGAGTCTAGCTGTTCAAACTGTTCATGTAACAGATCAGTAAAGCTGGCTGAAGTTGAAGAATCCTGGCTTGAGGTGACCAGAGATCCTCTACTGGATGCAAGTGAGCCATGACTACTGCCAGAAGATAAGGAAAGCATGCTAGAGGACAAACTGAAACAAAAATAATAATTAGAAATCAAAATCAAGATCGGTATATTGATTTAAGTATCTTATTGAGAACAAGTGATTCAAATAATCTGTCATTTAGAAAACTGTCTAGATGAACTATTTCCTAACTCTTAACCTAAATTATTTCACAAAATTTTTAGAAGGATGAAATAGCAGAACTGCTCTTCATTCGAAGTATTTCTGAGAAATTTGAATTTAAATAAACACATTTTTTGGCATAATTAATTATTTTGTCTGTTTTCAATAAGATCTTCTACCCCCTTGCTGCATTTCTTGTAATTCAGTTTCCAAAAGTGAATTACTATTTCAGCTTATTATCTTTATTTTATGAAATACCTGCTAGATACTGCAGAAGATATGTCACTATATTATTACTACTGTCTAAGCATCCTTGACACTTTTGCATTTCTACTCTATTTCAAAGGGTCGTCTCTTAATAAGACCAAGTTGCTATTTGTAATGCTAAGGGAAATCATTTTTATATTTATGTTCAGAGGCCTCTTTTACTCATAAAATTCAAATATCCAAAAGTGTGGGATACTTACTTTTTCAACTGCACGTGCAACACTGCTACTAATCGTGTTGTTTCCTCTAGTTCTTGAGCCAGCTGATTTCTTTTACTGCTTAACTTCAACCTGAAGAAAATACATACAAAGGCAAGCTTATAATGCTGCTGCTGTGATGTCAACTGTGCTGTCAGAGAAGTATGGTAGTATCCACACTGTCTGCCGCTTAATGACAAGTGAAAGAGAAAAAAAAATAAGTAAAAACAAAGTAAATTCTCTAGTGCAAATTTTTGCTCATGTAACAATGAGGCTTGGAACTAGGAAAATTAGCCTTCTTCCTTGTGGGAAGAGACCAATTACACAAGAAACAAATAGAATCAAACTTTAACAAAGAAGCAGAAAGAATGCAAAAATATTTTAAGTAGTTCTTTGCAAAACAATTGATGGCAGAAGAAATAATAGTATATGGCTACTCAAATCACAAACATTTTACAATAATCTTTATTAAAATAATATACTGTAATAAGAAGAGTCCAAAGATTATGCGAATTCACTATTTAGAAGTAGTTCCTATATAAAGAAGAAATTTCATAAAACACACAAGAGCTTGTCTATATAGAGACAACAATAACTAGAAATAATAATTAGATTTAAATATACAGAAAAAAATTAAACCAAGCACAGTTCTTAGCTATCTTTTTCTTATTCTGCTAGAAAATAAATAACCCTTGGAACACATGTTATCTCTGCCAATCTGTCATCCAAATCCTTCTCGCAAATTCCAACTTTAATCAGAGCCTGGGGGTTTATCTTAGCTTCCCACAACCTCTACCTTAACACACAGCTTATTGCTTGTCTCCCTCCTACCAGGGAACTGTCTGCTGTTCCATAAACAAAAAGCTTTTCCATTCAGAGAGGAGAAGGCTGCAGGAGAACTTTCCTTTGGTTAAATGTTAAAAGTTTTTTTTTAAAAATGGAGGTGACTGATAGCACTTTTTCTAATTAACATATCTGATTAAAGGACACAAGCTTTGGTGAGATGCAGATCACTTTATCAGATTCACAGTGGGGCAAACTGATGTAGTAGTTAAGCAAGTGCATACAGATTTAGAGATGCCTTCCCATGCTTTTCCTCTAATGTACTATGACATATGCCAGTGATGGCTAACCTTTTTGCCATTGTGTGCCAAAAGCGGGGGGAGCACGCGGGAGGGGGGTGTCACACGTACTTGTGCCCACATCCATAATTCTATCCGCCCCATGTTCCCCTGCTTTTGGCACACGATGGCACGTGGACCCGAGAGGCCCATTTTTTGTTCTCCCCACGCTCCAGAGCCTTTCTAGGAGCCTGGGAAGGGCAAACACAGCCTCCCCTCCCAGAGGCGCTCCGGAGGCCGGAAACAGTGGGTTTCCTGACTTCTGGTAGGCCCAGAAGGCCCAAAAATCAATTGGCTGGCGCACGCATGTGTGCCACAGCTGAGCTCGCATGCCCACCAATATGGCTCCACGTACCACCTATGGCACCCATGCCATAGGTTCGCCATCATGGATATATGCTATCATTTGTCAGCCATAACCCTCTGGATTCTGGACAACAAATTTTGTACAAAAGAATTAATGAGTAAGTTTAACATCAGGACTGAAACAAGAACAAGGTAATATCAAAGCATTTCAATCTCAGTTTCCTCTATTGCAGATATCAAAACAAGACATCAACAGCAGGATTGAGAGACGGACAGATTGTGAAACCCATATATTTAAAAGAGTTCAGGTTATTTCAAAAGATCGTAGCTAACCTAATGGTTTTTAAACTCATTACAATTGTTTATTGATAAGGTACGTGTAATCTGTCTCACATGTCACCTACTTCAGCATAATTGGCTAACTAGTTAATCTCTCTTTCCGTCCCTTGTACTCCACTCTTTCCCAATATTAATCCTAAAGCAGTTTTGATATTCTGGTCTTTTGATACAATTTGTTAGTTAAAAGATACTACCAGATTCTTTCTGGGTTTTGGCTCTTTTCCAGAGAAATGAAATAATTCAAGATAAATTTCAAAGAAAGCAAGTAAAGAAAGAATTGTGTAAAAATGTTAAACCTTGTTGTGAATGTTATTCATCTTGTAATGTGCTAGTTCCTCTGGAGAATAAGCCAGAACAAGAGTTATTTTGAGGGTAGTGCTTGCTCTAAGTGAGAATATTTTATTGTGAAGAAAACTATATGCACCATTGTACTTTGTTGTTGCAAACGCTGTTCCTGCAGAGAGTTGTTACATTTCCACATTCATATGCTCCCAAAAGAATGAAGCAGCCCTCAGAATCTTTTCGAAGTTTCATGGTTCAGAGGCTTTACATACAGGGATCCATACAAAAGCAATCCAAGAACAGTGTGCCAAAATATGGTAATCTTTTGTATGAACGTACAATTTGCTTCACTGAACGATATTATTTTGATTGCATTGTCAGCTCAAAAACAAAGGAGACTTCCAATATTAAGACTTTATGACTTTTATGTAACAATTAGAAATTAAACACCAAACATGATAACTATAACACATTTTCAAGTCACAAATATAAATAGTGAAGTTGATAAATAGAGGCATTTGTTTTCAATTCCCCAAACCAATCTGAAACATAACACCTGTCTCTCCCTTCTTTATCTTTCAAAATAGATGTGAGATTTATCCAATTTCAAATTAACCCATATACTGCTATAAAATATTCTGCTATATTATGTGTATATACATCATAATACATTATGTTAATTAACACAGGCTTATCCTGAATGTACTCCTGAATGTTATCACTATTGACTAAAACCTTAGATTATCCATCTGTTTTTTAATTCAAGTTATCAACTGCTGTCAGTTTAGCTGCAAATATCAGAAGCAGCAGGACAGTAATTGAAACAAATGAATATTAAATCTCTCTCTTTATAATAAGTACCTGATAAAACATTTCTGTCAGTATCATGAATCTTTGTTATTTAAATGGATATTTTTCAATAAAAAATTACTGGGTGAATCCACTTGAGCTAATTTGGAAAATAATTTATCAGCATATTCTAAATTCTAAAAATTCCTGGTAAATCTTTAGACCTAAGAAATCTTCAGGACTCTATTAAATATTGCAGAATATTGGCACCAGATAATGGTTTTTATTTCTGTACTTTCAAGCATTCATGTCAGTGAACCTCATAAATAGCCTAATAGTATCATAAATAGACACTATGAGACAATCTCTTCCACAATAAGGTAGCTTTTAAATTCCTTTGATTATTTTATTATAACCCAAACAAAGACATTAGTAAAATGGGTGAGAAAATAGCTTTCTTCAACCATTGACTGTCATTTTGATAAGTAGCAAAACATTATTTTAGAAAGTAAGTTAGGACATTTCAATTTCTTTCTAGTCTACATAAAGCATTCCAGCAAAAGAATGTAGCAAAAAGAATGAATATCATTTTGAGATTTAGATTCTAAATATTTTCAGATGTCTAAACACTTTAATTTCTACAGAGAACTGTTTTTAGATCTTTTGTATAAGATGGCTGATGATCTTTCACAAGACAATACCTGGCCTATAAAAACCATGGATAAGAATTGAATAAAAAGGACAACATGTGCAAAGGGCTTTAAGTAAGTATAATCTGTCTAAATTATCACTACAGACTCTAGAAATATCCACCTACACATAAAATCTAAAAACAGCAATTACACTGAGAATGTCCAACTTATTACTACTGAATTTTGCCATGGGACTTTCATTATAGCTGCAACAATAAGGTATTACTACTATATCCAGGCAATCATGACAATTCCATTTAGTAGCCCACAGAACTACTAAACAGGATAAATAGCATTTTTATGTTCTTGATGACCCAGCTGTCAAATTGCAGTCATCCAATATTTCAGTTTCTATGGGGATAACATTTAAAGAGTAATATCACTTTAAATACAGCTACGCTTTTAGTATCTGCACTTCTGAAGCATTGTTATCTGCCTGGATTTACAGACATCTATACAACAAATTTACTGAATTGTTTAGTAAAAAAAAATCAAGTGTATTAGTGTTTTCCAACTCATAATTAATGGAAAGAAGAATATCATGAATTCAACTCTAGTACAGCTCAAGCATTAAGTAATTAATGCTTGTCTGGATAATTCTGTGATACAGATTAACTCCCATTTCATGTTTAATACTTTTCTCATTTCTCAGTTATATATAATTCCTTTTTTTAGTCTAATTAGAAGGTTTTTTAAAATAATATTAGTTTACGAAGGCAGGCATCCAATGTACAGGTTCAACATATATTTTTTTACATTTTTTCACATATTGCATATTTTTCCATATCCTATTAGATTTTTACAATTGTTTCTTAATTTAAAAGTTTATAAATATTCTCATCTACAGAAATTTTACTTAATTCTTGGTGATCCAAAATTTAATAGTCTTTTTTTTTGAATAATGCAATATTCTATTATCTCACATACCTATGGTCCATATTCACTTAGTTTAAATTCTTCAAAATTCAGCTGTCATATGTGAATGGCCATCATTAGTTTACTTTCAACAATCTATTTGTGTCACATTTGGCAAGACAAAAAATTTAGTAATGCTATTTAGAAGTAAGTTCAATTTTAAAATTGTATTTCAGATTCAATCTGCAATACAATTTCCTTTATTTTGGCATTTTCAAATGATCCATTGTTTAATATGTTCACCTTAAGCTATGGGTTAAGTGCTTCCCATCTCATTCAGAAACTCATCTTGTCACAGGAATTTTCTTGAAGATGGCTTTGCAGATGTTTTTGACCTGACTGAGAGCTGGATTAATAAACTACAATACTGCAATAATAAATTTCCATTACAGGATTATAAGAAAACCTTAACCCCATTGTAAAGTACTTCTAAGTGATTTTTGAGTTCTAACTTTTATTAAACTTGTATTGACAAAAGATATCTTATTAATTGAACCATATATAATACTTTTTATGGACTTGAGTATAAGATGTGAAACAATGAACATTACCATATTTTCCACTCCATAAATCCATTAATTTAAAATTAATTAACTATTTATTGAATTTATGTCTTTTGTGATAGTCTACAACAGGGGTGTCAAATTGTCAGCCAGCGGGCCAGATGCATCACACATAGGCCACACCCATCCCAGATCCGGGAAGTGGAAAAACATTGCAAAACATCACGCGACAGCAACGTGACACAGCGAGTTGACACCTGTGGTCTACAATTACTTTTGTGATAGTCTACATTTTGCTTTCTTTCAGTTTCCAACTCTTTTCCTCTCTTTTTTTTCCATACCAAGGTAATGTTTCACTGCCATCAATGAAATCCACAGATTTATGAGACTCATTTCATAAAGCAACATCTGCTAATATAAACAAGGCATTCCAACATCAAATAATTCCCATACCTTTCTGTTAAAGCTTTGCTCTGTGTATCTCTTGCAGTCTGAAGATCATCTTCTAGACGTTTTCTCTTCATCTCTAGTTTTTCTATATCAGTCTGAGTCCATTTTCTTGGGCTAATGAACCGCATTTCTTTGAGAAGTTCCTCCTTTTCATTTATTAACATTAATCTGTCTTGTTCAGAATCAAGCACACCAGGCCAGGCCTCACTGTCCAATTTAGCCAGCTGTATTTTTAAGTTTGCTATTCTGTGAAAGGAAAAAAATTATTATTATATCATGTTTTTATCTTTAAAGTATATTAAAGAGTAAAGAATACTCTTCAGTGTAAACTCCCTTTTTTCTTTGACAATAATACAAAGTAAAATTTAGGATATAAAAAATCACTAACTACTTTAAGCCTTTATAGTGGGCCATTTTGTTCTGCAGACTGCAATTTATTATTCTTACCAGACTGGATCTTTATTGACATACAGTGGCATGTCAAGGTTATGGCTGGTGCTTTGCTGAAAATCTGTATTTTAAGGATACCTCTCTAAACAAGTGACCTTGTTCCTGTAGGATACATTTAATTAATTTAAATTTTGTAATTAATAGAAATCCATCCACTGAAATCTTCTTTGAAGCCATTTTAACAGTTAACTGTCTCGCTAAGCTCAACACTGGGCTCTAGTGAATAATTATTACAGGCATTAATATATAATCTGCAAATTCCTCCGTGCATTTGTAAAAAGTATGTTCTAAGAGGATTTCTTAGCTGTAATTTGATAACTTCTGTCATTTACCAGCCTGTATGAAATAATATATCGGCTCAGTATTCACAACTCTTTCAGGGTAAGCAGTATTATGAAAAGCACAGAACAGGAATATAAAATTATAAGATAAATAAATTGAAATATGAAGGAGGGGAATCTTTTTATCTTTGCAACTATACTTTTCTTCATTCATTATCTTTGACTTTTGAAACTTCCCAACTGTGTTATTTTGCATTTTTTACATTCTGAAAACAGTCTGCTGCCCATTGGGAGACTGTTTTTCTAGCAGTTTGCTGGCTGCCAGGAAAAAAAGCCTAGAAACTAGTGGATTGTGATTTCACTGAACTAGGGCTGCATAAAAATCTTGGTTTACGTAGGAAGAACCTGGCTAAAGAGAAATACACATAAAGCCTATGAAAAGGAAAGAAAACACACACACACACACACACACACGTAGGTCTTTGGTTATTTGGGTCTTCTCCTGCATAAAATTGGAAGTGTCTTGGCGACGTTTCGACAAAGTCTCATTTGTCATCTTCAGGTTGGTGTCTTCGGCTTCGTGCTTCCAGGAGCAAATAGAAGCACGAAGCCGAAGACACCAGCCTGCAGATGACGAATGAGACTTCGTCGAAACGTCGCCAAGACACTTCCAATTTTACGTGGGAGAAGACCTGAATAACCAAAGACCTACATACAAACACCCGCGAAAACCTCAGAAAACACACACACACACACACACACACACACACCATATGTGTGTGTATATGTGTGTATATATATGTGTATATACACACACACACGTATATATTAGGAGTTTGTATTTTTTATATTTGAAAGCATGATATCATCTTGTTCCTATTTGGAACTTCTGACTATGGATTTTCTCTAAGAGGATTTTTCCCAACCTCATCCTTCAAGTCTTCAAATGGTGCTCCAATGGACTGCACTCATCTCATTACTGTTTGTTGTCTCTTTCAGTTTCTTTTTAGTTTTGCCAGAGACAACTGAGAAAATTAGGAAGAACTGTATTTTGCAGCAATAACTCAGGAGAGATGGGTTTTGACAAAATGTCTTAAATCTATGATAATGCAACACTGATTAATATGATAATCAGTGAAAAAATCACTGAGAAATGTGAACTGATATTTGCATTAAGGACACAAGGATCAAGGATATCCTTCCATCCTTCCTTCCCCCTTCTTTCCTTACTTTTCTTCTATCTATGGTACTCTCCCTGTGGAAACTGGGGAGGACATATGCAGGATCCCAGGAAGAGACAAAGTTCCTTCAGAAACTTGCAGACAGATGCTATATTTACATTCATGAACGTGGAATGTAAATATCGGAAACACATTTTTTTAGATTTCTGATGCCTTACACAACCTTATAACTAAAGAGTCATGCTATACTTGCAGCAAAAGGATGTTTTCACAGAAACAAAACTATGAAGATGTAATTTATTTCCAAATAGGATTGAAACAAGTGCTCTTGGATTATAATATCTATCATCTATCTATCTATCTATCTATCTATCTATCTATCTATCTATCTATCTATCTATCTATCTATCTATCTATCTATCGCTTTGGTAGTGTTCCAAATATATATTTTTCTAACCAATAAATGTTACATTTTATGTTAGAATATTAAAATAGATGCCCAGAGTTAGGTAAGATGGGTGGCCAATAAATTTTTCTAAATAAAGTTAATAAATAAAAAATGTTGTCAGTTGGAGGAAGCACAAAGTGAGTTGACTACTGCAAAAATTAGAAATTATTTCTAACTCAAAGATTTCCTAACACCAGTTCTGTAATTATTCACTTTATGACTTTTTTTTCTAGAAATGATAAACATTGTTGATGAAATTACAGGAAAATTTTGTGCACATTTATTCATTTTTTTAAAAAAATGGTAAATTTTGGTTATGGCATCTCAGAAATATTGGCATAATACTTCCAGAGTCAGAACCTTATTCTGAGGAAAAAGGAACTAAAAAGATCCTGTCACCAGATTTTATATGTGTGTGGGTTTTTTGGAGAGTACTGTGGGGACTTTAGAAATTTGTTTTATAAAATATAGTTACTTAGAAAGAACGAGAGAGAGAGAGAAAACTTGAGTTAGAAGTGCAAAAAGACAAAGGGTACAAGAATTGCTTACCATGCCCTTTTATCCTTATAATTCAGATGTTCTGCTATTCCAAATATACAACATCAACTTAGGCTGCTTGATTTTTTTTATTTTAATTTTTAGAAATTAAGAGAATGGCAATATTTTCTTGTTGTCAAAATCAGTGTGGAACTACACTTCAGCATTAAAGAAAAGGCTATGTCACCATTATTTCACAATTCTTACAATATAAAGGCACTTTGTTTACAGTTAACTGCAACTGACAAAAATGTAGGAAAAGCATATACTTGTACATGTATAACAGCATTTAAAACATAGATGTAGGTAAATAAATAAGTGATCTATTTTTAGAAAATGATCACTTTGTTGAAGAGATTTGCCAGAAATAGATTCTTTTATGGTAGATAACAGCTGCTTTCTGAACTGCCAAGAGCAATAAAGAAAATCCTAATTACCTTCGCTTAGCATCTTCATATTGGAGACGCACTCTTACTTTCTCAGCCAAGTGATTATTGCAGCTCACAAAAAACTGACAGGAGAAAATGTTAATCATTAAGAGGTCAAAGCCAAAATTCACAAGAATTCAAAGACAAATTTATTTCATTAACTTTGTTTTCAAGAAACATAGAAATATTATGTAAAACAAATTTATATAGATAAATGCTATAAAATCTATTCCAAACATCTGTACATTGGATCTATGAAAAATCATCAGGCTATTAAAGAACATAAAGATGAGATACATACATTTCCAGAAACATCTGTTTGTGAGCCAGCATCCAGATACGTCCTAGGTAAAGAGCAATGGGAACTTCCCAAAGAAGTGCTATTGGTCCACAAGTCTGAATGGGATCTTTTATTTGCCACAAAATTAGCTTTTAGTCTGGCAAGACTCTGAAATGAGAAGAAAGAACACCCACCATCTTATTTCCATGCTGTTTTGAAGGAGACACTTAAAAGGAAAGTAATTAAGGAATAATAAACACTTAAAAATTAGTGATTTGAATAGATCTAAAAAGACATTTAAAATCAAATTTATTTATTTTTATTAAATGGGTATCTTTTATCAAAACAGAAGTTGGGCTACAGATGGGCAGTTATTTCACCTATTTTACTTTACAAAAAATTATCAACAGTGAGAATAACTGATTTTTAACCAGCATTTCTACATAAAGTTAATTTTACGCGTAGGTTAGAAATAAAGATCTCTATACTTGCAGAAACTTGGAGTTATTATGATAGTTTTTAATGTATGCTAGGCACATTATTTCATTAAACTGATTTCATACCTCAATAAGATCTTGTTTTTCTTGCTCTCCTGAAGTGATAGCCTTCTTGATAGCTTTCATTTCATTTAAAATGGCTTGTGCTTCATCAAGTTTATATCCACCTTGGGTATCAGACATTTTCATATCAATTCTTTAGATAAAAGGAAAGAGAAACCATTACTCACTGTAAGAGACTTAAGAAAAGGAATAAATCTATTAAAGTGGGGTTGAAATTGGGATTTTTGAGCGGTTGATTTTCCATCTACTGGAGAGCTTAAAGCAATATCTACTGTATATTGCTTAAATTCCTATGTGCTAATTTCATGTTGCAAATTGATGTACTGAAAAATATGACTGAACAATGAATGATCAGTTTTCGGGGGGGGGGAAAAGATTAAATTACATTAACATGGGACTAAAATTTATCTTGTTTTGATACATTTTCACTATCATCTACAAGATGGCCGAGTACATGTTCACGCAGATATATGTGAGAAAGCTAGGGAGCATATAGAATTTGGATTTTCATTCATTACTATGACAGAAAGAGAATCTATGTCCTTATTTTCTTGCAACACTGTCATTTCCTAGCTGGTCTGAGTCTAAAGTTGACTGAACCTTTAGGTTGACTCTTGGTACATGGCCAATCAGATCTCAAAAATGGGAAGATGATACCAAAAGACAGGTCAGGGGGTATTTGTGCATTGTACAAAACATGGAAAAATACAGCTCCCATTAGCAATTTGTCATTAGTTTGTGTTAGACATGTAGTTCTGGAGTTTTTGTTTTACAAGTTTCCAGGTAACACTGTTACATTACTACATCTGTCAATAGCATAAATATTTTGAAAATGTGTGAGATCACTTAGGTCTCAAAGGTTTTACTGCAGATTGTAATGATCTTCGATACGTAACGTACCTCTACATTTGTTTATAGAAAAAGGTGTAAATTCTTCCAATTTGAAAATAATGTCATATTTAATAATTTCTACTACGTTTATAAACTTTTATATAATTTCATTTGATACTGGTTCGAAATCAACACAGTTTATTATCTGATGGATAAGCATAATAAACATGAAAAGAATAACTTGAAATAATTGGGGAAAATGTTTAATACTAGATATTGCTCTGATTTTTCTTCTCCTATACCTTAGTGTAGAAAGAAAACTAAAATATTTACATTAAATAAGGGGGAATCAAGTATCTACTCCTAATTGACTCTAGAACAATATAACAAAAATACAAAGTCAGAAAAATAATAAGTCCAAAATAGCATGATCCATTATTATAATCAAATAGTAAAATGCCAGGACAAAAATATACCAACTCTAGTCTCCCCAATACTTCATGAATAGAAACTAAAGTATTTATGTACATGGAGCTTCTCAATCATCCAGTTCATGATGTCCTGAAGGTGCTTTTCCAAAAGGCAACTGGACTTTCTTGGTTTTTTCTTTGAAACCATGAACAGCTCTCTCTCTCACTAGAAGGGGAGGAATAGAAACACTGATCTATATACAACACTGCCTTTTCAGCAGTCTCAAGAAGGTTCCACACCCATCTGCAGTCTAATTCAGGTGACTGAGGATACAGATAAATTCCCAAGTGGCATCAACCACTCTTAGAATGGTAACAACCAGATGAATATAAATCGTTCCATTTCCCACCATTCAGGCAGAACTGAAGAAGCTTCTTGATGAGAAGCAAAACATTTGCAAAGATAAAACCAAGAAAAACCTTGGAAAAGCGCCTTTGGGTTAAAGCCATTGTGAAAGCTGCAGATGAACATCAAACTTTAATATGACACCAATGTATTAAGTATATTGGATGTAATTTTATGAAAGGAAGAGATCCCTTTAAATCTAGCTTAACTCTTAGTCATTGTATGGTCATGGCTATGCATGACAACCATGCATAGCCATGACCATACAATACAACCATAGGGAACTAATTTACCTTTACTTTCTTTACTAGAATCCCCCCCCCCAATTTTTGAATCGGCTGGAAATTTCTTGATGATTTCTTATCCAAGTAAAATCCAGACCCAATCTTACTTATCTTAAGTGCAGCCAAGGTTGGTAGATTGTCATCCATGTGACCTTTAACTATATAAAAGCAAACTTAAAATCGAATAAATTCTGGAGCAATTTGTCTTTATTCTTCCCTACTTGTATAGTCTATACTCTTGTTTTGTAATGCAGTCCATCATATAACATGCAAAGCCTGCATACTTCTCTAGATTCTGTTCCTCAAACTTTTTACCGTATTCAGAGGCTGTTCTCTTTGTATAATACTCACAATTTCTTTAATTTCAATTCTCCGGTCAATAATGACAAGAATTTATATTTTCCAACTAATAATGTGTGTGTGTGTGTGTGTGTGTTTATGTGTGTATGTGTATTTATGTACGTGTGTGTGTGTGTGTGTGTGTGTGTGTAGATATTTTATTTATTTATTTAGATAGATGATAGATAGATGGATGGATGGATGGATGGATGGATGGATGGATGGATGGATAGATAGATAGATAGATAGATAGATAGATAGATAGATAGATAGATGAGAGAAGGAAGAGGGAGGGAGAGAGGGGAGGAGGAAGCACTCCTTGGAAGTTTTGCACAGGCCTGTATGAAACTTTGTATATTTAGTCAAGTTTCTTATCACCGATCTTTGATCCTGATTAGTTGCACAAACTGCTGACAGATCCGAAGTCAGAATTCCAGATAGATATATTGGAACTTACTTCTTCAGTGTTTGAAAACCATGTTCTTTATACTGGAGTTCCTGTCTCATGTGAGCAACTTCTCTTTTGAGTTTATTAACCTAGAGAAACAAAATCCTTTATTTTAGCCACTATATACTATGTTTCTTTTAAAAAACACATCAAGATTCAAAGAAAATGGCATGCCCATATAGTTCTCTGCCAAATATGTCTACCTTCTTAGTATTAGAGATTAGAGATTCAATTCATTGATAAATCATGCATTAGGGCTTTCAGTTGAAACCATAATTAGTACACCAGACTTCCCCATACCGAGCACAGGATTCTCCCCTGCAATTTTAGCTACCAGAAAATTTATTTTTTTCCCCCTGTTTGTATCATCATCTAATAATTTCATTTGATGACACAATTAGGACTGGCATCTCCACTGCTAAGCAAGCCAGTTATTAACAGAGATACCACATAACTTCAATTTTACTGGCTTCTCCCTCAACTCTGCTTTTGGAAGCCGATTGTGAATGTAGCAGATAGTGATTATATAATCACAAGGCTCTTGTGCAAACCATTCAAATGTTTATCATCTGATTACAGAGATGCTGTAACAGTCCTAAGTACAAGGACCAGTTATAAAGTTACTTTTTCCATGTGATCATAATTTGAATGGTCACTAAACAGGGCAGTCGTTAATCAAGGACTACCTGTACTGATTATTGTTCACCTACGCAGGGGATTTAAATAAATTAAAACATTTCTATAGATTATTGTTAAACAATTATATTGAAATATAATTAATTTTGTTATATTTGTAAAAATACACAGTCTAACGAAGTGCAAAGTGACACCATACACTTATTTATTTATTTATTTATTTAATTAATTAATTAAATTTATATACCGCCCTTCTCCTGGTGGACTCAGGGTGGTGCACAGCCAAGAATAAAAAACATTTCAGTACAAAATTTAAATTTTTTTAAAAGAATTAAACAGTCTTTTTTGCCACTGCCTCTATTCTACCTGTTGGTCAGAGCCACTTTGAAGTATTGCTTATGCAGAAAAACAAGGTGCCCTATCTTGACATCTCCAGTTGAAAAGATGCATTGTGGTAGACTGCGGTATCTACCCATTTCACTTTAATAAATATATTCACAGACACAGCTGGCATTCAAAATTCAACAGACAAGAACTGCATCAAAGGTCTGCTTTGTCAAAGCAATTCTAGCAAAGCACTCCTTGGAAGCTTTGCACAGGACTGTATGAAACGTTGTATTTTGTTAAGTTTCTTATCACCAATCTTTGATCCTGATTAGTTGCACGAACTGCTGACAAATCTGAATTCAGAATTCCAGACAGATATAAAAAAAGGTACTTGTTTTAATTCAAGCCAGGGTTTCCCTATACATCACTATGGAATGTAATGAGGAAGTTGAGGTTTCTGCGTTTTTCAATGTATGAATCATACACAGCTTTAATGACTACAGCACTTAACCCCAACATGTGAATGCCACATAAATAATAGATTCAAAATAAAGTGAATCCTTATGACACTTCACTTAGAAGGAAACAACTAACAATAATTTGAATAAATATTTTACAATGTAAAACATTTCTTTGAGGATATTGCACTCTTATCTTGATTTCTTTTAATATGGGTATGGGGAATCTATATCCCTGATATTGCTTAACCATATATTTCAGTATTGGTAATAGTGAAATATGCTGGGATTTGTAAATCACCAACATTATAAAGTTCTGCTTCCTTAGTTATGTACAAATCTGCAAATGGAAGAATCATAACACACAGCAATTGAATATGTGGGTATATGTGGGTGTGGGTGTTTCTAGAAGCATTTTAACTTAAAAAGAAATTAAAAATTATTTTCTTACCCTAGATTTTGTGGTAGCAATTTCAGCTTTAAGAATTTCTGGATCATATTTTGAGCTAGATGATGAACTGGAGGCTACTACAGTAAGAGGGGAAAATGGGAAAAAAAAAACAGCAAAAAGTTAAGGAAATGAGAACAAATGCAATACAAAACATATTTTTTTAAAAAATGTAAAAGCAATTAAACTGTCAGAAATCACATTTTTAGTTCGATATCTTAAGCATTTCAAAATAGAAGAAATGGGAAGGAGCTTTACCAAAATTAAGCTGTTTCATTTATTTTCCTCTTTTAAATAAATTGTGAAGTTTCAGAGCTATGGTTGTTTTAAAAAGAAAAACCATACAGAGGTATTACATTAAATTAATTTAATGTAATTAAATTACATTAGGTAATTAAAATAAAATCTGGAGTAGTTTAAACCTTCCATTTTCCAAGCTATTTTCATTAGTAGAACTGAATAGTAAAAACAAAAATATCTGCATAATATGGGGGGGGGGAGGGGGAGGAGGAATATACCGGATGGTGTGACTATACAAAATACAGTGTTACAGTTAAGTCTTTGTATAGCGACCACAATGGAAACATGGTTATTATAGTTAAGTGGTCACTAAATAAAATGCCAACTGTCCTTAAGATTTCACTTCAGATTTCCTTTGCTTTTCAGATCTACAAAGATCATAAATGTGGGTTGCAAAGTTACTTTTTCATCACCATTATAATTGTGAACAGTCACTGTATGAGGCAGTTGCTAAGTCAGGGCTACCTGTACATGAAAAATGGAAGTGCAAGGAATGACACCTACATACAGAATATAGTCTGCAAAGATATAAATTAACTAATGGGGAAGAAATGATCTTAGGTTGCATGAAGAATTTTTCTGAGATGTGTTAAAAGGGAGAAACAAAAAAATAATTGTTTCCCCCCATTTCTGAAAACATCAAATGTAGTTATTAAAGCCAAAACTTGCTCCCAGAGGAAAAATAAATTACACATTCTTATATTCATAAATTATAAGTTAAGACACGTACAGCTGGTCTGAGATCCCAGTTTGTGTTCCCAGACATCATGAAGTTGCTTGTATTCCTGCTGGGCCAATTCAAGCCTCTGTTGCTTGACCTGGTAAACCTCCTTCTGTGCAGTTAAGGCTTCTTGGGCCAATATAAGGTAATCCTTCAGCATGTGTTCCTGTTCCTGCCGCCATTGTACCCGAGGATCCTCTATCTGGGTAGTTTCTTTAAACAAGAATACAACAAGCTAGAGATAAATCTAACATAAACTACTATTTGGCCTATGGTAGGATTTTATGATTTTATGATTTTTATTTGATACATATGGCATATGTATCAAATAAAGATGAAGTTTTGCTATGTGTTGAAAGGACAAACCCATTTGTTGCTTGTTTATTCCAGATCAATCGAACCTAGTAGTTAAAATGACATCCTTTGTTATACATTTATATTGCTTAATGCAAGTATCCATGCAGAAAATGATAATAATTTTGGGTGAATGAACCAGTGTCCTATTACACAGTGATCTGTATTTTATGTTAACTATGAATAATAAAGTTATACACGGACATCATATCAGACAAGACAGCAAGGCTAATCCAGTTCCTTCACATCCCTGTGACAGCATAAGAACAGAAATACTTGGGCAGAAGCAGTATCTTTTAACTGACAGCCAGGCTGATGAATCAGTGCCTATAAATCAGCCAGTAATCAGGATTCAGGTGGCAAGGAAAGCCATGGCTGTAAACCAACAACACATAAAATTTTCAAACCTTCAAAAGTTAAAGCATTTTATGGCTACTGATCTGGATGACACGTACACCACACTAAAGTAAGGTTTTAAAAAAAATTGTTGTGCAATTATGGTCAGATACTTGGTTCAACTATTATAGCAAAGTTTGTTGGATAAACTATACACATGGATTTTTATATAGCTCTATGTCATAAATCAGTTTAAAAATCCCAAATGACGGTATTAATATAATATGCTAATTGAAACCAAACAAATCACATTATATTATGAGCCTGAGTAGCGTAGGGGGCTAATGCCTCCTACTAAAGGCAGCAATTAACATCCAGCTGCCTGTAATTCTGCAAGTTCAATCCTAGCCAGGCTCAAGGTCGACTCAGTCTTCCATCCTTTCTAAAGTGGGTAAATTGAGGACCCAGTTTGTGGGGGCAATAAACTGACTTTGTATAAATATATACAAAAGTATGAAGGCTATTGCTTAATGCACTGTAAGCCGCCCTGAGTCTCCGGAGAAGGGTAGCATATAAGTCAAATTAATATATAATAGTGAAATACAGCAGCTTAATATGAAAGTATTTATAATGTTTCTTTTTTTTTTTCTTAAAAAAATAAGACTTGTTTACTTACCTCTGATGATATTGGTCTATCTTCCAAGAAATGGAAGAAGCTGAAACATTAGTCACTGACCTCTAGGCTATATGGCCTGGAGGCTGCATCATCATCATCATCTTTAAATGCCAAAAAGGCAGCACAGATTGTGAAAGCCCAATCTTTTAATATATCAGAATTGAGAAAATTGCCAAATGAGGCATGCCATGGAACAGGGGTCCCCAACATCCGGACCATGGATCAATCTGTGCTTGTTAGGAAACAGGCTGCACAGCTGGAGGTGGGCAGTGAGCAAATTTTTCGTAGAATTTTGTAGAAAAATTTGTCTTCCATGAAATCGATCCCTGGTGCCAAAAGGTTTGGGGACTTCTGCCATAGAAGTAAAATCGGAACATCCAAAATAGGAATTGAGAAGACTCTTAGATAACTTTTATGCAGAGAGATTTGAGATGCCCAGCCATTCACCATAAGATATGTTGCATTCTATAAATTACGCCTGTACTATGTGTACTTTTGGATAAACTGAGAGTGTTAGATACCAAAATGCATTACCCCAAATTGGGTTCATTTTATCCAGTTTATACATTGATACGTTTATCTGGGAGTACACACAATATTCATTTACTGAATCTTTTATTTAGCATGAATAGTTAAGAATAAGGGGAAATGAAGTTGTGATGACTACAAAAGAATTTGGATTATCTCCTGAATCTCTATTACTTCTCATTTGAGATAGGCAGAAATTCCAGTAGTTTTTATTAGGAAAAGTATCTATGTGATGGATATAAGAAATTATTGAAATGGTGTACCATTCTATTTAGTGAGCAAGTGGGGTGAATTAAATTATGTACTACTAAAAAGTCTATGGAAGAAAATTTGTCTGAAAAGTTAGAAACATACATTTCTGCTCTTTTGTCAGCTTTAAATGCTCTAGCCCGGGACGGTGAATCTATGGCACCAAAGGTGGCACACAGAGCCCTCGCTGTGGACATGCGCGCCGTTCCAGCTGCTCTTCCGGGTTCCTTTGTGCGCATGCACACCATCCAGCTGTTCTCTTCTGGGTTCTGGTGCGCTAGTGCTCCAGTTTCGGCACTTGCTGCCGAAAAGATTAGCCATCATTGCTCTAGGCTAATTATATGAGAGATGCCTAGCTACCACAGAATAAATCATTAATACGATTGGGCTCTAGGATAACAAAGAAATCTAATCTGCATAATTTAGGAGTTTGTTAATATTTAACAGAAAACTCTTACACAAAGAAATCATTAAAGGATTCAAGCAAACAAAAGGATCTTCTTTCGGACTAAATGGTCTGTGATGAAGAAAGGCGTCTACCATAGTCCCAGGCCAAAGCATTTACTTTTTCAAATGCTTGGAGATTGCTGGTATAGTGACTATAAGGAAGAAGAGCCTATGTCAAGCTCCTTAAATGATGCGAAGATTCAGCATTCTATAATGTATTGCCTTTCCCATCATTTCTATATGAAGCTTTAGCTTTTACTTATGGTTAATTCTAATTCACTGCCTTTCAGTTTTATTAAAATAAATAATACTCAATTATTGCTCAAAAATTACTGATAGCTTCTCTGTGAATTCTGGAAGTGTAGCACCAACATCTCTAGATGATGCCAGTTTGCTAAAGGCTGAATTAGCTCTTTTCAGGTAAATCATGTTTTAGCCTTCCAGAACTGGGATTAACAGGCTGAAAAGCTATGAATCATACAGAGATACAGAAAACTATTTTCTTCCATCTAGTGATAATTCCAGCTCCTCAATCAGTTGTGGTAGTTTTCAAAGAATAAATATTCTACCACATTGAAATTGGTTAAATGTTTATACATAACTAGTGTTAGTGTTAGTTAGTGCGGAATTGTATGCTATTACTAAATTGTCATTAAATCTAAAATTATGGTACTTGTTTAGCTTATAGGTCCTTATAGGTGTGACTGTCACAGTTTCTCTACAGTCACGTAATCAAAATTTGGGTGCTAGGCAACAGGCTTGCAATGACAATATCATGGTTTCCCATTCTCATGTGACTGCTATTTGTAACTTGCTTTGCCTGTTTATGACAAACAAAGTCAGTGGGGATGCTAGTAGGAAGTCTCAAATGCCGCACAAACGCACGACGCTGCAACTGCACAAAATTCATCTAATGACAGCAACTAAGACCTCTGGAATTGCCTTTGTAAGTCAGTACAGTCACATTGTTCTATGCCTTATAACCCCATTATGCAGTGACAGAGTTCCCAGTGCTAATTATTGTCAATAAGTGAGGACTATCTGTACTGCACATTCATTTTTGCTCCACTAGATTCTGCAAAAAATTCACACCCCATATCTAGCTGAAACAGGATAGACACATGATGTAAAAAAATAATAATGTTTTCATTAAATTTACAAATATATATTTCAAAGAGTGCTGAGACAGTTTCGATTCTTACAAACAAGTCCAATTTCATGTATTAGGGAGAATGCCAAGAGATAATAATTTTTGCTTCTTCTTAGGAGTTTGATGTTAATATCTTATTCTACTGCACCAAAGGGATTCAGAAGTCAATGCCTTTTCTTTCTTGTCCCCCTTTTCTTTCTCTCACTCTTCTATTCTCTTTCTCTTCCCTATTTTTCCTATTATTTACTTTTATATTTTCTTTGTATGATATATTATAAACTAATAAAAACTGTTTAAAAATAACTTTTGCTTCTTCCCAAATCCTTATAATAAAGTTTTTTTTAAATAGTGCTTAATAAGAATATTCATTAATAGTTTAGTCAGAATATAATTATTCTAGATTCTTAGTTTTATTTTAAAAATAGGAGTTAAAAACCACTAGAATAGTTTAAACTATTAGAAGTAATGAGGTTTACACCCACAAAGCATTCTGGGACTCACATTTGTAATAGGTTATATCAGTTCTTTTCAGGACAGTTGCTAATGATAAAACTTCCCTTGTAACATTTTTTTATCTAACATTTATGTATCATTGGTAAAACAGTATATTTTAACACTAACCTGCATTAGGGAAAAAAAAGCAGCATTAATTTTAATTTTCACTGAAAACTATTAGTGGCTTCCTAATATGTGTTTGCCGTCTTGAGTTATTTGAAAAAATAATAATGGCAGGATATAAATAAACAAACAAAAAATAAATATCTTAAACAATCTGCCTCAGCTTTAACAAACATATACATAATGCAAGTAGCAAACATTTACACAATAAATAGTTTTTCTTGGATATTATATCTATATAAATGCTGGAATCCTTTCCAAAATATAATGAGATGGATGGTTGGATGGACGGATGGATGGATGAATGAATGAATAAATGAATAAATGAATGAGAATTGAATTAAAACAATTTTATTTATTTATTTATTTATTTATTTATTTATTTATCAATTAGATTTATATTGCCGTCTATTCACTCATGGTGACTCAAGGTGGCTTACAGAATATAAAAAAACACATTTAAAAAACAGTAAAACTCATAAAAAATCATAATGTAATAAAATCACCCCTGACCCCCACCTCCTGCCCCAGCGACAGCCGACTAAGGCATGAGTGACTGTGAGTAGGGATTGCCGGTCCAGGAAGGGCGTAACTGGTGCACAACTCACAGTTGTGCAAAGGCCCTTCTGGCCATGACCATCACCTGCTTTTCAAGCAGGAGTTGTGAGTGCAGGAGAAACCCTGGATTACGTACAGGGTCTGTTTGGGGTAGTGCTAGCTCATCCAAGACCAAAGATGGCAATTCTCCCTGAGCCAAAGAACCCAAACCCAGAGTCACTTGGTCTTGCCAGGGTTTAGTTTCAACCCATTGCTCCCCATCCAATCCCTAACAGCCTCCAGGCCCTGCAAGAGGGAAGACACGGCATCACTTAACTCACCATGGGCTAAGACATACAGCTGAGTATCATCAGCATATTGGTGATACCTCAGTCCATGGTGATGGATGATCTCACTCAGCAGCTTCACATAAATGTTGAACAGGAGTGGAGAGAGTACCGAGCCCTGTGGCAGCCCGCATAACAGTGGGTGAGGGCTTGATCTCTCCCCTCCTATAAGCACTGAGAGCGGCCGCAGGAACGAAGGAAGTGAACCAGGATAGCACAAGGCCTCCCACTCCTATCCCCCGAAGCTGCTCCAGGAGAATATCATGGTCAATCGTATTGAAAGCCACCGAGAGGTCAAGTAGCGCAAGGATGGATGCACTACCTCCATCCTGCTCCCATCAGAGATCATCCAAAAGTACAACCAATGCTGTTTCTGTCCCAGATCCAGGCCTGAATCCTGAATCCGTACTAATTCAGGAGTCCAATCTGACTCCTGAATTAGTATGTGTACAAAAGAAGTACATTTAGGAGTTTTGGTCATATGAGGATCCAATCCCAAAAAATTTATTAAGGGAAAATAAATAGGATGGGAGGAAGGAAAAAACTAAGGATGCAGCTACTAAAACCCTTAAGAGGTGAGAAGTTTAAAGAACCAGAAATAATGAGTGATGTGATATATATGGATATAATGGAAGCTAGGATGGTTTACAAGCACAGAAGGATATAAGTGACAGTGAATGATGTTAACCTAAATTGAATTAAGTTTTCTTTTCTTTTTCTTATTCCATGAATTTAATTTCTTTGCCTCATTACTTCTTTTTTTTTCTGTGCTCTGCATATTTTTTTTCCTACTGGAAAAGAATTGCATGCTGGATTACGTGTGTGTGTGTGTGTGTGTGTGTGTGTGTGTGTGTGTGTGTGTGTATAAAAATCAGTACTTAAAAACCAAAGCTACTCTAAGGCAGATCACACCGCATGTCATAAAATATTTTAAAATTAAACCAATTAACATTTAAATAAAATATCCTACTTAAGTAAATCTTTAAGATCATTCTATAATTATTTTGAATTTTGCACAATGATCCAATAAAGAAGCTACATTTTATCAGACTTTTTAAAAACAGTAAAGACAACCATAGAAACCCCCCCGCATTTTAAATGATAAATAACAACAACAAAGAAAAACTAATTTCCATCAGGTTACAGATTACATCGCTTTTAAAGTGAAGAACTTTGAAAAAAATATTTATCCCCTTCATGTTCTGAAACATCTATTCTTTATAATTTTCAATGAATGCTCAGCACTAATGAGTGCTATATATCAAAGCCACTTATGCATTAAATATAAAATCATGTTACACTTACTGGTGTTATGGTCAATGTAATAGTTTCCAACCTGAGGATCATAGGCCTCTTCCCATCCTAATGGCAATTCATCACATATGCAATCAGCAAAGGTAAGTGGTTTAGTATACCTGAAATAGAAAATGTATTATGCTTCACATGAAACCTAGGTTACAAGAAATAACAAACAAAATTAATTGCAGTTTTCCCCTGCTCATCATTAAAAAACAAATGTGTAGTGAGTCTGTACGTTAACTCACAAAACATTTCTGATCTGTTCTTGAGTTGCCACTGTACACATCAAAGCCTTATTTTTCATTTTTTAAAAATCTATGAATTTTCTCCTTTTACTGAAGATGGACTCTTATTTATTTCTAGATAATAGTTTGTGTTTGGTTTCCACTCGTCCTGTTTTTAGGGAAGGCTGTAGAGATGACAATAGACCTGCAGCTTCAAAGAACCCTGGAGTAAATAGATTACGGATAGATATAGACTTGACTATAGCATTGGGATGGTACCGATAAGTCTTGTCAATGGAAGGAACAGGTTGGGGGTATTGTATCCATTATGGTTTTCTTGGATCTTTAGCGGTCTTCATTATCAACCATTGTAGCCTTCTGGATAGGCTCGTGGATTTGGGAGTGCTGAACATGATTTTATGGTAATTCTCCTCTTTCCTCCATAGCCAGTTCCAGACAATGTTGTTAGGAAGCAAAAATCTAATTTTCAATTTCCAATAGACCTTGGGGCTCAACTCTCTCCCCACTACCTATTTTGAAGCCACTAGCTGAGTTCAATTATTTGTACTAGGTTGGGCATAACCAAAATGGTAATAATATTCATGTGTATAACTTTGCCGTTTATTGTCTATGTGATGCCATCAAGTGCCTGAATATCTGAAGACTATGGCGTTTTGGGTGGAGAAGAAAAGGCTTTGACTCAAGTCTAGCAAGACCAATTGGCTGTAGTAATCTGGGGTGACCATGGGAGAGGATGAGCTAAAAGAATGTCATAATGGCAGCTATAATTGAAACTCAACATATGATGCACACCAGGGGTGGGTTCTACTTATCTTTGCCACCGGTTCACATCGTGACATGATCTGTTTACAGAGCATATCAACCTTCCTCTCACTTAAGCTATGCAGATGTTAGATTTGATCTCCAAGCCAACTACACTTTATCCTCCTTCCTCTTCAATATCATTTTCTCCTCTGTTCTTATTAAAACTCATCTGTTCTTTTCTCATTATGATTTACCACCATAGAGATAAATTCAAATCAACAGACGACTTATGAGAAAAATATTGATGCAACAGCTCCTAAATGAGTGTTCCATGAGGACACTGTCTTACTTTCATATTTCCCAAGACTATAGGTGGTCTCTATGATTTTTTAAAATCAAAAATAGTACAACCACTTCTTAAAATATATATTTTATATTTATATTATTGAGTTACTGTTTGAGTGGTGTGGTGGCCTAATGGTGAAGACTCTTGCCTCCTACACAAAAGGTTGAGAGTTCAATCCTAGATAGTGGGAGATGTTTCTATCCTAGGGCCCAAAGAAAAAAGATCTGCTGTGAACTCTGCATGGTGTCAGGAAAGGCATCCAGCCAGTAAATGCTCAGCTCCATCGCCCCAACTCTACCCCAAATTAAGAGTTTTCAGAGACATAAAAAGGGAGTTTATTGCTGAGTTAATGTTTTGTTATCCATCAAGTCTAATCAACAAATAATTCATGGGAATAGGTTGTGATCCTAATAAAATACCAAAATTTGGCAAAAAGTATCTGTTTAGTTTTTTAAAATATTCTCCTTTTCCACGAAGGATATCAATAGCATGATTTTAAGTTACTTTATGAGACTTTGCTGTTATATTTATTTATATGGTTATGTCTTTCTTTACAATATAATTGAGCCTTTGATTTATCTTGTTATATTGTATCTGTGGATTTTTGCATTTTTTTCTGTGAGACATCCAACAGTTGGGGATTTTTTTAAAAAAAATCTTAATTAAGATAATTGTTGTTAATCAAGATTTTAAAACTAAGTTTCATCTCTCATTTACATATAATAGAAACTGCAACACTTTCTTTAGATTCTGTTTACCTATGAATTGACTTGCATCAAACAACTCTTAACAATACCACCAAGACAGACTGCATTTCTGTAGCACCTTTCAATGATTCACTGTGCTTTCTCAGTTAAAAAATACTCAGAATCATGTTTCATTTAACCATTTCAGTCCCATCAAGCCACTGATCAATTTAGTTAGCACCAATTTCTTTCCCTTTATCTCCTCTTCCCCCTTTTCTTCCACAATATATCATAAATCAAACAATATAATTTTTCTTGGGGTATTTTTATTGCACTTTTCCCAATATGCAGCACAGACATGATAATTATTGCACTGTCACTTCCATGTGCACTTCACTTGCATTGTTTTCTTCCATGTAATATTTATATAATGAATTATATATATGCCTGTGTGACTTATATACTTTACACTGCATACCATGAATAATTTAATAAATGAAATACTAACTTATTTATAAGCCATATAATCATGATTTTAAACAGTTAAAAAAGACTCATATATTTTTGGTAAATGTGATTTTCAGAAGCAAAACTACAGCAGTTTTTACTATGACAAAAACACACAATCTATTTTATGTGCATATATTTAAAACGTACACATAATCCTACCAAATGAGATTTTGTACAGCTGAATATAAATACAAATACAGTCTAGCCAAAATAAATATGAAACAAGTGCATATTTTGTAATGTGATTTGAACAAAAATATGATTTTAAACATTTGTACCACATAGGAACTCTTACCAGGGATATGCAGTTACAGTAATGAGGATATTCTCAGCCCAGATGTGGCTTGTTCAACTTTGGATTGATCAACCATTCTTACTTAAAAAAAAATCCTGCACACTGTAGTGTACAGCTTACCTATACCACCACATTGCTATTTGGTCTAAGTAACAGAATCAGAAAATTAGAAAAGATGTTAGGGTCATCTATTCCAATTGCCTGCTAATTCAAGTTCTATTTATAAAACACAACCAAATCTTCCATATTTTTCCCCAGGCTAAAATCATGTATTAAAAACATCTCATGAAATGCAAGTAAGTATAGCAATAACTCCTAGAAGCTTCTTCTACATCTTTTCCAGAGACTATTATGGCCTTTGGAATCATCAACATTCACATCTAGAAAAAGTGACAATTAATTCCAGGAAAAGATAAAGCTTGATCTATTCAATATATCTAGCTTTTTCATAGCCAAACAGACAATGCATAATTTGCCTCCACTTTTTATCCTAAGATAAAACAATACCGTAAAACAGTATTGTGTGATTAAAAAAGATAACTCCAACAAAATACTATGTTCACAGAGATCCTGATCAGGGGACAATCTTAACGTCTCAAAGAACAGAGGATGGAGTTACTAAACTGGCACACAGTTACTGATTCAAAAAAAAAAAATGTTGAAAGATCCAGGAGAAATATAAGATGCAAATCATGTAGTGTATGTTAATACATCCTGGCAAATAGATGGGGAAGAAATGGAGGTAGTGACAGATTTTATTTTCCTGGGCTCCAAGTTCACCATAGGTTGATTGCAGACAAGAAATTAAAAGACGCTTGCTCCTGGGGAGGAAAGCTATGGCAAATTTAGACAGCATACTAAAAAGCAGAGACATCATCCTGCCAACAAAAGTACATATACATATAGTCAAGGCTATGGTTCTCCCAGTTGCAATGTGTGGCTGTAAAAGTTGGACCATAAGAACAGCTGAGCGCCAAAGAATTGAGACCTTTTAACTATCTTTGAAATGCTTCTTTGAAATGTTGATTAGCAAAGACTGAAATAAAACAAAACAATCTAAGAGTAAACAAAATAAATATATAAAATATTAAATAAGGGAATGTAGTTCATTCTATACTTTTAACAAGTATTTCTACAAAATGATGCAAGATAGTTCAAGATATAGCTTTAAGATGAGGCTTATTATGCAGACAAGCAAGAGCTGCAATAGGTGCACATTGCAACCAAATAATTTCAAGTAACTATTTGACATGAATGAACCTTATATTCTGTTTCTACACAGCATATAATTCTTAATTTATGTGGGTATGTTTATGTTATAGACATGTACATACAATACTTTCCCTTTGGTGAAATTCAGATCTTACATTAGAGATATGTGCAACAGGGAACTTGTTGAAACTCCCAACTCTTTTCTTCATCTGATTTGCCTAACTATAGCTTGGAACAAAATCTAACCTGAGAAACTTGTCATGAGAGAAGATGATTTATAAAGCCTATTTTAAAGACAAATGTAATCACTTCTGACCAGCCCTAGGAGTTCAAACCATTACAGCAGCCTCTCAATCCCAACTTCTTCTGCACCAAGAAGAGAATCGAATAAAAACCAGTACATGTCCAGGAGGGACTAGTTAAATGGCCCTAATGGATAGTAGGTGTTGGATTTTGGATTCCATTAAGGCTCTCTTGGAAGGATCAGATGATAAGGAACAATTGATGAAATGTCGAGGAGGTTCAGAAATAAAATTCCAGGGTGACTCCCAGGGAAACCATCTGCATTGATGGTTGTGGAATGCCACCTGCTGGAAAAAAGGGTGAGACGGCCTCCGATAGGTCGCTGAAGAGAGGTATCATTACTTTCTACAATAGGAGCAAAAGTGAGAACCCTGACATGGAGCTTGACAAAATGGCACCGGAATGACTCTACTGCTTTGTAGATGATTCAAAATGGCGGTTGCTAGCTGGGAACCGGCAACACGATTCCAAATCACAGAAGATGGCTCTGTGTAATGGCGGGGGCCAACAACACAGCCCCTGACGCGCCCGGAGGTCCATATGGCCAGGGAGTGCAGAAAAGACGAAACCATCTCTTTTCATGTTTAAATTAAGGTTACCGCAAGATGGAGCCGACAAAACAGCCCCTTGCTCAATGTGGCTTGGGCAAAGCGAGGGAGAGCTGAGTTCCAGCAACATGGAGCTTTCCTTGATGCTTGCAGCACGAGACCGGCAACACAGTCTCCCATGCGTTCCTCTGCTAACTTACAATTCGGAATTTTGAAGAAAAGGCATGTTCCGAAGACGTCAAGCGGCACAGATGATTCGAGCCACCGCCGGCAAAGCCGTGGCACAGCTGAGCGGTGGTCTGATAACGCTGCTCCAAAACAATAGTCAAAAGTCGGAATGATAGAAATTGAGATAAATTTGAAGAAAAAAACAGAATAAACATTCCAATTTTAGAGAGTCCAGTGAATGGAGCTAAAGGAAACACAAGTGTCGAGGTTCAGACTGAGTAAGCAACTGGGCTAAACCGGAAGAGGAGGCGTGTTTAGTCAAATTCTTACTCAGTCTCTGGCCTATTGGAAGAGGAATAACCCATTCAATGGACTCTCTAAGCAGCACAAGGGAGAATGCTCCATTATGACCATACATGGATCAAAGGGTAGTCTCAATAATCTAAACACAAATAATCACTCTGATGGGTTACTGCAGTCCATTCTCCATACCTTTGAAGATATCAAGAAGCAGAATGCAATGTGGAATACTTAAATAGGACCATTTTATGCCACGTAATCCCTAAAGCACTGCTCTGACTGCTTGTGAGCTACTGCAAATATAATTACAGTATATTACTGTAGTTTCTAAACCATAAACAGCTTTTTACTTAAGTTCTTAAAAGATCATTTTAAGACTTATGCATTAAGATCAGCTGAAGAGGCCCTGCTGGTGGTCCTTCAGAGGGGATTGTCTCTTATTTGGTGGCCCAGAGTAGGGCTTTCTTAATGCTTAGTGCTCAATTTTAAGAGGCTTCCAAGGCACATTTGGCTGGTTTGCGCTCAGAAAAGAATGGGAGATATGTCCATTCATTCAAAAATTTGTAAATAATAATTATTTCAGGACCAGATTACTTTTGGATAATTTTTTTATTTTCCTTTTCTGATTTTGCAAGATGAATTTTGGGAGCATGAGCTAACTATAGCTCAAGTAGTATTTATCAATAGCTAATCTAGTGTATCCAAAGTTTTCAAAACCTTCTGCAAGTTTCTGTATGATGAGGTATATATTACTTTGTGCATTATGACCACTCCTTACAAGTAGTTTTTTTGTAGTTTTTGAATATGCTAATTTTAGATGTCATAACATCTTTATATCTCATCATGACATATTAAGAAATCACAAGCACTTGCTTCACAGCAGTATTAAGGCTTATCTTTCCTGGATGGTTTTATGAATGCATAGTCTTTTGCACAAGATAAAAAAGTGAGTGTAGTTTCTTCATTGTTTGGCTTGAAATTCTGCTTAGGCAAAGTGGAATACGATGGTTTGATTTTTTTTTTCTTGAACTCAGTTGCTAATGTTCAAAATACACCACAAATTGAAATAATCCTGTCCCTATGTTTGATTTAGTAATGTTGGCAGTGGCTAGATTTATACAATACACAAAGTCAAAACATGCAAAACAATTAGCATTTATCACAATACCCCAGCTAATAGGGTTCAGCATGTTGTATGAATATATTAAAAGTACTGGGGGCAAAGGTTTTTAATTTGAGAAACTATAGAATTATTTGTAACAGTAAATTCAATGCTGCAGTAACCATTGCAGGTTACATTTCATTTGAGAACATTTAAAATTTAAAATCAAGTAGTAGATACATTTTCCATTGCAGTGCATCCCCCATGGAAATCATGCTTCATGAGGTTCAGATTTTACCAATTTACAGGGTTTTTGTAAGGTGGTAAAAACCTGGAATTACCCCCAACCATTGAGCCTAAATAATAGGCAACCTTATTTTTTTGGCGGTGATTGGTATCCGTTGGGTTTTATACCATGCAGCATGTTTGTTTTAATGAGATTTAATCAATATATTACTATATTTACTGTTAATCACCCACACTATAGGCCATATAAATCTATTGTAAATAACTATCTATTAATAAATATAACTGTCTTCAAGTTCAGCATGGTTAAGCCACTTTTGGCAAGATGGACAGCTATATAAATTCGATAAATAAATAAAAAAATCATGCCTCCTCAGCCATAAACATTGTAACACAAGCTACAACCAAAGGGTTCACAGATTTTATTTCACTGTATAAATAGAAGATCTTAACAGTTAGAGAAATTGCATATATTAACCTGCTGGAAATTACCATTAGTAAGTAATATCCTCTTTGCATAAAACTTGTGTCAAATAATAAATTGGATACACAAAAAATATACTTGCATTTTCATTTGTTAAATATAAGTGTTACTGAGAGTTTAATATGGGTATAAATTATTGTTTTTAAATTCCATAACATATATTTAAATAATTACATCTGTGTATTATTCAAAACAAAACTTTGAATATCACAAATAGCAGCTCTCTTTGCTATATTCTATTCAACAGCGTGTTATTGTATCAATCAGAACAAAACTTGCTTCTCTAGAATAAAACTCTGTAGTCATTAATGAAAAAGTTGCTCCAATTATTTAGTTATAATTTTGACAGGGTACTGATCATATTGATTAAAGCTTAGAATTCTATTAATACAAAAAAATTTTAAAAAATATTTTCAATTGAAATTAGAACACATAGTATTCCTTTGTAAATAGTTTTGTAAACACAAAGGTGTATAATCCTTGATTTCTATCGATATAATTTGTGCTAGATGTGCTGAAATGGATTGTTCCTTTTAGATAAATTGCAAATAGTTCTTTAACACTAAGTTAAGTGAGAAGGATAAAGGTGTTAGTGTCTTAATGTCATGCTCAACTGTGTTATCATAGCTGTGGTGGTACAGTGGTTAGAATGCAGTATTGCAGGGTAATTCTGCCGACTGCCAGCAATTAGATTCTCTCCAATTCAAGGTTGACTCAGTCTTTCATCTTTCCGAGATCGGTAAAATGAGACCTACATAGATTGTGGGGGCAATATACTAACTCTGTAAACCACTTTGAGAGGGTTGTGAAGCACTATGAAGTGGTATATATATTGCTATTGATATACCATAAATTTGGTTTGAGAACAGATCAAAAACTCTTTAATGTTATATAATTTACATTTTCAAATTAAGAGTATTTTTCACACACAAAAATCTAATCTTGGCATTAGAAAGGTAAGAACATAAAGCACGCCTGTCAAACTGGTGGCCTGTGGGCCGGAGGCATCGTGGGCAGGCCATGCTCACCCCGGCTCCACAAAGGAAAAAAATATTGCAATAACTCATGTGATGCAATTGAATTTTACACCCATGACATAAAGGAATTAAAGATAGCATAGATTTTATTATGCTTGGAGACAGTATTTGTGACTGCAGGTCATAATTCTCTGGATTCATATATCATAACAAACACTTTCTGAATTCAGACATCCAAGGCTAAAAATTTTAGCTTATCGAAAATCCATTTCTTTTTGATATCTTTCTGCTTTTTCTTTCATAACATCCAGTTAACAAACCAAGAAGAAACAACTTCATGTGAGGTTCAAGTACAGGATTATGGTAATTTGCAACTCTGATTTGTAACTCCACAATGAATTCTGGTTTAATGGTGTCATTACCTTGAACTTAATTATACAGTATCATAATCTGAATATCACACAAAGATCAGTTATTCTTGGTCTGTGCAGTCGTCATTATAAAAGCAAAAGCAAACAGCTTGCATGCATAAACAAACCTTCATTTACATTAAGTTTTATAGTTTGGAATGTCTACCTTGTTCTAGAGTAACATATACCAATAAATAGTTAACTGTAACTAACTGTAGTCCTTAAACTCAGTTAGATGTCAGTGTGTTTATATGGCCATAAATTTAAATTCATTCTATGTGGCTGGATGGAATCTCAATGCTATTTTTATTCCCCAATCCTTCAGAAAGAAAAATGAGTTGCAATCATCTTCATTGCTACCAACTTCCGAACTTGGCTTGGTCCTGCAGAATATTGTGCTGAAAACCCAATAATAGCATTCTACTATTAGAATAATATAATCTTAAATAAAATATCCCTGCCTACCCTTATTCAGTGAAAAAATTAGGGGGAAATCCCCCTAATATCTCATTTTTTCATTACACCATATGTGACTTTGCATGCTTGCTTGCTGTTCGCCCAAAGGGAAAAACTCCCTTTTAGACGTTTTTCTGTGGAACTATCATTCCTGCTGTACTTAAATGCCCACTGAAGGTACTAAAGGATTAGGTTTATTGTTAGCACTAAAGGTGAAATAAAACCATCACAGATTATTTGTATCAGACACTTCATCTATGAGGCTTCATACTTCATTCCTGGAACACAAACTGTGTATTTATCTCTAGGTCTCTTCCAGTCCAAGCACTGGAGCAGTTAGAAATGAAATGCTTCAGCCCCCATGGTTGAACAGGACTACTAAAGTCACAGACTACTGTAATACCAGGGAAAGGTTACTGGCTGCAATAAATGAGATTTGTTACATGGTAGTTAATCTTCACACATGCTTAACAATTGATTCTTTTCTTTCCCAATTCAGTCTTGAATACAAGAATGAAAGTCCCACCAGCACTAGTAGATACTGTAGATATATATAAATAAAAGCCTTATTTGTCCATTGTTAAGTCATTTGATTTAACATTTATGGGAAGGATAAACACATTCAGTATCCTGCCACATGATTATATTTCTCTCCCTATTTCTCTATAAGGTAAAGGTAAAGTTTCCCCTCGCAAATATGTGCTAGTCATTCCCAACTCTAGGGGGCAGTGCTCATCTCCGTTTCAAGCCGAAGAGCCAGCACTGTCCAAAGACGTCTCCGTGGTCATGTGACCAGCATGACTAAATGCCAAAGGGACACGGAACACTGTTACCTTCCCACCAAAGGTGGTCCCTATTTTTCTACTTGAATTTTTTTTACATGCTTTCAAACTGCTATGTTGGTAGAAGCTGGGATAAGTAATGGGAGCTCACTCCGATATGCGGCACTAGGGATTCAAACCGCTGAACTGCTGACCTTTCGATCGACAAGCTCAGTGTCTTAGCCACCGAGCATCACCGTATTTCTCTATAGATATGTCTTTAGTAGGTGAATGGCCAGGTGAACGTTGCAGAAGAACGCAAGATGAGGATAAATTGACAATTCAATCCTAAAAAATCTCTGTCAGGGAATTTACTTATCTTGAATTTTTAAATTCAAGTGAATGGCATGCTACAGTACTGAAAGTACCTGCTGATGCTTTGAGAAAAAATTTACATATTATGTGAGAAGTCCTGCAGAATGAATGAAGATACAGAAAAGGAGGAATCAGTGACCTTCAAATCATTAAAAGATTACTCTGCAAACCCTTTGAAAAAAATATAACTACCAGAAATCAGTGCTCATATATCAAGAACAAATCTTGCCTGCCAAGCCATATTCCATGTTTTTGCTGCAGTAACTTATATAATAGACTGCAAGGATACTGTACGCTAGGTATTCTAATTTCAGCAAAACATTGGATAAAATATCCAATGTTTTCTTATCATTTTCTGATAAGAAAGCTTGTGAGGGTGTGTTGTGGTGCATGCCAATTAAGTGAATACATAACTAGTTTAAAAACTGCTTGTACAGAGTATTCATTACTGGTTTCTTAACAAACATTAGAAAAGTTTTGAGTGAGTTGCCACAAGGATTATTCTTGGACATTCTACTCTTCCATATTTTTATTAATGATTTGGAAGAAGCTAAAAGGAAATGCAAAATGCATTTCAAAATTCAAAAAATATAAGACAGGGTCTTATTTTCAGGGAAATACGGTACCTAGAAAAAAAATCCAAAAGATCTTAATTGAAAAACAATTTTTACAGACTGTAATGTTATGCAGTTAGGAAACAAACATCAAATGTATAGGTATTTAATTAGAAATACCTGACTTGATAATAGAACTTATTTAAAAAAATCTTAGAATAGTAGTGGACTACTTTGCTGATTAGGGAGCAGCAAAGTGATATATCTAGAAAAAATGTAGATCCCATTTTAGATGAAGCATAATTTCAAAGCATAGAAACTGATAGTTCCGCATTATTTTTAACTAGACTGATAATTTCTTGAATATGTCTGCAACTGTGTATTTTGAAAACAACTTGGAACCTTTAAAACAGGTTCAGGAAACAGCAATGAAGATGAACTGGGAAACTAAAATGCACAACACATGGAGGAATATTAATGTAACTGTGAAAGCTTAAAGTTATGCATTAGTGTGATTATATTCTGTAACAAAATGTATACACACATACATACACACAAACGCACTGTGTATCCATATATATTGTAACAAAATGTATACTGTAACTAAATACTGTGTGCAAACCTTGAAAAACTGAGCTCTGGGAAAAAAAAGGTTTCAGTATAGAAAGATTTGATCTGTGATTAACAACTCATACATGCAAATCATTATTTTAAGCTTCGGTCATAGATTAATATGTATATGTGAACCAGCTCTGAATCAGCCATAAGTGATTTTTCACGTTCTATTTGACTTACTCATAGATCTAAAACAGTAAACCATATAGAAAAGGCCACCAGAATGCTATTTGCTAATTCAACAAAATGCTTCTTTTGTTTACATACAGTATTTCTGAGCTCTGTGGAGTTTCTAAACACAGACTGCTGAAAAAACATTTGAATGCTTCCAGTTAGACGAGAGCATTTCCCTTTTGGAGAAAAAAATCTGGGTCATTACACATTTGTAAAGGTGACAGACAAATTACTCCTTACAAGAAAATTGTGGCTTCTAGAACATTCTGAGAAAATCTGAAATAGTAAAAGCTTATGAGCATTTCTATCAATTTTGTTTCCAAAATCAATTTTGGAATTAATACGCAGAATTCTGTGTATTAATCAATGCAGTCCATTTATTTACTTATGTACTGCAATGCAAAGTTAAAGCTTAAAAGAAGCAAATGTACATTGACCAGAGATCTGAGACAATATTGTTTGGGCCCTGTTTATGGAATTTAGTCCTTTGGAATTAGTGGTATTGGCTTCTTAGTAATTGTGCAAAGGTTTGAAGTCTTGATTTCTATTAAAACATGACCAACAATATTTTATATCCATTTCTATTACTTTCTCAAGAGTACAGTTACAAATAGCTATATTCTTCACCTTGTTGAAGTACTCTTTCATATTTCATATTTCTATGCACATTATGTTCCAAACAAGATCCATTGTTCAGGCATGCAGTCTGCATAATACAAATTATTTTTCTGTATCAATAGAGAACCTATTTGGTTGAGTGGTAAACCTAAGCTCTAGTTCCTTTCTTCCCATCTTAAAAATGAAGCAACAGAGACTACTTTGAAAATGTTTGTCTATTTATTTATTCATTCCATATTTATATATATAAATGTGAAATACCACTCACACATCATCACAAAATCTACAGAACCGTAAATTTGCTATGTATGTTCCTCTTGGCTTCTAGGTGCTCACTAAGAAAGGATTTTTCAAAATAACCATCAGAGCATTAGTATTTCCTATATTATGATTAACACACTCTGATGCTAAGGAGTTCTATTCCCCCTCCCCAATTGAAAAGAAATCTGTTCCAAATGCAAAACAGAAGCAGAGGAGAGGAGTTTAAGTTTCAGTTTTACTTTCACAGCAGCAAGCAGCTTTACTATAGAACAGTTGAGCTAAGCCATGGACAGGCTCCTTCCTGTCTCCTTCTTGCTCACACAGCAAATACTGTTTCAGTTTCCATACAGCCCTCTGATGCTAAGGAATTCTACTCCTCTCCCAACCTGAAAAGAAATCTGTTACAAATGCAAAACACAAGTAGAGGAGAGGAGAGTTTTACTTTCACAACAGCAAGCAGGAGATAAGATGGGGAGGCTTCTGTGGGGCAAGGTTGAGGTAGAGAAGGGGATAGGATAGGGGAGGCTTCTGTGGGGCAAGACTGAGGGAGAGAAGAGGATAGAATAGGGGAGGCTTCTGTGGGTCAAGCCTAGGGAGAGAAGGGGATAGGATAGGGGAGGCTTCTGTAGGGCAAGCCTGAGGGAGAGAAGAGGCCGATTGTAACTATTCATTAATTTTCAAGCTTTAAGTGTTGATTTATCAAGCCCGATCACATAGTTTCATAGCAGAGCATGGGTATTCACCTAGTGTATTATGTATGTGTGTGTTTATTAGATGTGTATCATATAGATAACACACACACACATACCATCTCACTTTGTGACTAAAGGTGGCTATGTTGCTGAAAAAACATATCCAGGCAGTTGATAGGAGTGAAGACTGACTTGAAGACACTACACAAGCACCAATGGAAGAAGTATGGTAACTAAGATTTTCCATTCAAAATAAATTTTAGGGCATCTGTAAATATGTGACTTGGATTTGCTTATGTTTCCATTTCAATATACAGTATGCGTTTGTGTATTTGTTCCAGCACTACTGTCAATAATTGAAAGAAACAGAACACGTTTTAAATGCTGGCAGATATACACTCAAGTTTGCACACCTTCCATCCAACAGTATCAAGATGTTATCAGAGTCCAACACAAAAGTATAAATGAACTTCTGACAGTATACAGTATGTACCTAGGAATTGATGTAATACTCATTTCATCACTGGGGGGGGGGAGAGAACTCATATTATGTGAGACTCCCCCCCCCCAAATAATTCTCAAACATTGGACAGTGGAAATAGGAATGTTCCAGACATAAGGAGGAAGCTACATGTATCCCTATGTCCTTTTTCATTTTCAGATATGCAATCCTTTGCATGTAATAAGAACTTCCGCATGGAATACTCTGGAAAATTGATTCTCTGGCTATACTTTGAGAGAAAGAGAGATTTTTCTTTCCTCAGAATAGAAAAACAACAACTCTGGAATCAAGAATCATAGTGATGTGTTATGGAAGCGAGGGGGCGGGGAAGGGAGGAGAACATGAATTTCCTTGCTGTTGTTAAGAAGCTGCAGTACCCTAATGGCAAGCAACAAAACTAATGCAGAGAAGCCATGTAACTTCTAGAATTTGAAATATCTTTTTTTTTATTCTGAATGACTATATTACCGACATGTCCAAAGAAACATACAGACATTAGTAAATCTAAACAAGCCAGAAAATATAGATGCAAACTGTCTGTTCCCAGAAACAGGAAGTACTTGACAATAAAGTCTTAAGTACCTATAAAGGTGGATATTGTTCATATATTATCTAAGTGTATAAACTGTATGCTGACTATCTGTAGTTTACCTCTTTTCAGATAAACAGAATGTAAGTGAGATTTCAGTTCCATTCGTATTATTCTACCATTCATACCTATGGAATAATATGTGAATCTATTTTCTTCCTAACTAACTTGAAAAGATCTCCAGAGAAATTTGAAACTGCTTTAAAGTATTTCTCAATTACTCTTTCACTGCTTAATCCCTAAAGCATTCACAGTTCTTTATCCCAGAGAAAATCTACAATGAAACACACTGGAATATCATTATTTTATAATAGCAGAAGTGATAAATCCTGAATAAACTTTTCTTGCACAGACATGTCATTAATATAACTGGTTGTGAAACATCCTCAAATTCCTTACAGTAAATGCAATTTTCCTGCAATAGATAGAGGGAACAGATTATTTATATTACAAAACTGTTTAAATCTGATTAACATATCATAGTCAAAGTCTAAAATATAAAATAAATTAATGTAATATTATGATCCCAAATAAGATTCTTTATTAGTCAAACAACCATCTGCTAAAGATCACATTATTGAATTCATAATATAAAAGGTATCCTCTTAAATTCTCTTTTTAAGAATCTCAGTGAAACATTTAGTCATATTTGCTTGATACAATTCAACAATAATTTTAAAGTAGCCATACCACCTGTGAAATTATTATACCAACATTGCAATAAATGGTGTGAAGCAAATAAAAGGTTGGGAAGCGCCATTGCGGTTCACCCTACAGATGTCAGGAATCAGTTTAAGGGCCGACGGATCTGTATAGCTAACAAAGAGCCGTAACTGTCCAGATCAATAGCGCTCGCAAGGCACTTAAGGCTTCAAGAAGAGCGAAATTAAGCAATATGTCAGAGTATGCTCCAGAGTATGCTCTGGTAGCAGGGACTCTGGGGCCGCCAATCAGGTCAGCAACGGAAGGTAGAGATAGTGGTGGTGGCGGTTATATCAGCAAACCGGGGAACTAGCTCACTCACCGGTGGCAAGACAAACAGAGATGGCCCAGCCAGGACACAGGTCCGAACGGGTAGCTGACCTGTCAAATTGGGGCTTAGGGAGCTGGGCTGAAGCCCCAGGATGACTCACCACCCTTTGTATAAAAGTAAGGCAATCCAGACAATCACGTATCAGGTTGAAATCAATCCAAGCTACAAACTGCAAGGAATCCAGAATCCAAAGCGTTGGAAATTTAATAAGATTATTCTCCAGAGCAAGCCAAAAATCAGTCTCTTCAGCTCAACTGAGTGAATAAAACTGACATCAGCCGAGCATAGGAGGCGGGACCAAGACAAAATTTAAAGGAACATACACTCAGTCTCTGGCTAATATACTATGAATAATCCCATGCTTTGGATTCTCCAGCAGCGCCCTGGAGAAAATGTTTTTAAAAGTAAAAAAAAAAAAGTTGGCCAGGGCCACCCAGTCACATTAACACCCCTCCCCCACCAAGCCACACCCACAGAATCAGTAGTAACAAATTTTACATTTCACCACTGGATTGGATCCCACTTTAGAAAAGCATCAATGAAAGAGATCTAAAACAAGATGGATTGACCACATCAGGAATTATTGTGGGCCCAATTGGCTAAAGAAAGCTCAGGACTGTATTGGAACCATGCGAAAGAAGTCTTCATCCTGCAGTGGATAGACAATGGCTAAAATGATGATGATGTATTAGTTATATTTAATACTTACATATTTCATTAAAATGGGCAAATATCTATCAGTCAGTAATGGTTTCTTTCCTTACAAAGTGTTTCCAAACATCTTTACTAAATTGAGACAAAACAGCACTTATTATGACTTCCAGCCAAATAAAAAATTTGGCTGAAGGGAAACCATTTCTCACATTCAAGGCATTATCAATGCATTCAGCTTTCTCACTACAAAGCAGTAGCTATCAAAAGCCCAGAAGGCCATAATACGGTGAGCTAAAAGAGCATACATTATGACTAAGGTCTTCATTTATTATCTTACAATAGAATTGTGATCACAAGATTTACAGTTCATTCAATTATACAGATCATTTCTCTGCACTCAAGTTTGCATATAATATATGTGACATGTACCTAATATGTAAATCCTAAACAGAAGAATTGATTTCCAAGTGCAGTGTGCACTTGGAAGCTGTTTTTCCTGATAAGTGTAACCTATCAGGGCAAACAGCTTTAAGATGTCATGTTGTCACCAAAATTTCCTACCTGCCAAGATTATAACACAATAAACAGGCCAAATTCAAAGATTACATAAATTTAATGTTTATGTAATCTTTGATCATGAAGGAAAATGTGTTTATTTATACCAAAGGTAGTTCAAATTTACCTCAGCACGCCCGTATCTCTTTTGTATTAACAACAACAACAACAACAACAACAACCACCACCACAAGCCTCAACAACAGGAGACTGGATTTGCTACACCATTCCTAAAGTTTTAAAATTTCTATTATTTCAGAGTAAATTTGTTATAAAATTAAGCTTCTTCAAAATTCTTAAGGCACATTAGTTACATTCTCGTTTTTCCACTCTCCCATCAAAGAAAGGCTTTACCATCTCAACTCCCACAGGTATCATTTCTTAGTCTAGAGGCCTCCAATGTGTCACCTTGAATTCCAATGTGTTTATGGATGGTGGTGTTCGGCAGACACTTGCACTTCTGTCTTTCTGGATTTTTTAAAATAACCCTCAAAGTTAGCTGTCATGCTTCAAGGGCAAGCATTGAATCATTATTAAACATATATCTATAGCTGAGTGGTTAGAAGTATTTCTACCTATCAAAGCATTTGCATAAGAAGAAAACACTGGTATGAATATGACAATCATCCACAAAAGTGTAGAATGCCTCCCGTGGAGTTGAAACTAGTGGGGGTGGCAAGTAGGATTCTGGTAAATTGATATATTACAAAAGGATATATCTTTCATTTTTTTGCATGGTTGTGGAATGAGACGCTCACAGCAGTCAGCATGATTTCTTCCTTTCCAGACTTTAAGGCAGTAAGGGTAGCTGAATCATTCCTGTGCTCTGTCTTTAAAATAAGAGGCTTTGGTACATATGTTGCAGTTGTGCAGGAGACCAGAGGATAAGTGTATATTTCATTTCATTTCATTTATTAGATTTATATACCGCCCTTCTCCTTGCGGACTCAGGGCGGTATATAATATAGAAGGAAATACCCGGACAACAGTAACTTACTACAGTACAGCATGAAGTAGTTGGCTGGCAGTGAGGGAATTTTGGGTGCAGAAAGTCATTGGGATGACTTGGGCTAATCACTTGGTCACTGCTTTGGGAAGGAGAGAGTGGCAGACTACTCCTGAAAAACCTTGCCAAGAAAACTGCAGTGACTTGTCCAATCAATCACCAAGAATCAATGACTGAATAGAAGAAGAAAAATAAATAGTAAAGGACAAGCAATACGCGGTAGATTAAAACTTGGTAGAACAGGTGTCCCCAGCCCTCAATCCGTGGCATGCCAGAAACCAGATTGCACAAACAACCGAAGCCCTATCTGCAGGATGCAGGCAGTACATGAAACCATGCCCCCTCCGGTCCACGGAAAAATCTGTCTCCACGGAACTGCTCCCTAGTGCCCAAAAGATTAGGGACCTCTGTGGTGGACCATTCATGAAGGCCCCATAAAAGGTATTCAGATGCTATGGTATGTCTAAACATACAAAGATGATAACAGCACCAATAATACCATTTCCCATGACACTAGGTTTCTCTATCAAAGTGAAAATTGGATCTTGAAAAAGCAGAATAGAAAAAGTATTCACACTTTTTGCAATTTGGTGTTAGAGAAGACTCCTGGGAATGCTATGTACAGCCAAGAAAATAAGCAAATTGACCCAGAGTTCTAACCTGAAGAACAAATGACTAAAGTAACCACCTTTTAAATACGTTTTGTGAAGGTCTAACTTTTGGAGATGGCTATAATGCCAGGAGAGGTGGAAGGAAAGAGAAGATGATCAACAGCAAAATGTATGTACTTAATGGCAGTGGCAATGAGTCTGTAAGGTTCCTCAGTCATCTAAGTTGTCCCAAAGGTGCTTTTTCAGGAAGCAACTGGACTTTGTTTTCTCTTTAAAGACATTTTGCTTCTTCAGCTCTGACTGGATGATGGGGAATGGAAAGATTTCTGCAAGGAATATAAATCCTTCCATTCCTCATCATCCAGTCAGAACTAAAGAAGCTTCTTGGATGAGAAGCGAAACATCGTCAAAGAAAAAAAAAACCAAGAAAGTCCCTGAATAAACATCATCCAGATGGCACAGAATCATGAATTGTTATTTTCACATAGTAAACGTTGCTTTGTAATAAAGAAAAAAAAAACCTACACCCTTATCAAGTTCCTCAAAAGAACTTGTCATAATCAGGAATTATCATTAGGAATCATAATATGTTCTAAACATTCAAAATGTCTCAGCAACTTAAAAATACTGTTGACTTCTAGCTTCATTTGTTTTAAACATTTCTGGCTTATTACTTCAGTGATCAATATTTAATTATTAAATTGTAGGATTATCTTTCAGATACTCTTTAGGCTGAAAATATACAAAGAAGTATACTTTTACTTTTTCTCCATGTGCAAACTCTAAAAAGAAAAATTATTAGCTATGTTTACATTAAATTAGAACTGATACCTCATTTTAAAGCAGTTATTATAATCATAACATATAAGGTGGAAGAAAGTGCTAAATGTTATCACAAATTAATATATCTAACATATATGATTAAAAAAATAACGTTTCCAAATCAGAGTGTCAGCCATGGCTGTGAATTTAGTCCCAAAGTAACTGCAAAGTGTCAGTTATAGAAGACTCAAAGTGTGTGTGTGTGTGTGTGTGTGTGTGTGTGTGTGTAAAAGATTAAATATTCATATGCTATAAATGAACAAGTTAATAGCCAGTTTGCATTTCTAAAAGATTAGGCATTTTAAAAAGAATGATAGAACAAAGTGGGGAGCATTATCAGAGAAGAAATACTGATATCTCAAAAAAAATTGATGATTTTTCAATTACCAAAAGAGAGTATATTTGTAAATTAGTTGCTCTAAAGATCAATTTATTTATTTTATTTATTAATTTAATTTATATACTCATCCATCACATCAGACGTGACTCTGAGTGGCATAGAATAGAAGAATTAACCATTGCCCAAACCACTTATAAGACATCCTCTGGGCTACTTTCACAAGCCTAGAAGGATATGGACTGAAAGATCAGGTGGCTAACCTCACAATCGTAAGGACTCTGTCCACTTCAATAGAGTTCTTTATTGGCCAAGTGTGATTGGACACACAAGGAATTTGTCTCTGGTGTATATGCTCTCAGTGTACATATGGAGAATAAACTACGTTCATCGAGAATAAAAAGATACAACACTTAGTGCAGAGGTCAGCAACTTTAAACACTCAAAGAGCCACAAAGGTTCTAACTGGAAGCCCCTGTTCAATTCTGGAGCCAACCGGAAGTCCAGTTCCCCCATCATAGTCTCCTCCTAGCGCGGCATCCTTTTTCCTCTGGTGACCAGAAGTCCAGTTCCCCCATCATAGAGTCTCCTCCGAGTGTGGCATTTTTTTTCCTTTACCTGTCCTAACCGAAAGCCTTATCAATTGTGGAGCAGACCAGCAACAGGGAGCCACAGCAAAGGGATGAAAGAGCCACATGCAGCTCCAGAGCCACGGGTTGCTGATCCCTGACTTAAGTGATAGTCAAGGTTACGAAAAAGCTATCAAATCGTACTAGGAAACAAATAAAAACAATATAAATTGAAAGATACAAGCAACATGGTTACAGTAGTAAGTGGAAAGAGATAGATACTAGTAAGGAAGAGAAGAATAATAGTAATACAGTTTTAATAAATTATTTGACAGTGTTATGGGAATTAGTTGTTGAGCAGAGTGATGGCATTCGGGAAAAAACTGTCCTTGTGTCTAGTTGTTCTGGTGTGCAGTGCCCTATAGCGTTGTTTTGAGGGTAGAAATGGAAACAATTTATGTTTCAAACAAGTTGCTATGAGCAGGGAGGCTATTTTAGCAGTAACAGTCCCAACTGATTCCTAGAGCCGAACTTAATGAACAGGGTCTCACATTCAGAAACCCAGAGTTCAGTGCCCCTGAAGGTCATAAGGAATTCCCAAATTACAACCATCACCTCCTAGCTAATGCCATACTCAAGATGGCATACACATTTTCAAAAGGGCAATTCTCTTTGCTAGGCCAACCCTAGGTTTGTCCGTGTAACACCTCTGTTGCACAAGCTGCACTTGCTTCCAGGTTTTTTCCAGGTGCTCGTCAAAACTTTTAAATCCCTACATTGCATAGGGCCACATTATTTGCGGAACCGTCTTTCCCTAAGATCATTTACCTGTCCTAATTGGTCTAACAGAAAGGGTGGACATGTTACTTTTCCCTTCCCCTAAATATTTCTATCTGATCGGAGCTAGGAAGTGTGCTTTTTTCATGGCAGGGGTGGGGCGGGGCGCTCCATGGGATACTTTGCTCCCTGAAATTTACCAGGCCTCTATCCTCCTAGCCTTCTGTAAAGCTTTGAAGACTGGCTCTTCCCCCAAGTGCTGGAGTAAGAGACTATATGATTTGGTGCCCAGTTTTTAATATATTTATATAGTTTTGTTATGGTTTTTATGTTGTTTTTACTTACTTACTTACTTACTTACTTACTTACTTACTTACTTACTTACTTATTTATTTGTTTGTTTGTTTATTTATTTATTAATTATTTCAATTTATAAACCGCCCTTCTCCTTGCGGACTCAGGGCGGTGATACTTTTGATTGGAGCTACCTACAGTTGGTTATAAGATGGGGGGGAAGCTATATAAATATTTTATATAGCTTCTCCCTATCTTATATTTTATTTTATATAAAATATAAAATATTTTATATAAAATATGTTAATATTTTAAATGAATAAATAATAAAACAGATGAAGACAGATAGAGCCACATTTTTTTCTTTTTCTTTCCTACCTTCTTGGGAATACTCAGAGGGCTCAAGGTGACCTTCCGGTGGGGGGGGGGGACAGTCCACAGTAGCCTGTCATTCTACTGTCTCTTTCACACACACTCATACTCACACACCAGCCCAGCCACCACCCATATTCCAAAGTTCCAGTATCCCACAAAGGAAGTAAGTAGTAATGGAGCAAGTAGCAACAAAGGCATCTATCAGCAGAGTCCCCAGCAAAAATGCCTATGTCTGATAGAGGTGTCCCTGAGAGTCCCAGGGCATCCTGCCCTCGGCATCCAGTAGCAGTCCAGTCCTCAGCAACATCAACAGCTGGTCTTCCAAAAACTGAGTCCAAAACTGACGCATCAATACAAAAAGATCTTTGCCTAACCTGCGACAATATGATGCAAAAGGTCAAAAAATCTGGGAAATGCTAGAAACAAGCAAGCAAGCCACCAAACAAGGCAAGGATGATGAATGGAGAAAAGCCAAAAATGCTACTGTCCTCAGGTATACTACTCTTCGTTACAATCCAGCCTTCCTTTAAGTCTATTGAGCCTCCAGCCTAAACAGTCTGAACTACTTTCATCCAGGTAATAATTCCTAAAAATCAAACAAACACACACACATGCACACAGAACCAAGAGGAAACCTAACATGGCTTATCTCTCGCCATCTTGACACCCCCCCATGTAATTTAATTGATAGTATGATTAATTTTTAATCCTCAGTCATGCCAGCATAGAAAAACCATAGCAACACAACAGAGTTTCACTCATTCTTGTTGAAGTATTTACTCAAATAGTTAAGCTTCCAGGTCTTTTTTATCAGAAAGAAATAAGCATATATTTGTCATATTGCTTATGTTCAAATAGGTAGTGTTACAAACCTGCTGAAATGAAGAAGAAAACTTAACAGTTTATATTCCCTTGTCCAGATATTTGCCTTGCTTGATAGAATGATAGAAATTTTTGAAAACTATTGATATCTGGCTTACATCTTTCAATTTCAGCTTTTTTTCTAGGTATACAAGGACAAGCCATGAAATTATACTGAGCATGCCTCCAATTTGTAATCTAATCTAAGTGGATTTCATCACATATATTTGCAAAATATGCTGATCCAATACTACCCACCTCCTTTTCTAATGACAGAATAAGGGAATTATGTGGACGGTTTCGCTGTCACAATCTGAAAAACATAACTAAAATCATATTTGACTTGTCTCAATTTTTCTTTTTTCTTTCTTTCTTTTTTGTATATAGTGTCAGTATTGTGCTGCTATATAAGGTTTCTTTATATAGTACACTGTCTCTAACATGAGGGGTTTTTTGGGGGTGAAGGAGTTGCCCTTTATCTATTATCAGTTCTAATTACATTAAGATGAGGCACTTTTTTTCTTCTGTTCAGTTGTGTCTGATTCTTGGAGATTGTTTTATGCAGTTTTCTTGGCAATTTTTTTCAGAAGTGATTTGCCATTGCGTCCTTTGTAGGACTGATAGAAAATGACTGGCTCAAAATCACCCCGCTTTCTTTCAAAGGATTACTCTGGATCCAACCTGCATCTTTTTCAAAGCTTGATATAGAAATATGCTGAGATATCTGAAAATCTGGACCTAGATGTCAACTCTGACAAGAGTACCAGTTTTCTAATAGGCTATTTCACAGTAATGACCTTTCTGCATTTTTCTTTCTTATTATTAAGAACAATATTTAAACAATCAACTTATTCTAAGAAAATGTGGTTAAATAGCTGCTTCCTCTGAAGTAGGAAGGGAGAAAAACATCTTTCTCCATGGAAACATCTTGATAGGAAACCTGTATTTCTAACATGTAATACTACACGTTAAAACAACAAATTATATATCTAGATGTGTTCTATTTCACCAGTATTTTCTAAAGAAAGAGTGTACTCAACCGCAACACCTTTTATCTTGAACTAAACTCTCAAACACTTATTTTCCTCCTTCCTCTTAATTGAAGTGAAATCCTAAGAATGTAGCCATGGGCTCTTGTTTACATTCTCACTCCCCATGTATCTTGGAAACTGGATCAGCCTGTCACATTCCACTGAACCAATACTATATAAAACAAGAGTCCTTTTAGAATATGGCACCTGATTATCAAGCTTCCATCCCAAGCACTGATGTTACAAAATAAGCAAAATGCTTGTGGGATTAGCACTGATTGATAATATCTAGGAGAAGGAGAGTTGCAATAATTCCATCATACAGAGGTTTATTGTATCATATTTTTATGGACCAGAGCTTATTTTACCAAAATTGTACTTCATAAATAAATATGTTAATCTCAAGGAGTGTATAGTTCATTGTTGAGATGGACTGGAATTCTTGCCACAGGCAATTTGCAAATATATTTTAATGAGGTTCAGTGGTCTCAAGAACATTGCCCATAACATTATTTCAGCTTGATCACTGAACAAAACAGCACAACAAATACATTATATCATAAATGGAACAGGCATTTACATATGAAATGGGGTTTTAGCCTAAGCTTCTCCAATTTCTATTCTTCAGTGTGCAAGATTTTTTGAAAAAGGTGAGGCGAACATTAAATCCTATAAGGACTTTTGCCCAACAAATAAATGTTTTCTGTTTCTCTATATAGGACAATAAATTAACTCAGACAAATCTACTTCCTTAGGTGTCAAAGAAGAGGATCTTCTTTTACAAATCTACAGTAAGAATCCTCTGTCTGAATCAGAAATTAGAAAACTCCAATCCCACTCCACTTCAGTTGCAATCTTTATGGTTTTGCTGCCTGAAGTTTCAGTAATGCTTCCCTGACTCCCTGAATAGTAGCTAACTAAAAGTGTTACCAGAATCTAATTCAACCTCACAACAGATTGGCTGGGTATGGTGGGGGCTTGGGGGATATGGAACAGATTAAACAGTGCTGATTATATAATGCATTTGCAATTTGCAGTAGATCTGCAAATGACACCTATTTTCTGACAATAATTAAATGTCTTCTGTCTTGTAAATTGGGCTGTTGAAAAAGAACATTTAGAAGAAATGATTTTTATATGAAAGGACTTATAAATCACAAATACACATCTGTGCATGTTTTCAAAGGCATCTTATTCTATAATTTATAAAGTATGCTTTGAGTTCATCCTGGTAGTACTTGGATAGAAGATTAGTAAGGAATTTCAGGGCTGTTAACTAAAGTGGGAATTAAAAGCAAATCCCCCAAAGACGGTGGCAAGCTATTTCTATCATCCTGCCAAGAAAACTGCATGGAACAGGAGTTGAACTCAATTCAAAAGCATCTTTCCTCTCCCCCCTCACTTCTTTTGTTTTGCACAGGCTCTGAATGGTGGATTCCAGGCTTCTAAAAAGAAACAAAGTCAAGGCACCAAACTTAAAGTCATCCCAGTTCTCTTTTATGCCTCAGCATAACAGCATTAGCAGGTTTGAGCAATATAAAAAATGAAACCCAGCGACCAGCAATATTGGAGATGCATTTGCACCTCGTAACTAAACCCTGACAATCTTGAATGAAACTAAAAATATACTAGTAGAGAAGCATCTAGTTTTACTTCCATTCAGGCATAATCTGATCTAAAATCCCCAGAGATTTTGCTTTCACAGAGAGGCAAGCCTCTAGTCACTATGGTAGCAGCAACAACCACGAAGAGCCTTTTATCTGGCATTCACTGATGATGTATTTATCAGCCTATCTAACTTGTTAGCCAGTCAACATTCAGAAATCCTATAGTATATTGTGGATTTTCTGCCCCAATTCTCAATGGAGTCATAAGCTACTTGTCTGATTTTGTATCTTTACAGAATGGAAATGCAGAGAGTCCTCTATGCAATCAACCCCGTTTTTCAGGGTAATGCTGTCAGAGCATGAAGTTTGTATGCACAGATCAGCAGTATCTCACTAGGTATTGGGTATAATTCTATCTAATCAGTGATTAATTATATGACAAAATTATCAGAAAAATGAGTGAATTACTGCTAGTTTTAAAGTTTTTAGGTTGAACAATTAAACAAAAGCAGATAATGTTTTAGATATATTTAAAGAACAATTTTATTCTCAATACCTCTTTTATTATTTACATTATAGCTTCCACAATCTGGTGGAAAATAGTGTCACTATTTTTAAAACATATTGCTTATTGTTTTAAACTATCTAAATCTATATATAATCCATATCTATCTATCTATCTATCTATCTATCTATCTATCTATCTATCTATCTTGAAGCATCATACCTGCTTTATAGTACAACTCAAAAACCCAAGTCAGTGAAACACCTGATTTGCAGTATAGGACTTAGCACATCTAGAAGTAGCAACATACATGAATCAAATAGCAATTTTGAAAAACACACCCCTTATATATTTATAAGGGATTTTGCATGCTTCTTTTTAGAATGGGTGGAATATTATTTATAGCAGTAGCATTAGTAATTGCATGCACCATCAACCAAAAGTAGTATTCCATGGATTATAACAGACTTTCTGGCAGAGTGAAATATTATATATACATACAAATCTATAATCATGTCTAAAATAATGCTGTAGGAAGAAAAAAATTATAATTGATTTTTAAAGTCTTTAGTGCAACTCAAAAACCAGTTGATTAAGTGATGTCATTTTAAAGGGCTTAGCTGCCAACATACTTTAGTTATACCTAGTATAAGAGTTCTGCTGTTTATTCTTCAAAAGCAAACATCCTGGTGGACTAGTGCTTAACAAAAAATGCATGTATGGGCCAATCAACATATTTTAAAAAGTACACACTATTCTGGTTGTATCGGCATTCTCCAAACCAGCCTGGGAATGTAACCTTTTGAGGACATGACACCCCATTTGAAGCTGAGAAAACACTCCATGTTACTATGAAGTCTTTCTTCTCAATCACAAAAGTATCCCTCATAATGTTTTGACTAGACTCATCAATGCAAGTGAAGCTTGCTGTAGCAAAATGTGCATGATACAAATACCAAATGTTGTTGCAAGTAGAGCATCCTTCCTGAAATGCAAGATGCCAACAAAGGAAAAAATAAAAAATACAGAATGGACAATTAGAGCAGAATCAGATCAAGCCTAAATTGAAAAACTCATTCACATTACTTTTTTAATTGAGGTGGCAGACTAATTGTTACCATATCTACATTTAGCATTTTTATTATTAGATTATATTTTTCAATGCCTTGCAGTTCTTAATTATCTTAATTATTATCATTAATTATCTATTTATTGAAAATAACAATAGATTAAATGTATGTAACCCCCCAAAAAAACTGTCTAAGAGGACTTTAAACTTTTTCTGGAATATTTTGACCATTTAACAAACATGCCACATTGAATTATCTTTGAAAAGACAACTTATACAAAGACAGATGTTTCCAGATATTTGACTCGATAAATAGAAATTGCCTTAAATCTAAAATCGACAAGAAAAAGTTGCCTAGAGAGGTATTGTACTAAACAGTTAATTGAAAGCTAATTCTCAATTTAGGCAGGAGTGGGGTAGTAACAATCTCTGAAGCTGCCTGAAAGTTGTTAGAATGTGATAAAAATGTTCCTTTTTCAGCAGCAAAGGCGTCTGCCAATAGAAATGCACGTCCAATGCTGAAGATCAGGTAAAGTGCATCTCTGCAGGCAAGAAATATTCAATTACAGCATCACTCCAAACAGGTGTGATGTTTGGAGTGATGCCAACACTCCAAATAATTCTGAGGGAACTGTATTCCTTCCAATCAGGCACATCAATTTGGAGTAGCCATAGATTATGCCCTCCGTTATCACTGGATTTAAAGAAAATGAAATTAAGAATAATCCTACTAGCATATTTTGTGGGGAAAGATCATTCCATCTACAGTTCCTGTTCCTATCATGACCAATGAAAATTACAAGGATGTTGAAAATAATATACTGCAGGCTATTTTATTCCCCCATTTCTGTTTATGACTGTTCTGTTCCAAATTAAAGAAGTTATTGGTACAGATGCAGAAGACAAATTTAACATTCTAATGAATAAACAGTAGGATCACCAACAGTGAACACAATGTTACGTTTCTAGCACTTAAGGGTCAAAGAACAATAGCATACCTGTTGCCAAATAGCAACTCAAACATTTTTTGCATTCCATACAGTTACTTGTAGTCATAAATAACTAATATTTAACCATGAAGAATGTCACTTTGACCTCACATCCAATGGTTTAGTCTATTCTTTTAAGCAGAGTCCAGGAACACTCACCGATGATGGGCTTCTCTCTAAGAAGTTCTTTATTTTACTTCCATTTTTAAATGTAAAATGAACCATTTTATTAATATCTGAATGAATTTCACTATCATATAGAGATTTGCAAAAAATATTAAGCCTTTAGAGTAAAGTCGGATATGAATGAACAAAGAGGCAACATAGCTATGAGGAGAAACTTCAATAATCTGCATCAGAAAACATAGAGTAGTGGCCCAAATTGTGGAAACCTTTTGGGAAAAGTGTATTTTGACGTTTGATGGCTAATAACACCACCTTTTTTTTTTTTTTTGGAGTTTCAAGATAATCATATTCCACTGCTGGAATGGCCCAGACCTTAACCCAACTGAAAATCTATGTAGCCAACTAAAGAAACTTGTTAATCAGAAGCAACTCAGCAATAAAACCCAGTTAATAGAAGCAATCATTCAATCTTGGTTTCACATTATAACAGCTGCAGAACTAAAAGACTTGTTTGACTCCATGGAAAGACTTGTAAGGCTGTAATTCATGCTAAAGGTTGTCCAACTAAGTATTAACTGACGTGATAATTTTTGTATATCTCATTTTTTCTACGTGGTTCACTTTTCTTCTTTATACTGTAACTGCTATTCTTTTTTTTTTAATTAGATTTATATGCCGCCCTTCTCTGGAGACTCAGGACGGCTTACAATGCATTAAGCAATAGCCTTCATACTTTTGTATATTTTTTTATACAAAGTCATCTTATTGCCTCCACAAACTGGGTCCTCAATTTACCTACCTTAGAAAGGATGGAAGGCTGAGTAACCTTGAGCCTCGAACCTTGCAATAATTGCAGACAATTGAATCTTAATAACAGGCTATTAGCCTGTTGAGCTATCTGAGGCTCTTCTAATAGCAAATCCTTCATAAATGTTATTGCATTACATTCTTGATTAAATTATCTTTCCATTGATATATTCCAAAATTGATTCCATTGATTTTTCAAAAAAAAAGTGGTATTATTAGCTAGTTTTAGAAAATATATTTTTCCCAAAAGGTTTCCACAATTTTGGCCACTACTGTAGTCTCCCTTTGGCTAAATTCAACACTGACTTTTGGAAACTTTAATTACGATGGCAGAGAAGATATATGGATTTCTGTTATAATATGGGTTTCTATTAGAAAATCATTGAATTCCTTTTGATTGATTAGCAGTAATGTATCAACTGATGGTTGTTTATATGAGGGAGCAGAAAATACATTAGCAGCCCATTGCAATTAATTTATACAATGTTCTACAGATTTAAGCATATTTAGAGATTTTATGAGGAATTATGCTTTCTGGTTAGGTTTAATTAAACAACTTATTTACAAATTGCTCCATATAATATTCCTTTATTATATATATTAATCAGTTATATAATATCCCTTTGATTCATTGCATACAACTTTATCTCTCTTTTTTTAATTTGCTACCACAAGTTGTGGCTGTTGGCTGTCTTCAAAAATGAGTTGGGCTAATTCATTGAAGTCATGGGGATCAATGGCTATTAGCCATTGATGGCAGTGGGACAACTCCTACTGAGAGACTAGTTGGCTTCTTTGTGCAATTGTTTGGCTGCTGAGGGAACAGACTATTGGACTAGAGCAGGGCTTCAAACTCCTAGCCCGCGGGCCGGATGTGTCACACGCTGGCCATGTCCACGCCCAGTTTAGCGAGGGGGAAAAGTTCCAGTACATCACATGATGCTGCCATGATATGAGTTTAACACCCCTGGACTAGAGGGACCAAGGGTCTAATTCAGCAAGGTATATCTTATGTTCTTAATACCACAGCACATATCACTGCTGGTTTGTACTGTTATGAATAATTATAAAGCTATATTGAATGTTTCATTTAGAACTTCTAGGGAAGAAATGGAAGACCGAACATGGCTGTGCAAAGAAAAAAAATGTGCTGATTTGTAGTGGAATGAAGTAGACCAGCCCTTCCTAATTTCTCTCCAGTCAACAAGAAGACTTGAAATCACCCAAATGCTTCAGGCTCCTCATGAAGAGACTGCAAAGCAATTGTCTCTGGTGGATTTAGAGCACTTGGAGATGAAGTAATAGCCATCTCCTTCACACTGTACTTGGCCCTTTGAAAGGACACTGGGTTCACATACTTCATTTTCTAATCACTTATGGAAATTTCTTGTAAACTATTAGGAACCTTTAGCTATTAGGAACTTTTAGATTGATAACTTTTATCACACTGGGTGAGTTTCCTTCAATCCTTAGTAAAAGTTTGCATACAAGTTGTGTATATAGAACACCAAAAGGGTGATTAAAACTTATAAACAGACAAAGATTGCAGATAAACTTGAAATAATATTTTGGAATGAATTATAAGAATCCTCCCCATGGAAAAAGGCTTTTGTTTTTATTTATTTTTTTAAATAATAAGGCTTTAAAAATTGGACTCTAATTACAATTATAGGCAAATAACACACAAACTCGATTTACAATTACAGATTGAAGGAAGATATGTTAACTGGACACATTGAAGGATGTTTTCAAACAATAGACCCAGAAGTTAGTTTTAAGAGTGTCTGCCTCTATAGCTAGATTGTGTTTAAAATAAGTTATGGAAGAGAAATATACATGACAAGACTGAGATTGATTTGAAAGTAGATTTAAAAATGACAGGCTGCAAAAAAAAATGACATATAAAAAGTGTTACAATGAACATATAAAGGAAACAGGTTGATAATTGAAAGGTATATACAAATAACAAATCAAGAAAGTGAACTCAAGTTCTATGCCACTGTTTGGAGACACCACAGATCAAGATTGTTAAAAGTAAAAGGAAGGAATATAAGGTTGGTTTATTTGATCAAGGTTAAAATAGATATGTTATTTTGGTAACTCTTAATAGTTTTTGCTGACATAGAAATGAAATGACAAGGGATTTAAGGATTTGTTTATAGATCAGAATTGGATTTTGGGGAAAAGAGATCATTTGTTGTATTTTAGGAGGTGATAAATTTCTAAAATTATACTTGCTATAATGAACGGGGAAGTCATGTTTTATATATTTCTTATTCGTTTTTTATTTTTTATTTCTATTTTTCTTTTTTGCACCTATTTTTTATTTTGTATTAGTTCTGTTATTGTAATTTTTAATAAAATTATGATTAAAAAAAGAATGTATCACTTAATACAATACAAAGAAACAGTTGTTGAAAAACTTGATCAAATCCTGCTGAGCATAATTACATTGATCCAATGTAACTGAAGCTCAGACTGGGTATTGTTGGCTCCAAATGATGATCTCCACTAAGAGATGCAAAACATTATTTCTTCTGGATGTCTCAGCAGTGATTATTGTTAGTAATTATATTTCTGATTGAATAGAAATAGAAGTATTATTTGGATGCACCTCAGGAAGTAAGCAATGGATGACTTCACAAGTATTTTTTGAATACCTATTTGTATCTCCTGGAAGAAAAAGTCCAGCATTTTAGAACATTCTGTCAGTAATATGCTGCTAAATCTCTAGTGTTTTATTTTATCCAAGCCAGATGTAGGAGACCTCTGCAGGTCATACTTTTTATTAGTTAGCATTGAATAACCAAAGAAAAAAGTGCTATGGTCAACTGGATTTTCTTGTTCTAAACATAAACCAGTCTATGTAGAGACTAATCGGCATGCCACGGTTCTTGCTGTCAATCAATTCTCTATTATCCTTAGATAAAGAAAAAAAAAGCAGCTGTGTCTCTGAGAATATTATAAACTTTTCTAGGTGGTTCATACAGGTACTGCTGTTCTCAATTTCAATTATTGGGAAATGTTAGAATGTACTATTGGAAAAAGGACTCATAATTAAATTTTAATAGTTAAATAAATGATATTGTACGGTAGAAAGTAGCTCTAGAATTACTCTTCAATTTGCAGAACCAGGAAATGGTAGCCAATTTCAAACTTTTTATATTTATTCCAATTACTGTATTAAATCAAGTACTTCTTTTAAAAATGATGGCTTCTTTTACAATAAAAATATTAAAACTTAAATACCACCATGTATTTAACTTTGCACCTGGGAACAAAATACTGTGAAGCCAGTTTTTCCAGCATTATTCAGCCTTAAGGCCTTATGTGGGCGTTAAATGCAGAAATGTTTTATTTGGCTGCTGATACCATTAATTGGTACTTCTACTCAAATCCAAGGTTGTTCCTAATGTTGGGTATCTTTAAAAAAAAATCACCAATGAGAAAGGAGGAAGGAAGGAAGGAAGGAAGGAAGGAAGGAAGGAAGGAAGGAAGGAAGGAAGGAAGGAAGGAAGAAGCCATGACTATTATTTATGAAGTATATAAGTATAATTATGTTCCATTAAAGACTTGCATAAAAAATAAGTATATGCATGTGTAAAATAAACGTTTTTACGGTACGAGGATGAAATTTTGATCTAGTCAATATGCAGCTGATTGTAAGAAGATAAAAAAGAAAGCTTTCAGAAACCTCCTGATGTCATTTTCCTTTAACCATAAAGGCAAAATTTGAAAATGCTTCAGTATATGTTTTGGACTTTTAGATACTGGTCAAAGCCATTTTTACTTTGAAGGATCCCTCATGTCTTTCGACCACCAAGAAAATATTCTTTATGCATTTTCCTAGTCATCTGTGTATGCAAGACCAATCTGCCTTTTCCTATCTTTGCAACGAGTGGTATTTATGCCACACAAGTTCTATGGCTTACAAAAATATGGCATAGGTTCCAATATTTTATTTTGGTATAGCATATGAAGTACATTTTCTCCAGTGGTGGGATTCAGCCTGTTTGGGTCAGTTCAGGCAAACCGGTAGTTAAATTGCTGACTGGCTCTGACTCTTTCCTTCCCTTTCAGGATCCCATTTTGGTTCCCAGCTAAGTGCAGGGAGGCTTCAGGGAGGCCTCCTAGGCCAAAATGGGGTGCATGGTGGGGGGTGTACTGCCCCCCCGCGGCCCATTTTTGCTCCCAGGGGGGTGCAGGAGGCTGAGTGCTGCCTGTCACACCCCTTGGCTATGCCCACCCAGCCATTCATTGGGGCAGAGAATCGGTGTTAAATTACTTGAATCCCACCACTGATTTTCTCCCTACAGGTTGTTTTGTTTTCTGCCTATATAAAACTTTCTGAGGAACTGCTTCATGAAGGCCCATAGAACACTGAGTTTATAATGGCTGCAACTTCAAAGTTTAATCTTTTTAGGGTTTGGGGGAGGGGGCACATTTTGATCATTAAGCCACCAAAATATATTCTATAAATGTTAGATAATTTACCAATTACAACATGATTTGTTTTTTACCTAAGCAATCTATCCTGATATACAAGTAATCTTCACTTACTGACTGCTTATTCAGTGACTGTTTAAGAGAAATATGTGAACAATTGTCGAAGTTGTAGTGTCCCCAGAGTTATGTGATTACGATTCAAGATCTTGGCAACTGGTTTATTGGCACATTTATAATGATCACAAGAGTCCCGCAGTCATGTGATTGTCATTAGCAAAGTTCACAGCCAGCTTCCGACAAGCAAAGTCAATGGAATAGCTGGCAGGAAGTGACAAGTCAGTCATGTGATATCACACTTAATGACCCATGGCGATTCACTTAACAATTGCAGAACTGTTATCATAAGATGAGCACTGTCACATGAGTTTTTCACTTTATGACTGCATCACTGAGCAACCAAGTTGCCAATGCCAATTGCAGTTGGTAAGTAAGGATTTCCTGCATATCATTTCACTAAACAATGAAAGACAATTTGTTTACATTCTTTAAAGTGACTTCCATCTAATTAGCATGACGTTTAATGTTTAAAAATTGTAGAATTGCAAAAATAAATTAGAATACGCTTAAAGAATTATTAAGATGTTTAGGCAAGATCTTGTACAAAGGCAAGCATCAAATCTTTAAAGCCATGCTTGCACAGCAACATTTTACAACAGTAATATCAGCCTGGCACTGATGTCTGAAAAAAAATATGTAGTTTAAGATCTGTGGTGATCCAAAGCATTTCATAGTTTTAGAGATTCCGCACAAATTTATAATTTCTAAGGTTTACATTTTTGCTGTAACAATTGTCATAGTATCTATGCAATAGAAAAAGAACAAATATACATAGGGTTAACTGAGAAACAGAAATAATTGAAGGAATACAAATAATAAATCATTCTCATTCTGATAAAGGTCCCAAGTAATACTCTGGGTTTTCAAACAATAACCATATTGAATTCCAGCAATGTATTGGTTGGGTGGGTGAGAAGTATAATACAATAATAAAATGTGGACAGACAGGTTTGCATTCTTTCGTAAAGGAAATACATGTGCATTATGTACCCTGAACGGAGGAATGTTTGTTGTACTAAAGTTTAAGGAATAACATGTTTCGCTGCTGTGAAATGAACTAACTCAAGAAGCCTGGGATGCATTATAATTCATACAATTTGGTGAATGGGCAGTTTATAGGAAGCATTCCCTTCTCCAATTTGCAGAGTTTTGGACAAAGTAAGCATGTTACTTGGAAACCGGTTCAAAGACAGCTTTGCATTTGCCAACTTTTTGTAACAGGAGAGCGGAACATTTTCCATCTTACAAACCTATGCAAACTATAACCCACTCCACTTGTATTTTAATATTTTTTGCTCCTATCATTGCCATCACCAAAAGTTAGGGACAAGAGAACATACATGAATATGATGCCCAACAGTATATGATGCTGTTCCAAATAACATATATTGGTGGCTATAAAACTGGAAAAGGACATTTGTGAAAACAGATTAAAGCTTATGTAAGATAAAGTTTTCCTTTAATTCTGCCCACTGATAATTTATCTGCTTCCTATTTTATTTATTTATTTTTTAAATTTATATGCCACTCAACTCACAGTTTTAGAATTGCTTTTTACCTGTCCTTTTTAAAAGGTATTTTAAAAATGTCTTTATATCAGCTGACTTTTTAAAATGTATTGTCAATTTACAGTTATGTTTTCCTGTTACTTGTACATTGCTCCAATTGATTTTATGGGTAGTGGTATGCACAGTGGTGGGATTCATTTTTTTTTTACTATCGGTTCTGTGGGCATGGCTTGGTGGACGTGGCTTGGTGGACATGACAGGGGAAAGATACTGTAAAATCTCCATTCCTTCCCTATTCCAGGGGAAGGTTACTGCAAAATCCCCATTTCCTCCTGATCAGCTGGGACTCGAGAGGCAGAGAATAGATGTGAGCGGGACCAGTTGGAGGTGGTATTTACCGGTTCTTCGAACTACTCAAAATTTCTGCTACCGGTTCTCCAGAACTGGTCAGAACCTGCTGAATACCAGCTCTGAGTATGCACAAATACATGAATAAATGGGATCAACAATAAAAAAATAGAAAATAAAAGGAAATAAAAATAAGGAAGGCAACTCACTAGAAAATATTAGGGTTGGGAAATATAGGATAAAGCAGTCATTCAAAATCACGTTTAAAAAGAATAGGGGATTATATATTATGAAAGATATCATTTTGTACAAGTAATACCTCGCTGTACGTCATGATAGAATGACTTCACGTGCCAAGTGTCAATATAAAAAAAGCCTTTCTGAACATAATTTCAGATCATGATGCCTATTTGCAGAGTGGGTTCAACACCAACTAAATCAAGTACAGTTTTTTTTTTAAAAAAAAAACTTTAAAGAAAAGTCTAAAAAGACCAATTATTCTATCGGTCAACATATGGTGGAAAATCCAATTTACTCACCCATGTCTCTCAACCTAAAATTTAAGACTTACTTTCAACATTTTTCTGTGGCGCTTGTCATAGGTAAAACTACCGAAACAATGTTATTATACATATCTTGTTGCATTATGTATTGTGCAATGAAATAATCCTTACTCTTGTAAAATCAAATAATGATTAGCAAATTGAAACCAAAGGGGAGCTGAATTCTGAAACCATGAATATTACATGTTGTAACTAAGGACAATATATATACATATTATTACTTTAAAGTTAAGGAATAATAATGCTATTTATATATTAAGACCCATAATTAGTTTCAAATAAAAGCACACTTTTACTGAAGCACTTTCCCCCTGTTCCAGCCACTTAATTTGCAATACATACATACATACACACATACACACATACATACATATTCATTCATTCATTCATTCATTCATTCATTCATTGGGTGTGAGTTTTATATAGTTACCAAACTGTAGTGATATACATCACTTAAAATTAAAACAAAAATAAAAATCTAGCTGTTAAATGATGCTTCAGTGGTATGCAATTAAATTTGGCTAAATAAAATGAACATTTCCAAAGAAAGAGATCCATGAGGGAAAAAAGTTCAGTGAGAAGCACAAACAACAAACAGAATAGTGCTGATTTGCAAATGAAAACCCAGAGTGTAAAGAAAAAATCTCAGAGATGTAGGGCATCTCTCCTCAGCTTTTGTTCCTTTTCTTGACTACTCTCATTATTCTTTTTGGCAGAATTGGAGCTTATGCAGCTGCAGACCTTCCCAATCTGTTGCCCTTTCTTGATTGGTAACGAAGCAAAGGCAGCCAACTGCACTCATGTGAATCTTTTCCCTCAGAGGCGCACTAACCAAGGATGGCAACTGCTCCAGCCTTCTGTGAAGGCCAGATTAAATTATAGCTAATCACCAACAAAACAATGTTCACCTCAGTCACTAAACAGACTCCCACATGCACTTAAGCCTAGAAGATGGTTTGAAAATGCATTTATCCTTACAAGTTTTAGTTCTTCATCTACTAAATTCAAGGTTGGGGCATGATTTAAATTTCTTCTGACAAATATATCCATGATATCTCAAAGGCATTTGATTGGTAAATAATATGAATACTGGGATTGTCGAATTTTGATACATAACAATAATTTTCTATAAATATCTGCTAAACTAATGTTTTATTATAAGAACTCAGGAATCTTTTTTAAAAAATGCTTGCAAAGAAATGGTTCTAACACTGGTATAAGAATGTGTCACATATGATATATATATTGAGCCTAGTTGATATAACAGCCAGAGGCTTGGTTTACTATTAAATGCACCTGTGTGTACCAATTGGAAACAACACTTTGTGCCTTGCTTTAAGCTTACTATCTTTGATTGCCAACTAGTCTCTAAGCAGACAATGTTCCCACAGTTTGGTTCTCAAGGCAGTCTCTGGTTACTGTACCAGAAAATAACCTGTAGTTATGGCAAACCTAAAACAAAGATAGCCACAAAACAGTGCCATGCTTGTAACTTTTCATCCTCAAGATAGGTTTACCAAAGATCTGTAGCCCCTACTTTCCATCCTAATGCTCTCCAGATATTTTGAAGTACAAGCCAGAATAGTCAGAAATAATTAGAACTGGGATCCAAAATATCTGGAGAATATTAAGTTGGAAGAGAGGCTGAATTCACTATAAAATTCTCACTTTTTATAGAAAACCTGGATTTTGATTGTTACAATTCGAATCCCTACTTCCCCATTGAAAGGATACTGTTATCAAGATCACAAAAAACCTAGTAGGAATTATCACATAGATTTGGAAATACTGCTGAAACAGTTAGATGAGTGTTTTCAAACACAGCTAGGAAAAAAAATCATTTCAGTAGTTAATAACCAAAAAAGAGAATCCTGATACCCTTAACTTTGTGAAAATTGTACATCCTTCCACCTAGAGAGAAAATACTTTTTTCCAGGTTCAGTGCTTAAAGAAAGCTAGATCTTTTATGTACACACGTCAGTTATGGAGCTCACACATGTCAGTTATGGAGTGACACTCTGATCTTGAAAACAATATGACCCTTGGACAATGGAAATAGTCATGGGAATGCAATGTAGCTATGGCCCAGTGCCGCAGTTTGTGTATTTCTAGTCTATAGCTTAATTTTCTCAAAGAAGTTTTAAGTGTTTCACATTCTTGAATACGCATATGAATCTAAAACAGGAAAATTCTATCTGAAATATCTATCTAAAATACTGAAATACCACTCAACTGGATGTTCCAAGCTAGATAAGTTCATTGATCTGATATTAAAGAACTATGTCCATACAGAACAGAATCATAAAAGAAAGCAGCAAGTTATGGTTTTTACACAAAGTTTATTTACTTGTATTTTAAACACATTTAGCATTTGGAGATTATGAAGTCATCATAATATGTGCTGTAATATATGTGACGACACACAATCACACAAAGAAAGCATGGACTTCTTTCTGCACCCTAATACCGTGATGGCGAACCTATGGCACACCTGCCAAAGGTGGCACACAAACCGTTGCCCCAATTCAGCTTCATCATGCATACGCGTGCACCTCCCACCGGCCAGCTGGTCTTTGGATCTCTGCCACGCATGTGCAGGGGGCGTGAGGGGGGGAACATGCATGCGCAGGATGCATGCGCGGAGTGCATCCAGGGAGCATGCATGCACGGGGGCTGGGTGTATGCACAAGGCACGTGTATGCATGAGGCGTACGTATGCACAGGATGCATGCATGGAGGTCGTGTGCACACGAGAGACGGGGTGCATGCCTGGGGGCCGTGTGTGCATTGCATTTGGAGGTTCGGGCATTTGTGCTTTGGGCACTCGGTCTGGAAAAGGTTAGCCATCACTGCCTTAATATTTTACATTTTTCTCAAATCCATCTTTTCCATTAGATTATGATACTGGGTATTTCTTAACAATGTTGATTTAACATGTTTTAGAATCTAATATGTCTAATATGTTAGATGTCTAATATCTAACACTAAATTCTTATTCCTCACAAAATGTGGACAGCATAGCATTAATTTTAAAGTAAACATGACTATGTCTGAATCAATGTGTTTTAGTTCATTGTCTAAAACTGCAATATAGTAAAGGGAGAATCACGTAAAATATTTGATATACATTTTAGTTCTATCCCAGACATTTCCTGGAATTACTGTAACCTACATTTCTAATACTTTATTTGTAAAACACACACCAAGTAACATCCCTTCTCTCTAATAACTTTTTGCTTTCATGTTTATAATACTGTAAGTCAGAAACATGAAGCAACTAAATTACCTACATTCTGATCTTATTATATAGGAGTGTCAATTGTCAATCTCTGAGTCTGGTTGAAATATGTTTTGCAAACCAAGAGTACATTCAGAATTTAATTCATTATTGAAAAAATTGCCAGAAAAGGGAAGTGAGGGGATATGATACTGAAACCCAAAAATTATCATCCTAAAGGATACCACAGAACATAGTAAAGTAATAATTGCACTATATCAAAATCAGAGATGCCACAAACTTTAAGTGACCTCAAGATTTCTGGCTAGAATTTGCAGAACTAAACACTAGAAATCTAACACAATACATTACAGATAGTATTATTAAATTGGACAGTTAGACTTCAATACTTACTTTTAAAAACATTATTCTTTAATTGTATCAGTATTATGCTATATCTTGGGTGTAATTGTATCAGTATTATGCTATATCTTGGGTGCTTGATTTTAGTCTGGCAACAACTTAACAGAAGTTTGAACAGGAAGTAGTTTTACTAGTAGATCATTTTTCATTACTAATAACTGTCATATGGTTGTTTAACACAAGCAACATACATGAGGCTGTTCTAAAGAACCCTTTTTTATTTGAATACACAGGTCGTATCAGTAAATGGCACAGAAAATATTAGCAATTAATATTATCCCTGAGCCAATATTATCCCTGTTCAGCTTGCTGGATTTCCATATTGTTGTAAAGAAGCCATGAAATCTAGAAGTTTGTCCATTATCTTTCACATAGCCTTTATGTAAGGTGTGAAAAAATATTAAACCTGTTTATACAAAATCAAGATGTGGTAAGTATATTAGAGAATGAATAAAATTCATTCTATTTTATCATATATTTGGTGGGGAAGGAAGCAACAAATGTTGCGCAAGTACTCGATCTACACTTGAGTATCAATATATACTCAATATACACATACATTCTTCTATATTTGAAGATCAACATTTCTGTTAATTCAAAAGTTGTTCTGGATCAAATGCCAACATTTTAGCTAAAGATGCTTTTGTGTTAGATATAGTCTAACACAAAAGCATCTTATTATTTTGAATAAAATACTTTTAATAAAATATATCCCACACCAAGGCTTTAAACTTGAGCTCAATGAGAAATATATAATGATTAAAAATATAGTTGGTATCTTTTTAAGAAGACAGCAAAGAAGCTAAAGAATACTCATGGATGCATGGAGCAATAATTTTACCCACACTGAAAGTATATCATTAATAAGACAAGTGGGCAAATACATACATATTCCACTCACCCTAGCAAGAAGCACGAAAAAAGAAGCATATATGGTATAATGGTATATATGGTATAATGGTATAATGAAAATTTACATCTTTTAATCTGCATAGCAAGGAGTGAAATTCAAGGTAGTTTAAATACTTCTACAGATATAATATTGCTCTGCTTTTAACAACAGTGTCTAAAGAAGAATAATCTATTGTAGTTATTTTAGTTAAATACCAAATGTATTTATTTAAGATGTACAAAAGTAGCTCCTTAAAAAAACAGCTTTTTCAGAAAATAAACTGAGTTGCCTCAAGTATAACTGGGGAGTCAAACAAGTTTTATGCACCTGTTTAATTCCACCACCAGTTTCCTAAGACACACCTTTAGTTCAGCAGGTGCAATTCTGTGTTCTGACAAGTCTGAAAAATGGAGGAGGAAGCTAGTCCTGACTAGCACCATTCCAGTTAGCCTTTGATTTGCATAAGTATCTGGGAGCCAAGTCAAATTTTAGGATTCACTGAATAAAATGAAGGAAGCAGTCAATGATTTTAAGGATACTGCCTGAACAGCTATCAATATATCACTGAAGTACGGCTCCAGGAAATAAGATAAGATTACATAATGGATCACTTGAATTTCATACCTTTGCTGAATTCTAAGCATGTGGTGTAATCATAACAGAAAAAAATGCATGCAAGGAAGTTGACAGTGTGGAATCCATTCACATATCTACCTGGGCCCTGAGCAAATACTGTTCTATAAAGTGGGATTAGAATACTGGATTTAAATTGAGCTTTTGCACACCAAAACACTCCCCACCCACCCACCCACCTTAGGTATTTCCCACCAGACCAAAAATGTAATGAATCATTCAAAAAAGTAACAAAAGAAGCTGTGTGGCAAGCTGATGGCAGCTTCCATGTTCAAATTACACAGGCTTTCCACCTGAACTTTGACATGATGCCCTTTGTCTGTGTAAGCATTCCACCAATGCCATTTAAATGTATCAACCATGTGGGTCAGCATATTTAAGATATCTCTGCATGGTTTCAGGAAGCAGGTTAGATGTTGGCAATGTATAGTTCAAATCTCCGTTCAGACATGAAACTCTGCTAAAGGGAATGGAATGAACAGTCTGACTCTACCCTACACTCCTTGGAATTGAAAAAAAGTAAGGAATGGGGTGAGGAAAGCCTGAAGTGCAGAGGACATTTAAACATAAAAAAATAGTGAAAAAATTAAAGCCCCTCTCCAATTTGGGTTTCGAATGACAGTGATGGATCATATGCAGGATACATAACAATTAAAATACACACTAATAAGACCACAAATAAATACACTTGAATAGGATGGAGTCTCTGGAAGTTTCCCAGTTATTAAACAGTTTGGCTTTTGGCTTGTTTGAATAATGTCCACATTCCCCAGACCCTCCCTTGTCCAGTTGATGTATGTTTACTGAAGCCAAGAACGAAGCATCTGCATAAACTCAGAAGCTGCTTTCTTTTACCAATATTGCTAGGTGTGTTCCTACTCAAAACAGCTTCTTGCGTGGAGCCATCCAGAGGCAGGTAGTCTTCAACTTAAAACAGTTCATTTAGTGACCGTTTAAAAGCTCCAACGGCACTAAAAAAAAGTGACTTGTGACTGTTTTTCACACTTAACAACTGTTACAGCATCCCCACGGTCCTGTGATCAAGATTCAGACACTTGGCAGCTGGTTCATACTTGTGACCACCGCTGTGTCCCAAGATCATGCGATTACCCTGTTGCAGCTTTTTCACCACGGGGAAAGCCAGATTCACTTAACAACCAGGTTACTAACATCAAGGGCAATGGTTCACTTAACAACTGTGGTAGGAAAGGTCCTAAAATGGGGCAAAACTCACTTAAGAAATGTCTCACTTAACAACAGAAATTTTGGGCTCAATTGTCGTAAGTCTAGAGCTACCTATACTAATACTGGTCCCAATCTTCAGAGATCGCTCTCAAATCATCCTGATCTGCCAGGAACAAGGGGGGAGGGAACGAGCGGACAAATACACACACGCGTTCCCAAATGCACACATACTTTCCGCGGCCAAGTTCTTCTCCTCTTATCCTCAGCAGGGCATAGCCTGCTCCAGGCACCTGTCGCCTTAGAGCGGCAGGCTCCACCCCGGGCAGCCTGGCTCGGCCTCCTCCAGTCCCCGTCCTTCCTCACCTGTCCCGCGGGTCGATCCAGCTGGTGGTTTTGGTAGCGTGGTCGATGTAATAGACTTTGCCGTCGTAGTCTCGAGCTTCCTCCCAGCCTTCGGGCAAAGGCAGCTCCTGCCGGGGCATCTTTCCCGGCGGCAGGCGCAAGCAGCGGAGAGACGGGCAGAGGCCGGAGGCGGCGGCCACCCCATGCAAAGAGAGAGTTCAGCAACCCCCCGCCCAGCCCAACAGCTGGCACAGCGGGCTGGGACGAGGGGTCGCGGCGAGCAGGGAAACGGGAGCGAAGGAGCCGACCGGGCGGGAGCCTCGCATCCTCAGCCGGCGCGGGGAACGAGGAGGAAGGAGCGGCGCGTGCGGGGGAGAGAAGAGCTTTTTTCGAACGTTGCAGGCAACAAGCGACAGCCCGGGCTGGCCACGTCCGTCCCGCCTCCTCCTCCTCCGATAAGCGAGCCGGCGTCGGCTTTTTCCCCCCTTTCCCACTCCTTCCCCCCCCCCCCACCTTCTCTCTTCAGCGGGAGACACCCCCCTCCCCTGAAAAGAGGCGGGGCTGTTGCTGCCGCTTAGCCTGGTCCCTAGAGAGGTCGAGCCCACTTCTTTTTCCCGGGCTTTTGCTTCTAGGGAAAGTAGGGCCGCCAGCTAGCCGAGTGTTCCTCGCCAGAGAGTCTTGCACGCCGTTCCGCCCGCGGCTGTTGCTCCTCCTCCTCCTCCTCCTCTCACCGCTTGTCTCCTAGGTTGCTTCCTTCACTCCTCCCCTGTGCCGGTGCTACTGTAATACAGGTAATAGTAGAGCCTCCTCAACTTTTTTTTTCCTTAAAAAAAAAATCTAGCGCCGGCTATTACCATAAACACGACCGTGTGGGAGACGAGCGCCTCCTCCTGTTCGAGGCGGGGTTAAGAGAAGCGAACTTGAGAGCGGGCGGTAGATGGATTCCCACGTGCGATCAACTCTGGTTGGCAAATGGGAGGGTTCGGGGAATTGGTCAAAGGGTTTTCGGAGGAGACGGTCACACACACACACACACACACAATCCAGATTCAGGTAATTGCTTTGTCAGGACTGCAGGGCTTGGGATCATCAAGCCCCGGGAGAGAAGGGGTGTGTGTGTGTATGTGTGTGTGTGTGCGCTGGAGACAAAAGATGCAATGCGGGGCTCCCTTTTCTGAAGACAGCATGCCAATGATTTGTATTAGGCGAAAGCGATCGTGTTGGCTGGTGTCGAACCGAATCGGGAGAGCCAAAGTTGAGAATTCAAAATCGGCAGAACGAAAATCTTACAGGAAAGTTTACCTCCCGCCCGCAAATAAGAGGGTTTATTCCCCTCCCTCATTGAACCAAAATAGCAGTTCCTTAACTCGTCTGTCTTATCTACGTAAGGAAGAATATGTAGATAAGAAAGAAACCGTCTACTATCGATCTTTAAAAAAAAACTTGGAAGAAAAGTAGAAACGAAAAACATTCTTGTTAACCCGGTGAACGTGGAGAGTGTATCTCTAAGCCACGTGGAACCCTTACTTCCATTATATCAAGGGCAGTCTGTGGATCACTTGATCCCAGAAAGCACTATGGCTTGTATAAATTGGGGGAGGGGAAACAGTAGCTGATGGTGACTTCATGGAGAAATCCATGACATCTTAACTATAATGTAAAGATGGCTTACCATGATCTTCCTCCAAGATGTTTTTCAATTTCCTAGACTAAACCTGGTGGTCTTCCATCAAAGTGTTTAACCTTATCCAATCCTACTAAAGTTCTGGAGATCAGCTGAATAAGTTAGGTGCTGCCATCTAGCTATATTTAAACTCAGTGTACAGCCAAATTGGCACCAACTTGTTTCAAACTGCCAAAAAAAAAAGTTGATAATCATTTAAGAGCAGGAAGACTAAGGTTGGCAAATCAATTGTTTGATATATGTCAATATACAGGTGAAGCTCAAAAAATTAGAATATTGTGCAAAAGTTCATTTATTTCACTAATTCAAATTCACTAATTTAAAGGGTGAAACTAATATATGAGATAGACTCATTACGTGCAAAGCGAGATAGTTCAAGCCTTGATTTGTCATAATTTTGATGATTATGGTTTACAGGTCATGAAAATCCCAAATTCACAATCTCAGAAAATTAGATTATTACATGAAATCAATAAAACAAGGATTGTACATAGAATAATATCGGACCTCTGAAAAGTATAAGCATGCATATGTACTCAGTACTTGGTTTGGGCTTCTTTTGCATCAATTACTGCCTCAATGCGGCATGGCATGGATGCTATCAGCAGTGGTGGGTTCCTCCCGGTTCGGCCCGGTTCCACCGAGCCGGTAGCGGTGATGATATGATGTCACCGAACCAGTTCTGCCCCCCCACTCCTCCCTATCCCACCCCCCCGGGTTATTCTTACTTTTTATTTGGCCCCATCCCCAATCTATTGCTGCCTCCTGAGTCCCAGCTGATGGGTTAGAAGGAAAAAAACTGTTTAAACTCTTGGTGTGGGGCTTCAAAGGGCTGCCCTACAACTGATCAATGGTAAAAGGCAGTTTGATGGTAGACCTGTGCCTCCAAAAACAAATGAATAGACCAGTGCCTGCAAAAATAAATGGGTAGACCAATGTCTGCAAAAATACACGAGTAGACCGGTGCCTGCAAAAATAAATGGGTAGACCAGTGCCTACAAAAATAAAAGGGCAGACTGGTACAGCTCTGCAAGCAGTTAAAATCCTGGTAGACCAGTACCTCTGCTAAATCCTAAAGAATTGTCACATGGCCATCAAGCCATGCCCACAAAATAAGCCACGCCCACAGAACCAGTAGTAAAACAATTTAGAACCCACCCCTGACCACCAGCCTGTGGCACTGCTGAGGTATTATGGAAGACCAGGATGCTTCAATAGCGGCCTTCAAGTCTTCTGCATTGTTCGGTCTCATGTCTCTCATCTTTCTCTTGGCAATGCCCCATAGATTCTCTATGGAGTTCAGGTCAGGCGAGTTTGCTGGCCAATCAAGCACAGTAATCCCATGGTCATTGAACCAGGTTTTGGTACTTTTGGCAGTGTGGGTAGGTGCCAAGTCCCGCTGGAAAATGAAGTTAGCATACCTATAAAGCTCGTCTGTGGAAGGAAGCATGAAGTGTTCCAAAATCTCCTGGTAAACGGCTGCGTTGACCCTGTACTTAATGAAGCACAGTGGACTAACACCAGCAGATGACATGGGTCCCCAAATCAACACAGACTGTGGAAACTTCACACTGGACTTCAAGCATTTTGCAGTGTGTGTCTCTCCATTCTTCCTCCAGACTCTGGGTCCTTGGTTTCCAAATGAGATGCAAAAGTTGCTCTCATCAGAAAAGAGGACTTTGGACCACTGAGCAACAGACCAGTTCTTTTTGTCTTTAGCCCAGGTAAGACGCTCTGACGTTGTTTGTTGTTCAGGAGCAGCTTGACAAGAGGAATACGACATTTGAAGCCCATGTCCAGGATCTATCTGTGTGTGGTGGCTCTTGATGCACTGACTCCAGCCTCAGTCCACTCCTTGTGAAAGTCCCCAACACTTTTGAATGGCCTTTTCCTGACAATCCTCTCCAGGCTGCAGTCATCCCTGCTGCTTGTGCACCTTTTTCTTCCACACTTTTCCCTTCCACATAATTTTCTATTAATGTGCTTTGATACAGCACTTTGGGAACATCCAACTTCTTTTGCAATTACCTTTTGAGGCTTTCCCTTCTTATGGAGGGTGTCAGTGATGGTTTTCTGCACAACTGTCAGGTCAGCAGTCTTTCCCATGATTGTGATTCCTACTGAACCAGACTGAGAGACCATTTAAAGGCTCAAGAACCCTTTGCAGGTGTTATGGCTTAATTAGCTGATTAGAGTGGGACACTTTGAGCCTAGAATATTGAACCTTTTCACAATATTCTAATTTTCTGAGATTGTGAATTTGGAGTTTTCATGAGTTGTAAGCCATAATCATCAAAATTATGACAAATCAAGGCTTGAATTATCTCGCTTTGCATGTAATGAGTCTATCTCATATATTAGTTTCACCTTTTAAGTTGCATTACTGAAATAAATGAACTTTTGCACGATATTCTAATTTTTTGAGTTTTACCTGTAGTATTTATAAGATGACAGAATAACACCATTTTAAAATATATACTATATTTTGAATTTTATGTACATGTGCTTTCTTAGAAATCAGTGGGTTTTACTTCTGAGAAAACATGTATCAGATTCTATTAGGTAACAATGTTTATAACCTATAACCAACAAATTGGGAGTAGACATCACATGATTCTTACATGATAACATTTAGATAACGTTTTTATACATTTTAAAAATAAAAACTTGCTGTGAACTTGGACTTTGAATTTAAATTTAAATGAACAGATCTATGTTTGTCTATACAAGCCAATCAGACAACCCAAATTATAATCACGATTTAATCCAAATGAGGTTCCAGTGATAAGCATTCAGCGACATTGTAATGGCAGAGCCCTTGATCACTGCTGAGAAAAAATGGACATTGACGGAAAAGATAATACTCCAAGGAAAATAATTATACCCCCAACTGAACATAACAGACCATTCTCAGAAAAAGAGCAGCTCTTATATGAGTTGCCAGAGAAGGGAAAGTCTCTGAATTCATACATAAGAGATGACTTTATACTTTATATTTGTTTGGTTTATTTCAGATCTTCAAACTGAACATTTACGATGTGGAGGTTCCCTGGAACAAAAATGGGGGTAAAACTGCTTTCACATTGGCTAAGATCAGCTATGAATGCAGAGTATGATACAGAGTAAATACCAAAAGAACTTCAAAAATAAGATACTGCAGTACATACTCCAGATACCATGGCAACTGCACAATTCCAGCACCAATCATAATGGTGCATCAAAATATCCCTCCCAGATACAGTGGGGCAAAAAAGTATTTAGTCAGCCACCAATTGTGCAAGTTCTCCCACTTAAAAAGATGAGAGAGGCCTGTAATTGACATCATAGGTAGACCTCAACTATGAGAGACAAAACGAGAAAACAAATCCAGACAATCACATTGTCTGATTTGGAAATTTATTTATTTATTTTATTTATTTGTTTAGATTTGTATACCGCCCTTCTCCTTGCGGACTCAGGGCGGTGAACAGCCAAATAAAATAGTACACAAAAGTTAAACAATTTCTTTTAAAAAGCATATAACTTTGGCTAAAAATTAAAACCATTAACCATTAAATATTTAAAATACCCAACCCTATAATACAGATCTTAAAAATTCAGCGGGGTCAGGCTAGACCAGCAAGCTGAAAGAGATGAGTTTTCAGGGCCCGACGAAAAGTCCGGAGGTCAGCAATAATAAGGAAATAATCTATTTTGCAAATTATGGTGGAAAATAAGTATTTGGTCAATATCAAAAGTTATCTCAATACTTTGTTATATATCCTTTGTTGGCAATGACAGAGGTCAAGCGTTTTCTGTAAGTCTTCACAAGGTTGGCACACATTGTTGCTGGTACTTTGGCCCATTCCTCCATGCAGATCTCCTCTAGAGCAGTGATGTTTTGGGGCTGTCGCTAGGCAACATGGACTTTCAACTCCCTCCAAACGTTTTCTATGGGGTTGAGATCTGGAGACTGGCTAGGCCACTCCAGGACCTTGAAATGCTTCTTACGAAGCCACTCCTTCATTGCCCAGGCAGTGTGTTTGGGATCACTGTCATGCTGAAAGACCCAGACATGTTTCATCTTCAATGCCCTTGCTTTGCACTCAAAATCTCACAATACATGGCCCCATTCATTCTTTCCTGTACACGGATTAGTCGTCCTGGTCCCTTTGCAGAGAAACAGACCCAAAGCATGATGTTGTCACCCCCATGCTTCACAGTAGGTATGGTGTTCTTTGGATGCAACTCAGCATTCTTTCTCCTCCAAACACGCGAGTTGTGTTTCTACCTAACAGTTCTACTTTGGTTTCATCTGACCATATGACATTCTCCAAAACCTCTTCTGGATCATCCAAATGCTCTCTAGCAAACTACAGACAGGTCCGGTCATGTATTGGCTTAAGCAGGGGGACACATCTGGCACTGCAGGATCTGAGTCCCTGGCAGTGTAGTGTGTTACTGATGGTAGTCTTTGTTATTTTGGTTCCAACTCTCTGCAGATCATTCACTATGTCCCACCGTGTGGTTCTGGGATTTTTGCTCACTGTTCTTGTGATCATTTTGACCCCACAGGTGACATCTTGCATGGAGCCCCAGATCGAGGGATCAGTAGTCTTGTATGTCTTCCATTTTCTAATTATTGCTCCCATAATTCATTTCTTCACACCAAGCTGCTTGCCTATTGCGGATTCAGTCTTCCCAGCGTGGTCTAGGTCTATAATTTTGTTTTTGGTGTCCTTTGACAGCTCTTTGGTCTTCACCATAGTGGAGTTTAGAGTGTGACTATTTGAGGTTGTGGACAGGTGTCTTTTATATTGATAACAAGTTCAAATAGGTGCCGTTAATACAGGTAATGAGTAGAGGACAAGGAACCTCTTAAAGAAGAAGTTACAGGTCTGTGAGCCAGAAATCTTGCTTGTTTGTAAGTGACCAAATACTTATTTTCCACGATAATTTAAAATAAATTATTCCAAATCAGACAATATGATTGTCTGGATTTGTTTTCTCATTTTGTCTCTCATAGTTGACGTCTACCTATGATGACAATTACAGGCCTTTCTCACCTTTTTAAGTGGGAGAACTTGCTTAATTGGTGGCTGACTAAATACTTTTTTGCCCCACTGTATGTGGAAGGAGAAGGCCAAGAAAGGCCATTAAATATGGTTAGGATGAGGAATGACATTTTCCCTATAGTCACAGTAGTTGTTACTGTTACTGTTATTATTGGGATTACATAACATGCTAAGCAATGATTCATATCAATAGAGAAGGCCTTCTATCTGACATTAATTAATAGGAATTGAAACATTGTCCTCTGTCCAGTCATACAGGATGGGCAGAAACTAAAGATATAATCCCTCAAACAGCCTGGACCTACATCATGAAGGGCTTCATAAATTGTAACCAGAACCTTGAGTTTCACCTGGAAGCTTTCAGCAGCCCATTAAGCAGAGATCCCACATAGACATGTTTCAGCATCATTGCTGCTGCATTCTGGATCACCTGTAGCTTCCAAGTATCCTCAAGACTGATGTTAAGTGGAACATGCTGCATATTGCAATAGTCTACACCAATCATAGCTAACTCCATGCAATAGGCAAAATCAGGAAGGAGAGTTGTGTTGTGTAGATCAGTGCTTGGGTTCATCTTCCCAAAGAAAATCAAGAGTTAAAATCCCCCTCCTAGATTGTGTCCCCCTTATTTAAAGCTATGAATGGTTATTTCAGTGAACAAAGGTCTTTTTTTAGAAGAGATATCCAAATTTCTATTCTGTAATTATCTCTACATATTCCTCCTAATTGTTGATTTCTTTTAATATTAAAACATAAGCTTAGAGAATGCTCTGTTAAAATTGAAAGTATTTCAACTTCCTACTATCATTTTAATACTAATGTTAGATTCCTAAAAACTCATTCATAAAGGATTTCTGGAATAAATCCCATAAATAAATGCATGATGTAGGGCCAGGTCTACATTTTGAGGGCCTTGCACTGCAGAATTCTAAAATTAATTAATGAGAACTGAAGTATTAAATTAATTACTTAATGTACCAGATTCAGTCGCCATTGGTCATTTTGATGCTTTCAAATCTAGTTGTGTTATGAAGTAATAGACATGTGATTCTTGGTTATAAAGAATCAAGAGAATAATAAATAAAGATAAAAGGGATGATTCATAGGTATAGTTTTTTTCTTGTGTAAAAGGGAGTGTTATTTACTTTCCAAACAGGAAACTTGCAGTGAATTCCTGGATATGTGATACTGTAATTCTGTAATCATGGCACGAGACCAGAAAACAATTGACATATGTCATTGAATTGGAGCTGCCATTTTTCATTTCTGTAGTTTACAAATATTAATTAAAAAAATACTATAGCTGATTTTATGTAGGTTAGTACATAATATTTACCCCCCCAAGAACCTCATGATTAAAGACCTTCTAGCAACGTAACCAGCATCCTGTCTTAATTAATTAAAATTAATTAATTAATTTTAATTAATTAAAATTAATTCACTATTTCACTATTACTCATTGTTTTATGAAAATCCAACTCATAAAACTCATTGTTTTATGCAAACTCAACTATTTCTTCAAGATAGTGCTGTCTCGTTTTCTCAAGCCATCATTGCAGTAACTTTAATCCATAAATAATAGGGGATACTTAATAAGAGAGCCAATTGAACATAGTGATTAAGGCTAGAAACCAGGAGACCATGAGTTCCAGTTCTGCCTTAGGCACGAAGCCAATTGGGTAACTTTGGAACAGTTCCTCTCTCTCAGCCTTTGGAGGCATGCAATGGCAAACTACTTCATCTAAATCTTTTCAAAACCAGGTAGTTGCCAGGGGTCAAAAATTACCTCAAAGGTAGAAAACCCACACACCTTGATCCAAGCCATAAATAATATTTAACCCAAACTTCAATTTCTAATTTATCAGAATGGCTCTTTTAAGCAATGTCATTAAGCAATGACATGTAGAGAATCTAGCAAAGGAAGATCTTTGTTTTGCAGGAATATGGAAGATTTTGTCAGGCTCTGCCCTAATCAAGAGACCTTGAAGTTACCTTCATTTCTATTCTGGTTTCATTCTGCCTTTTAAAGCAAAACCTTGTGAACAGTAAGTCAGCTGGGTTTAGGATTACCCCATTCTTTTTTTTTTCAACAACTGCCAATACAGTCTTTTTAAACTACCTTTCTAAGAATACCAGTTGCATGTTTATATATTGCTGCTCACTTGGTTTTATTTTATGTATGTATGTTAAGCTTATATTTGTCGTAAGTGAAGGATTGCTTGCAGTGGATCAGTGGCTGAGCAAACAAGTTATTATTTTTTTATTAAGTAGGGGGGAAAAGAGAGAAATACATAAACACATATCAAAGGCAGAAGGCAAGAGTTTCCACTGTCTACTTCATTATTTGAAATTCCCGTGGAAGTTTTGGCCGACAAGATCTGAAAAGATAAACAGATAATAGGGATCAAAATTCAAGGACAGGAATGCAAGATGATATGTTGTGCTGACAGTGTAGTACTAATAATTATGCAACCAGAAAGGTCTATGTAACAGTTGATGAAAGTAATCAAAGATTTTGTGTGCTTTTCTCCATACAAAAAATCAACAAAAATAAAACAGATAATAACAAGGCATTTAACTCCTGAAGAAAAATATTTTATAGGGAAAAAAAGCTTATTTGTGGAATAACAAAAGATCCAGTTAAATATTTAAGACTTTACCTGAGAGGGTGCAATAAAAATATATTTCAAAACAATTACAATGAATTATGGAAAGAAAGAAAGCAAGACCTGGAAAAGCTTTACACTTTTCTGTCTAGGACTTATCATGACAATAAAAATGAATGCATTATCCAATATAAATCTTGTATTTCAAATGGCACCAGTTCAGATTTCAGGAAGCAAGTTATTACATACCTATGACCCAAGAGCTGCAGTCTCTGTAATAGGGCTTGGATGAGGCCACAAAAATCTGGACCGGCCCTTCTCTGCCTCTGTCAGTGAATTTCATGATCTCCTCACATCAGAAGATGTAGGGGTCGCCTAATAATCTTAAAATCAAAACAATGTCATAGCTTTTTCTTCTGTGTTTTCCCTTCTTGCTTTCCCAGTTGATACACCAGCTAGTGCACTAGTACACAAACTTCATATGTTTATCACTGGATCCTCAGGCCAGATGGCAAAGCCATGGTTTCAGACTCTTCCTGAAGGCCAGCAAGATCAAAGCCAAATCTAACTTCAGGGCGAATGATGTTCCAAAGGGCAGCTGCCAGGGCAGAAAAGGGTCTACGGACTCTATTCCTGGATCCTGTCAGTTGTCATTTCTTCTTGGATTGGACCTGCAATCCAAAAAGAATTTAGACCTTCCTGCTAAACCTGATGGAGCTGATATGATTGGGATGCAGTGCCTCAAATATTTACTAGTAACATGCCCCCAAAATGGGAGGGGGATCTGTTTTGTACACCTGTGTTGGCACACGGCAAGAAACCCACTAACTTCTCACCTGTAAAGGAGATAGGAGAAAAATTGCACTTTCAGACTATAAGATTCTGTTAACGTGTGGCTGACCAATCTTTCAAGTCTCATGCTCTCTTCCAAAGAGAAGAATTTTAAGGGGGGGGGGGGGCTGTTATCTACTGAGCTGGCAGCAGTGTTGTACAATACCAGCAACAAATAGATGTACAGATGACCAATTTACAGAATGCCATGATAAAAACTAATGCAACAGCAGGGACAGAATTTTCCTCAGCCTGCAGCAGCACAACAAATTGCGGTTCTACTAATGCTCCTGTATTGCCATGTGACCTTGCTGGAGAAGTTAACTGAGGATCCATTCTGAGCACCTTTCTCTGCCCATTATGCATTTGTGGGCTAAGCCCACTATAATTTGAGTATTCTCCGACAGCATCTCTCTTCCTCGTTTCTCAAGGTCTTTGTCACATGCCATTATCTCAGGAAATTGTCTCAGCCTAGGATAGCAAAATGACACTTTCTAAAAACTTGTTGAGAAACCTATAGAAACCTACAGGCAGTCTCCTGGGGTCAGCACTGACTCAAAGGGACCAAAAAAAATCCCCAGGTTTTCCTGAAATTAGAGTTTTGCCCTTCACTGTATGGGACATACTATAAACACATCTGCTCATCTGCTTCTGTCCATGAAATGCCTTTCAGATATTCCAACTCTGCATTCTAAAAGAAATTATGAAAGCAATGGAATTAGAGTTTGTATTGCATTGACCTCAATGATTCTTTGTGTGTTTGGGTATCTGACTTCGTACATCATTCAACAATAACCCATGGTAACCCATAGTTTATGGTTTAACCACATTATAGTTAGCCTACCATAACAAATGAAACAATGATTCAGTGTGTGTACCCAGTACTGAACTAAATCAGCAAAGATAACAGGCCCTTGTTCATATTTAGGCAGCTATTACACAATTAACAAATATATTCTAAAAATTTTCAAAACTTTGAAATCTTTAAAGGACCATATAGCACTGTGTTATTTAATCCAGTGTCTTTGTTGATTTTAAGAGTGTGTATCATCCCCAGCTAGCTTAAGTTTCCTCATACTAAGGCATGTCTGTCACAAGTTTTACTGGAGTTAGCGAGCCTGAACCGAGTATAATGTGTTTGTCTCCTTAGAAACTGTATAATTTTTGAAAAGACCTGCTGATAAGAATGTGTAACACTTTGTTTGCTGTTCATTTGTTCAAGGGAATGAAAGGATTCTCAGCATATTTCCATTACAATTCCTATTTTGGTTGCCTCTCTGAGTCTTCTAGCTTTTTCTGCTTTTGAATGGTATGCTCTAGTGGTTTATTACAGAATACAAGGCAGATTATTTTACATTATTTTACATTCTAACAGCAATGAAGTTCTTTTTGCATATTAAATGATGTTAGCAAGCAGAGCAACGCAGAGCAAAATAAAGCAGCCTATATCGGCAGATTTCAGCAATGCATTGGGGGAACGGAATAGGGAAAAAGATAGAAAATACAATCATTTGTGAGAAAAGAGGATATTCCAGGAGACAAAGTGCTTATTTCTGTTTGTGAAATACAGAAGGATCTACCATGTGTGTTGTACTCTGGTGTGACTTTGTTCTTGTAAAGAGGGGATGAGATTTTAATCCCTAACCCTAAATTGAACTACCTAAAGTATTTAGCTGGGCTCTCCCTTGAGTGAATGTTCCTCTGCAAAAGGAGAAAGATTTTTTCCCCCAGGCTTAAAAAGAATCAGAAAGACCTTTTTGCAGAAATCTGAGCTGCAGAAATCCAATGGTTGCTAGAGGGCAGCAAAGTACTGTTTGTATTTTTTTCTTTATTTTTTTATTAGTTGATAATCCGGCGTTGCTGGGGTTCTGCCTTTGAGGTGATTATCTGATTAGCAGGCACCCCCTCCGAAAACTTTCCCTCTTTGCTTGAAGCTGAGGGCCTAGGGTGTTGTTGTTTTTAAGGACCAATCCCAGTTACCAGAGGGAGCCCCCTTGTTGTGTACTGTGAAGCCATTACCATGGCAATTCCACTGTGCTGTACAGTAGAAGCCATTTTAAGGCACAACAGGCTGTATCTTAATAGAACTTGAATCCAAAATGCACACTATCACTGTCAAAAGTACTGTGATTTGACACTATAGATATAATTCATTCCTTTTCATTTCAGCAGCCCAGGCGTTCCAGAGTTATGCTGGAACACACACAGAGACACAGACACACACACATGGAGGGGTGTTAGGGGTGTCTTACCACCACAGTATTTTTTTCCAGCGGGTAAGTCATCTGTGGACCAAGTTTGGTTGAAATTGTTCTAAGTGTTCCAGAGTTATGCTGGAACGAATACACACACACACACACTTTTATATATAGATAGATTTTTTTGGTACTATTTATGTTTTAATTGTAGGACACGCAGAGACATAAACATGAGATGGCAGTTATATAAGTTCTTTTTTTCCCCCTTTCATTTAATTCTGTCTGATTCTCAGAGACTGCTTAGATAAGTCTTTGCAGTTTTCTTGGCAAGGTTTCTCAGATGTGGTTTGCCCTCCTTTCTAGGAGGAGAGGCCAGTAATTTGGGCCAGTGACTGAGAGTCAGTTACTGGCCCAAGGTCAACCACTTGGCTTTATGCCCAAGGAAGCATTAGAACTTACAATCTCCTGGTTTTTAGCCCAATGTTCATATAAGCTTCAACACTCTGTGATAAATATAATATAATAGTCTATGGCAGTATGAAATCATTTCAATTTGTATCTTTCTTATCTTATCCTTCTTTTTTAGCCTTGAATGAAAGCAGTAATGAAGAGTTTTGGTTGAATATATATTTCCTATTTCCTTCACCCATTTACACAAAGAGCAAAACTTAAGAAATCACTGGTTATGTTCATGATATGCATAATAATAATAATAATAATAATAATAATAATAATAATAATAATAATAATAATAATAATAGGCAGTTTATGGCTTAACATGTCTGAATAAACTCATTTGCTGATTGGCAGTTCCTTCAATCCTTTCCCTCATTTGTCCTGGTTAGTTTATTTGTAAGCCATTTACTGTGTTTTCCCCAAAATAAGACCCTGTCTTATATTTTTTGAACCCTGAAATAAGCGCTTGGGCTTATTATCAGGGGATGTCTTATTTTGGGGAAAACGGGGTGTCGGGTTCCAAACAAAAGAAAAAGAAAGAAACACAGCCAAACACAAACTTGGTTTGTTGTTGCCTGCTTTACTTCTTTTTTGGCACGCACTGACAGTCACAAAAGGAACTTCTTGTTAGGGCTAACCGCCCGTGCTCCCCACCACCTTTTAAACTATAAGCACCACCCACCCACTCACTCACGTGCACAACCCCTTCCCATATGACCCTGAAATGAGCATGGGATAATATAGTTGAAGAAGTCAGCATCCACCTCAAGTCCAGCCTTTCTTTTCCTCCTACGCCGCTGCCAGTATGTTTTTAAGGAGGACTGGTCCTTCTCTTCCTTCGCTCCCAGTCAGCCTTTACTGCCAGTCAGTCTTTACAGGAGGACCCTTCCTGGCCAGTCATCCAGGACATTCCAAGGACACGCAGGGAGAGCGGTGGCTGCCTCCCCTCTGAGTGGCAGCTCTGGGCTGGCCGGCCGGCATGCCGAAGCTGACACAGGGTAGCAGATCCTAGATTTGGCTGATTCTGTTTTTGGCTGGATGGTTAAAACCAAACTCAGACTTAAATACAAATCACCTTTTTCTGTCTCTTCAGGAAACACCCTGCATGTGTTTCATTATGAACAAGGGACCAATGTGAAAATCAGGCATATTGTTGAACTTGATTAGCAAATTAGACCCTACAGGATGGTGTCGGCAGAGTAGTGATGTCCCTAATTCGTGCTAATTATTGTCCTCATTTTTTCTGTTTTTCTGCATGCTTGGTTGTCCTTTTTGACTCCCATCTAAAGAAAGACCACAAATTAGCAAGATTTACGCAACATAGCAAACTAAAATGTGCTTGCTAGCGTATACATAGATAAACAGGTAGTATAAACCAGACCATTGGGTTTCTTTGGTTAACCAAACTTTGGTTTTCTGTGGATTACCATTTATGTCAGCAGAAAGGAATGCATGTTGTCTTTTAACTTTGGCAATGCTAGTTTCTACCCCTGCTGTGTCATTCTGTATTTTGTGTTGTAAACAAAACAAATTAGCAGCAAACAAATAAAAGGGCTATAATGTAGCGTTTGTCATAGAGGAACCCAATCAAAATAACTCTAACCACCCCCCCTTTTAAAAAAAGTTGCTTACTGATGAATATTGCATACTTTCTAATTACTGTGCAAATACAGCCTTGTAAGTGTACTCTCCCTCTGGAATGTGTGTCAGCAGGCACCTGCTCTGAGGGCATGAGTCATGTAGAATTTAAGTGGTACAGGGCTGGGCTAGTGATTAAAAGTAACTCAGTAGTCTGTTTGTTCTACATCATATTTGTAATCTTTAGAACTTTGTACACCTGCAGTAGATTCCTGTCACTTTACAATTAGGTCTGTCACAGAAGACGGAAGAAATTCCTCTCTATCGCAATCTTACGTACTAGGTAGAAGTCTGTTGTTTGCTAAGCTGAGACTTCTAACTTTGGTTTGTTGAAAAGGTCATGGTGGCTTGTTTTAAATGGAATGCTGTGCCAAAATGAGTAGGTTTACCCATCACAATAAGCTCTAAGCAAACAATCCATTTTATGGTGGAATATTACATGGGAAGCAGCACCAGAGATCATGTTTAGTATGTAATCTTGAAAATCCATAAATAAAAATATGGATTCAAACATCAGCAACCAAGCAGTTATATTCCTCATGTTGAGTGAAACAAAGACACATTTCCAAAATGTGCTTCTTGGAACTGCCTAAAACATACTATGAAACTAGAACACTCTGATATATTGTGACATAGCAGTTAAAGTTTTAAATCCCAGAGATTTTATATTCTGTAGTGCACTTGCACTGCAGTGGTCTTTCTCTGCAATTTGCACACGCTCATGTGATGTGCTACTGCAAGCCTTCTCAACCTGCTCACACCTGCATAGTGCCACAGCTCCTCTTCCCCAACCCACATGCACTCAATGCAGCATACCGCCCCCCTCTATAATACTCAATCACTCTTCAGCTTGTTTGCAAGCTGCCCAGGGCTTGCAACTTCCATCCTGCTTCCCAAGTGACTTCACTGGCAGGAAGTAGCAAGTCATAATCATATGAGATCCCCTCCCTTAACAATCCACAATTCTAGCTTAATGATGGAAACTGGGATTGCTGTTGCTAAACAATGCAATCATTTGACATTGCACACTCTATGATCACATGCTTAATGACAGAAGTTCTGGTCCCAATTGCTGTCATAACTCAAGGACTACCTATAGTAAATGAATGGTCTTCTATACTAACTGCTGCTTAAATTGCAATTGATCAAATATATGCAGCAGTAGTTTAATATGGAAAAAGACAATGAGGTAATCTCATTCCAGCATTCATATCTGGAGATAAATGTATCTGTTTTATCATTTTTATTAGCAGTGTGGTTTAACAATTAACAGATAGGACTATGACTGGAGAAATCTTAAGTTCAAGTGCACCCTTGGCTATAAAAGCTGGGTGACTTTGGACTTTGAGTTGGACTCTCAGTCCAATCTGCATTGCACAGGATTTTTGTGGGAAAAATGGAAGTGCATATTCTGGATATGCCTTGAGTTCCTGAAGAAAGTAGGAAACAAACCCAATAACAAGCGTCTTCTATTTTTCACTTTGTTACCCCTTGTTCTGTCTTCCATACTTGAATAACAAAGAGAGAGATTGTAGTTGTACAAAATTTTGCAATGTTACACATTCATCAAAAAACGACTGTATATGCCAAGTGCTTTGTTTCAGCTAGACATTAAATGACTCTTAAGTGGAGGAAATTTGTCCTAGCCTACTCCCAGATTCCTTTTCAATTAAATTGGGGTTTGTGGAAATCACTCAGTCAAGTTCTTCATAATGTGGAAAGGACCATTATTGTTCTATAAAGCTGCAATTTTAAAGGTGCAGAAGCAATGAAAAACAAAATGGTATGTAATATAAAATAACCAGTTTCAAAAGAGCACAGTTTTAGTTTCAATCTTCATGCTGAATTATATTTCATTTGGAGTCAAAAATAGAAAATGTACATATGGTAAAATGTAGTTATCATATATAAAGAAACCCTAGCTGTGTGATACTAAAGGAGCATCGTTATCTGCATTCCTGAAGTTGCCATAAATATACTGTGGCATAATTTCTATTACCCTGATGGCTAAGCAATAATCTGCTTCAGAAACAAGGTTTCTGAGTGATCTTCTTTCTGAAGCTTTAGTGAGACAGAAGTTAAGGAATTTATTCTGTATCTATCAATTACATTCTCTTATGTGGGGTGGAGCTGGAGCAAAGGGAAAAAAATGAAGTTTTGATTTATGGGTTATATCATTTCTCAGATCTGTATGAGAGAATGAAAGGCTATCTACCTCTTCTTTTCCAGGAGATGATAATTTGGTTTCTCTTGATTACTTACCTTTTCATTTGCATTTGTCCTTTCTCTCATACTTGTTCTCATTGGGTTTTTTCTCCTCATATACTTATTTGCTCTCTATTCATCTTTGTTGTCTTGCTTGCTTCCCTAGGCTCAACTGCTCTCTTGCTCAGTCACCACACCTGTGCCCTGTCTCACCTTCACCATCTCACTCTAAATACTGAAGTTGTAGACAAAGCTTGGCAGATAGATTCTCTGCTTCTTCTGCCATTTTCTCCCTTACCTCTGACAATCTAGCTCAGTGATGGCTAACCTTTTCCAGACTGAGTGCCCAAAGCGTGTGCCCGACCCCCAAAATGCAATGTGTGTGCGGGGCCTGCAAATGCACCCTGTGCCCCCCACACATGCATGTGTGGGCCCCTGCACGTGCCCCACACACACATGCACACGTGCCCCACACACATACCCTGCCCCCTGTGCTTGCGCAGCAGAGACCCGAAGACCAGCTGGCCGGCCGGAAGTGTGCGCACATGTGCAGCAGAGCTGAACTGGGGTGACACTTCATGTGCCATCAGAGAGGGTGCTGCGTGCCACTTCTGGCACACGTGCCATAGGTTCAACTTCACGGATCTAGCTCATCCTGTCCGTCAGTTCTGCTTCCACAATGGCAATCAACTCCTGGCCACTTTACAAAAAGAATTAAACCCCAAAAACATTTACATTATTATAGGTATCACCCCACTCTCCCTCCCTCTCCCCCCTTCTCCCTTTCTTTCTCCCCACTCTCTCTTTCTCGCTTCATCTATCATGTATCTATCATCTATCTCATTTGTGTAGCCTTATACAGTGATTGATTTAATGAAATCAACTATCAAATGAGAAGAGAAGCTGTAAATTTGCATAGGAATCCCATTCTCTTCAGGAAATTATTGTCTCCTGCAGCAATGGAAAGGGTGTGACATCTCTCTGACAACACTATAGAAATTCTTTTGATACTGCTTCATCTCCACAAATAAAGTTTTCCCAAGAAGAACCTGAAGACATACTAAGGCAGTTAACTTTGGCATCCAGGAAGTTTTGCAGTCTAAAGGAGACTGGGAGACCAACACAATGGCTCATAAACTTCCCATCCTCCATCACAAGTCCTGGTATTTTCTTGACTCTATCTCTATTTGTTTAAACAGGCTTTTTAGCAGGGATGAAATCCAGCAGGTTCTGGCAGGTTCTGGAGAACTGGTAGCGGAAATTTTGAGTACTTCGGAGAACCGGGAGCAGAAATTTTGAGTAGTTTGGAGAACCAGCAAATAGCACCTCTGGCTGGTCCCAGAGTGAGGTGGGAATGGGGATTTTGCAATATCCTTCCCCCAGGAGTGGGGAGGGAATGGGGATTTTGCAATATCCTTCCCCCAGGAGTGGGAGGGAATGGGGATTTTGCAGCATTCTTCCCCTGCCATGGCCACCAAGCCATGGCCACCATGCCCACCAAGCCACACCCACAGAACCGGTAGTAAACAAATTTGAATTTCACAACTACTTTTTAGTTCTCATCTCCAACATAGAGAGGGAAGCAGTCTTCACAGAAGCCAGGCAACTGGTCATTTCTGTAGACTGGAAGGGGCAAACCTGTAACATTCTAAAGCAATCCCATCAGGGGTGAAATGCTCCTGGTTCGGACTAGATCACACGATCCAGTAGCGATGGCAGTGGGTGGTTCGGAGAACCGGTAGCAAAAATCCTTGCCCCCCCCCATGCCCAGCTGAGCCATATGATCATTAGAGGCTTTTTAAAAAAAAACTTTTCAAAGCATTTTTTTCTGCAACCTCTTGGCCGAAGAGGTGATATCACCTCTTGGCCGAAGAGGTGATAAAAAAAATGCTTTGAAAAGTCTCTGACGATCCCAGCTGAGTTGCCTGATTGGCAGAGAATATTTTTTAAAAAGCCTCTCTGATGATCCCAGCTGAGTTGCCTGATTGGCAGACAGGATCCCAACTGAGTTGCCTGATCGTCAGAGAGGTATTTTTTAAAAAATACCTCTCTGCCGATCAGGCAACTCAGCTGGGATCGTCAGAGAGGTATTTTTTTAAAAGCCTCTCTGACGATTCCAGCTGAGTTGCCAGATCGACAGAAGCTTTTCAAAGTATTAGAAAAAACTGCTTTGAAAAGTTTTTTTTAAAAAAAGTTAGCCATGCCCACCCAGTCACATTACCCCCCACACACCAAGCCACGCCCACAGAACCGGGACTAACAAATTTTACATTTCACCCCTGAATCCCATCCCTTAACATCTTCATCATCAGCATAGTGGATGAATTCTCCTCCATTGCAAGACTCCTAAGTCTTTTATTGGGAAAGGGGGAAAGATACTACTTTTAAGCCAAAGCAGGTTAAAAATTAAAGTAAGCTTTATCCACAATACTCTGTGGATGAGACTAAGATAGCTTCATGAGGTCATGTACTTTAATGTTAGAGTGAAGATATTCTATTTCACAATTACAGGGACATAAGGATCAGTCAAAATTGTCTGTGAAAGTTTCTTGGTGTATTGTGTTTTTGGCAAAGGCATTGATAGTACATGAAAAATCAAGTTTCTCTTGAGTCAAGGTCAGCTCCTGCTGATTAAATGGATATTCCATATTATTTTCTTGGCACTGAATGTGGAAGTGATTTGCAGCTGTTTTCTTCCAGTACATGTTTTTAGCTTCCCAGTCTATCCTATATCTCTGGTCTCCTATTCCAATACTAACCAAATGCCACTCCTGCTTAGCTTTTTAGAGATCAGTCAAGATCGGCTATGTAACACTGAAAGAAAGAAAGTGAAAAAAGGAGAGTCTTGATATTTTTAAAATGGAACATTACTGATTAGATGGGATTTCTAATGGATGGAGCTGAAAACTGAGGATACTCATATGATCCTCATATGATGTAGTCATATGTACATTTGATGAATTGAAGCCAAAGCTGTGCAAGTGCACCGAATCAGAGTGTCAATTAGTGTTTTAATTAGTGTCAATTAAAATAATAAATGGTTGTCTGAATGGATTTCTCTAAACCATAGATCAAACTGGTTTTGTCCAAGTTCAGATACGACAGCAAAGCAGTTACTTGCAGGGTAGAAGCAAAACTTTCTAATCTGATCACTGTATTATTGGATGAAGGACCAGATGGGAAAGTTCATGAGTCTGATACTTATTGGCATCTTATAGTATGTAATTTTATTCTCTTTTTTCCTTTTTAAAATATTTTTATCGAAATGCCATATTAAAGCTGCTTTAACCACTCTGATTAGAGCTGAAAGAAATATTTTGGAACTGGTTGAGGGGAGATGTTGACACTTAGTCTGTGCACGTCAATTGCCTTGGTAATTTAAATTTGTGTTTGTGTGTATGATTCATATTCCAGTTAGGCCTTTGTATACTGGCAGATGAATAAATGTAGATTGTTTTCAATAATCTCCCCTTCCAAGTTAGTTCTGAGATGATAATTATAATGATAAGAGTCACATTCTATTATATGGGTGGCCATATACATTTGAATAATAAATAAATAAAATTATTCTGACAATTAACGTTAGACAAAACACTTCTTAAAAATGAAATAGAAACTTTGAGAAACAAAATAGTTTGAATCATGTTTTGTTTAATTACATATGCAATGATTTATAATCTTGTAAATTGCCACAGTCAAATTTGCTTTTGTTTTCTCACTGTAACAACAAACCTATCTTGCTTTGGGTTTTACTGTCTCTGATACTGTTCTATCTTTCTCTGTCTTGGAATTGGTAGTTTTTAATAGTTTCTTTAAAAATCCCTTTATAGGAATGTGTTATTGTATTTTACTGAAATGATCTTTGATTTGCCTTATTTGTACTGTTTTGCAGGTTCATTCTATTTGCTCCAAAATTTTTGTCAGTTGGGTTTCTTTTTTGCAGTTTAGGACACTTTCTCAATATTTTTAATTAGGAGAACATGGGTATTGCATTATTGCATTAAATATCCATATAGAGCAGTGACAGTTTATCTGCCAGTATCTCATATCTCTATTTGTGTATGTGTGAGTGAGTAAGCCACATACGTAAGCCTAGCTGGATGGTTTAAATTTTACTAAAAACCACAATCTTGAATCCAAAGAAGTCTAGAGTAAAAAAGCACTTTTGTAAAAGTGCAGATTTCCTCCAATTTACATGTTATACTGCACATATACATATATCCCACCACAACTCTATGTAATTTTCAGACAATTTAATTAATATGTAGAAATGCTTTGGGGACTTGTCTGTCTGGAAGCTGAAGGAGGAAGCTCAGGAACCATGGAAACCAAACAACCTTAGAGGAGGAGTTCTTTATCATTTCTGGATTACTATCTCTTCCTACAGATTTTTAAATTAGATCAAATATAAAGATGTCTTCAAGTCAAGCTTGACTTCAGTGCAGTCTTCTTGGCAGCACTACAGAAGTGGTTTGCTGTTGTTTTCTTTCAAGCTGGTTTGCTGTTCTTATCTGGCTTTCCAGATTGACCAACAGAGAAAAGATTAAATGAAATATTTTCCTTCCTTAAATAATGTATTATAGCCAAGAAGTCCTTGATGGTCTCTGAGCTTGGTTGTGTGCTTGCAGGCATTTCATTACCTGACAAGATAACATCTTCAGCATGTTTGCAAGCAAACAGCCAAGCTCAGAGGCCACCAAAGATTCATAGTTCAACTCTCAGCTACCTATATTGTGTTCTATTGATGCTAGTGGCTAATAAAGAAATTGCAATTGAATAGCTAAAACAAATATTTCGTTCCTTATAAATACTAATTACAGACACATATTTTGAAATAGTTTTAACTTGTAATACAATGCACTATCTTCTCCAATCCACTGACTATAGAATGCATATTACACAGATAAGGTATTTGTATGTCAAAAATTAATAAAAGAAATACCATTTGCATGAAAGAAAGATAACCTATTGTTTGTTGACTTGCAGTACTGCATTCTAACCACTGTGCCATGCCGGCTCTTATTTTCTTATTTTCTTATGAATATAAACTGCTTCCAGCCTAGCATACTAGATAGTCAGTTCACATCCCCATGTAGTAAAGATGCTTTAGGTGAGGGATGTCAAACTCGATTTCATTGAGGGCTGCATCAGGGTTGTGTTTGACCTGGGGGGGGGGCATGGCCATGGTGGGTGTGGCCAGATTGACTTCACTCATATCAGGGGCACATGTGGTGGCCCAGGAGGGGCCGGAGAGATCCACTTTTGCTAGCAGTTTGTTTTGTGAGCAATCTGCCAGTGAAAATGAAGCTGGGGAGTGTGCGCTCTATTTTCAGCTGTGACAACCTCCTTCAGCCCTCTGCCAATGAAAAGGGCCACTGCACATGGCCCTCCCGAGCTCTGCTTTTGCTGACAGAGGCACCGTGGACCAGTCCGTCACTGTTTCCAGGATGGCCCCATGGGCCAGATCAAAGCACTCCGCAGGCCGGATTTGGCCCATGGGCCATGAGTTTGACACCCCTGCTTTAAGTCAATAAGAGAGACAAAAAACTCAGGGTAGTGGACATGGCAGTGCTTGCAGACAACAGAGTAGAAGAGAAAGAACTGGAAAATAACAAAGCACCTTAGATCAGAGGTCCCCAACCCCAGGCCATGGCCCACTATGGGACTGTAGCCTATTCAAAACCAGGACACATGAGTACTGGGCTAGTGTGCACATGTGTGTGCAGCTCAATTTATATGAGTGGCGGGCCACTGCTAGTGCAGCTGAGTTCCTCTTCCCCCACCACTGCACTGCCAAGCTGCAAAAGTTGGGGACTGCTGTCATAGATAACTAACAAATATCTGCAAACAGAAATAGAGTGATTGTGACAAAAGAAAGCAAAGATAGTGCCAAAGTAACAGTTATCTTGGATGCAATCCCAAAACAACTGGAGCAGCATTTGAACACCACCATCATTGACAAATTCACCATCTGTTAATGGCAAAAGGCAGCTTTACTCAGAACAGCTTAGTTTGATGGTATTAGATGCCTCTAACACCATCAAACATCAACACCTATCTATCCCAGGTCCTTAGGAAAGACTTGATAGATGGATAAAAATGCTAAATCTAGTCTGACTGTGCAACAAGCCATAATAATAATTATAACTCTCTCTAGTAACCATCTAGAGATTGTGAGAGAACTCTGCATTTGTTGCAGATCAGGTGACTTTTGTGGTCCATCCAGATCATTATATCTTGGATTTTCTTCTTATTAACTTATTAATTAGAATGGAGTACTGCAGGCTACTTCTGACTGCTGACTGCAATTTGGCAGTTCAAATCTCACAAGGCTCAGGACTGACTCAGCCTTCCATCCTTTCAAGTTGGATAAAATGAGGACCCAAATTGTTGGGGGCAATATGCTGATTCTGTAAATTGCTTAGAGAGGGCTATAAAGCACTGTAAAGCAGTATATAACTCTAAGTGCTATTGTTATTAATAACTGACTGGGATCTGGGAAACCTTGTAACCAATTTTCTTGAAAAAATATTTTCTTTTCTTCATCTAATAATGTTTGATTTTCTACATGTCTTATGAGATTGGGTTATTTACCTACAAAAAAAAAAGAATCATTTAGCTATCAGCCCTCTATACCAGTGATGGGTTCCTCCCAGTTTGGCCCAGTTCTCCCAAGCCGGTAGCGGTGACGATATGACATCACCAAACCGGTTCTGCCCATCCGCCCCCGTGCCCCCCCACTTCCCGCGTTATTCTTACCTTTTATTTGGCCCCACCTCCAATCTGTTGCTGCCTCCTGAGTCCCAGCTGATAGCTAGAGGGAAAAAAACTGTTTAAACTCTTGCCCCGGGGCTTCAAAGGGCCACCCTACAGCTGATCAGTGTTAAAAGAAAACAAATGAGTAGATTGGTGCCTGCAAAAATACATGAGTAGATCAGTGCCTGCAAAAATAAATGGGTAGACCAGTGCCTGCAAAAATACATGAGTAGATCAGTGCCTGCAAAAATAAATGGGTAGATCAGTGCCTGCAAAAATACATGAGTAGATCAGTGCCTGCAAAAAATAAATGGGTAGACCAGTGCCTGCAAAAAATAAATGGATAGATGGGTACAGCTCTGCAAGCAGTTAAAAGCCTGGTAGATGAGTACCTCTGATAAATCCTAAATAATTGCCACATGACCATCAAGCCCACAAAATAATCCACACCCAGAGAACCAGTAGTAAAAAAATTTAGAATCCACCCCTGCACTATACCAATTGGTAGAATTATTGAACTTAGTTTGATTTTTGACCTTTTAATTATCAGAAAAGTATCATAGGCTGTGAGATCTTCCACTTTCTCCCATACCAGAGTAGGATTGATACAGAGTGTAGGATTGGAAAGTATATGAGGTGAAGCCTTTCAGCAGACTATCATAGCTGTGGTACTCTGATTTAGTGATCTTCAGAAAACTTCTTTGCAACATAAAACACATGGCATAAGGATAGACATAAATGTGTTTCTTTTGCAAAAGCATCCAAATGTTGATAGCGTCTGGAATTCTCTTTGTTTTGTTCAGCTTGGAGATCTTTTTAATGAAAGTTCACTGTAAGTAAAATTTCAACTGTTTAGGTAAGTATGACAAACCAAATTTGTGGTCACCTACTTTGCCAATAAGCAAACTGAGAGACAAAACTATATGATGCCCCATGCTGCAGTTAGCATGGATTAATTGCTCACACTTATTTATTGTTTATTTATTGGTTCGATTTATATGCCGTCCTTCTCCGGAGACTCAGGGTGGCTTACAATACGTTAAGCAATAGCCTTCATACTTTGTATATACCTGCTTAGTAGGGCTTTTGCCCCCGCCCCCCAGCAGTGTTCTTTTTTTATATACAAAATCAGTTTATTATCCCCACAATCCGGGTCCTTATTTTACTTACCTCAGAAGGATGGAAGGCTGAGTCAACCATGAGCCTGTTGAGATTTGAACTCGCAGTAATTGCAGGCAGCTGGCAGCTAAGTGGCAATTAACAGCACTTTAGTCCGCTGCGCCACCAAGGCTTATTTACATCTATTGAATGTATCTGGTTGAATACCAAAACCTAATCAATGTGAAATTTAGCATGTGATGTAGGCTTCCCGTACTAAATACATTTTTATTTTCCTTAAAGCTATGATTTATAGCAGAAATAATACTAAATTTATAGCCTGAAATAATACTAAATTGTATATTAAGCAAGATAAGTTTTCATCATTGTTGACCTCAAATCCAATAACAAATACTTTATTTGCTGGTAAGTCTTGAAGAAAAAATTACAATCAATCCGAAGTCCTAATCCTCTCTCCACATTTTATTTCACATATTGCTTAATAGCTAATTTATAATCTAAGAAAATAACATAAGGCTGAGAAAGTTCTCCAGATCATTCTTGAATTGTTCAGTGATCACTAAGTAACAGACTAGCATATTAATTTGGCAATGCTGGAACTTTAGGACACAATATATTCTTTAAAATATTGTAATAAAAATACTCCCTTTTTACGATTATGTAATAGTTCAGGATAGACTTGGGGCAACTGGATGGAGCTGAATGTTTACTAGCCGGATGCCCTTCCTGATGCCATGTGGAGTTCACAGCAGATATTTTTTCTTTGTGCCCTAGAAGAGAAACTGTTGCTCGTTAGGCTTGAACTCTCAACCTTCTGACTAGGGATGTGACCATCTTCACCACTAGGCCAGCATGGCACTCCTTTAAAAAAATTACAATGAAGAGGCCAAAACAAACAACAACAACAACAACAACAACCCACCCTGAGTTAGAAGTGATAACTATTTCACAACTGCCATTACAAAATTAACAAATTTCATGAAGGGAAGAATCTTTGAAGCATTTTGGATGACTAACAAATTTAAATAATTAAAGAAATAATAATAATTCCTTAGAACAGATAAAATACTGCTACCGTGCCTTTAAAACCATCAAACAACATCTGCCTAGAGATCTGCCTACCTCAGGTCCTTGGGAAGGATTTAATAGGGCGATAAAAAAAATGCCAGATCCAGTCTAAACATCTGGCTAAACATGAAATATTTTGAATTTACCCTAATTGTACCAATCTCTCTCACACACAAATGCACCAAGAAGGCTTGCTTGGAACTGCCTATATTTTTAGGCATTACATTAATAATTTTAGGCCTTGATTAGCCCTTGAATTATTAAGTTTTCACAAGTCTTAGAATGTGAAGCTATATGCTGCTGCTTCTTCTTCTTCTTCTTCTTCTTCTTCTTCTTCTTCTTCTTCTTCTTCTTCTTCTTCTTCTTCTTCTTCTTCTTCTTCTTCTTCTTCTTCTTCTTCTTCTTCTTCTTCTTCTTCTTCTCTCCATAATATCAAGCAACTCCAAGAGTTTTGATGCATTGTAGTGCATGTTACAGCTGTTATCTATTATAGTTAATTTTAAAATCAATTCTTCAGTCCTGTAAAGTACTGTAAGGTGTTTCTTATATATACTTTGGTGGAAATGAATGGACTACTAAATGTAACAAATATCTGTAATTGGAGATCAAAGTGAATATAAATTTTGAGAAATTGTTTAAAATCACTTATATATTCTTGGAGTGGATCAACTAGTAAAATATTTCACAAATCATCAGTTTATCTTGTTGGAAGAAATATCCTTCTGGGTTCAGCTTCAAGTGGGGAAAAAGACACTGGAAACATGGAGGCTGCTTGGAAATATGGTTTAATGGTAGACAGGATCACATGGTTTGAGTTCCTAAGCAGAAAAGGGGAGAGATGCTGAGAGTTCCCGGATTTTATCCTGATTGGTTGTCAGACTCCCAGGGGGTGGGTGTCTTAGCTAGCCTTGCTGGCTGATGTAATCTTCCCAGGTGCCATGTGATGAGTTTCTGTTCCTAGATGGGTCCTATTGTGTTGCAGGTGATGGTCCATTGAGAAAGGTGGGGGGGATTGGGTTTCTGCTTCTGGCCCATTGACAAATGTGCGGGGGAGACAGGAACCTGCTTTTTCTTTAAAACATGTTCCTCCATTTCTCACCCAGGGAAATATAATATTCTGCCGTTTTAATATTCCCTAAAATATTTCATTCTAGGAGAGGGGTGAGTGCTAGTCCTACAATCTAATTCAAGGACATTCATTCTGCTATATTTGTAAATAGGTTAGATATTGTGCTTAATTTTCTTTGCTGAACTCTTTAAGAGAGAGTAGAGTAGTATATAGATTCTGCATTCTGCCAGTCGCTCTGAATCTGACTTGACACTAGTAAGAGCTCATATTAAGACTTACTTAGTGGCAATAAAAGCGGCGAAATCTAATTATTTCGCCGCTCTTATCGCGTCATCAGATAATCGCCCAGTCACCCTGTTTAGGGTGACCCGCTCCCTCCTCCATCTGGGAGTGCGGGAGGATCCTTTGCAGGGACGTGCTGAGGACTTTGTTCAATATCTGGATGATAAAATAATTCAGATTCGGGATGATTTGGCCGCTGACTGGGTTAGTTCAGGCGAGGTGACTGAGCCCGGTCTTGAGAGTGTTATCTGGGCTGAGTTCGATCCTGTGGCTCCCGAGGACGTGGACAGGATTCTGGGAAGACTGAATGCCACCACATGTTTATTGGACCCGTGTCCCTCCTGGTTGGTGCTGGCCTCCCGGGAGGTTACACAAGGCTGGCTCCAGGAGATTATAAACGCTTCTTTGAGTGAGGGTGCCCTACCGACCGCTTTGAAGGAGGCGGTGGTGAGGCCCCTCCTCAAGAAGCCTTCCCTGGACCCAGCTGTTTTGGCAAATTATCATCCAGTCTCCAACCTTCCCTTTCTAGCGAAGGTTGTTGAGAGTGTGGTGGTGTGGCAGCTCCCCCGGTACCTGGATGAAGCTGTCTATTTAGACCCACTCCAGTCCGGCTTCAGGTCTGGTTACAGCACTGAAACGGCATTGGTCGCGTTGGTGGATGATCTCTGGAGGGCCCGGGGTAGGGGGTACTCCTCTATCCTGGTGGTGTTAGACCTCTCAGCGGCTTTTGATACCATCGACCATGGTATCATGTTGCGCCGGTTGGAGGGATTGGGGGTGGGGGGCACCGTTTTATGGTGGTTCTCCTCCTACCTTTCCGACCGGTCGCAATCTGTGTTGACAGGGGGGCAGCGGTCGACCCCAAGGCGCCTAGTGTGTGGGGTGCCACAAGGGTCGGTCCTCTCACCCCTTCTGTTCAACATTTATGTAAAGCCGCTGGGTGAGATCATCCGTGGTTTTGGGGTGGAATTCCATCAGTACGCTGATGATACTCAGCTGTACATCTCCATCCCAGACCACCCCAACGATGCCGTGGAAGTGATGTCCCAGTGCCTTGAAGCTGTGCGGGTCTGGATGGGGAGAAACAGGCTTCGACTCAACCCCTCCAAGACCGAGTGGCTGTGGCTGCCGGCGTCCCGATATAGCCAACTGACTCCATTGTTGGTTATTGGGGGCGAATCATTGGCCCCCACGGAAAGGGTGCACAACTTGGGCGTCCTCCTGGATCCACGGCTGTCTTTAGAGGATCATACGACAGCTGTGGCCAGGGGGACTTTCTATCAGGTTCGCCTGATACACCAGTTACGGCCCTTTCTAGACTCCCTACGCACAGTCACTCAGGCGCTCGTCACGTCTCGCTTGGACTACTGCAATGCTCTCTACATGGGGCTCCCCTTGGGATGCACCGGGAGGCTCCAGCTGGTACAGAATGCGGCCGCACGGGGGATTATGGGAGCGACAGGGCGCTCCCACGTGACACCTCTCCTGCGTGAGCTGCATTGGTTGCTGGTTGACTTCTGGGTGCGTTTCAAGATGTTGGTAATCACCTTTAAAGCGCTCCATGGCTTAGGACCAGGGTACTTACGGGACCGTCTTCTGCCACCAATTGCCTCCCACCGGCCGGTTCGCTCCCACAGAGGGCCTCCTCAGGATGCTGTCAGCCAGACAATGCCGGCTGGCGACCCCCAGGGGGAGAGCATTCTCTGTGGTAGCCCCCACCTCTGGAACGATCTTCCTCCAGAACTGAGAACAATTGCCGACCTCCGGACTTTTCGTCGGGCTCTGAAGACTTATCTCTTTCAACTTGCTGGACTTGCCTGATCCCTTCTACTTTTTAAAATTTTTAGAGTTTTATTCTGTTTTAAATTCTCAGCCTAATTTATATTTGTTTTTAGTATGATTTTAACTTTTTTGTATTGGTTTTTTAGCTGGCTGTTCACCGCTGAGTCTGTCAGGAGAAGGGCGGTATATAAATCTAATTAATAAATAAATAATAAATAAATAAAAGACCAGAAGGAAAAAGTGCAAAATTTTGTATGGATTAAGCCTTTTTTTTAAATACCTTTGTCTCATTGTTATACTCAACTCTAGAATTTTTAAATATATGAATATTTCTTTGACATCCCATGAATGAAAAATGATCCCTATTCTAGATTCAGATGTTGTTGTGCTTTCCCTCTGAAGATTTGACAAGACTGCCACCCTGTGGTTTCATGGTTAAATACTGACATTTCTTTTTCTATTTCTAGCTGTAGAGTACAAACATCAAGTTAATTAGAAATGCAAAAGAATTAGTGGCAACAAACCTAATTTAGCATATGTATTAGCATGTCTAAATTAACTATCTAGTAATAATTATCAATTCAAAAAATATTTCAATAAACTGAAAAGCATTTGTATTTCTCTCTCTCTCTCGTGTACTTTTCTTTGTTTGGATTCTTGGCAACTGCCTGGATAAGTCCCTGCAGTTTTCTTGGTAATATTTTTCAAAATAGATTTGCCTTTCTGGGTTGAAGGAGAGTGACTGGCCAAAGTCATTTACCAAATGACCTTGGTTTTTTATCTGAAATGGAATTCATTGATTGCAGTGACCTCATTTGGACAAAGCTTAAGCGGAATAATGATTGTGTGTTTTGATAACTTCTATTTCTGAACCTTTGTGTAATGTTTGTGTAATAATATATTAGCACAAAACAAACCTGTAGTGAATATAGAGGGTATAGTATAGAATATACTATACTATATTAGGGTATAGTATATTATATATACTATACCCTGATGTCAAAAACCTGCTGTTAAGAACACCAGTAATTTTCTAGTATTCCAGAATCACAAAGTACATCATGTTATTCGGACTGATTCATGATTTTAAAGGACAACAGCAAACCTATCAGCAAGCATTGGTATTATCTCCCAAGTGGCACAACTATTTTTTTTTCAATACGTCTGTATCAGATACAACATTTTTTGCATGTTAGACTACCTCTCCACCCCCCCCCCACTCCCCGAGACATGGATACACACAAAACATTGGTTTTCTCTGGACATTTAGATATTTGATTTTTGTTTCATTCTTTTAACGAAGTGTATTTTCCCACTAAATGTTGCCTATTGCTTTTATTAGAGACACCTGCATTTAAAGCCCACTTCCCTACACATTTGAGATTAATGGTTTGATGTAGGCAATGGTTAAACCATTTTCATTTTATTGTCAAGTAAATGAGAATAAACTTGGCTTGAAGGACTCCATTTTGGTGATAATGGAATTTAGGATAGCTCTGCGCTGTGCTTTTCTCTGCCTTTTTCTGTGTTCAAATGTGATGTTTGATAATATTGACTATCTTAAGTAGATAGGTTGACCAGGATTTATGATGCTTTGCTTGCAATGGGGAAAAAAATCATCATACAATATAGGCTTCACATCAGTTCCCTTCTCAACTCAACATTATTCTGTATGACCAGGGGTGGGTTCTACTTACCTTTACTACTGGTTTGCAATGGGGCCACGTGCGCATGCTTCTGCACATGCGCAGAAGCTTCCTGATGACTTTGGGGTCAGTAGGCGGAGCCTCCTGCCGGTTTTATTATCGGTTTTATAGAACCGGTCCAAACCAGGGGCAAGCCACCACTGTGTATGACACAGAAAACCTCCCAGTAAAACTTACTGAATTACTCCATTCCAAAGCATGAAATAGTGCATAATAGACAGATTGTAAAGGTAGTAATTGAACTTGCATGAAAAAAAATTTCTGGATAAATGTTTATTTAAAGCAAGAAAACTGAGAAATACTGGTTCTCTTTTTTGTTATTAGTGTGCTACTTATTTGTGAAATAAAATGTTCATGCTATTTTCACAACTCTTTTTCTGAAGAGCTTCGCAACCACCTGTCTCCCTTATTCTTACTTATACAGCGTACACGTTATTGGTGGCACCTGAACCAAACATCAGCATGAAGTGTGATCCTGCTGAGAACAATTCATAAGCAATTTTGAGGCAGTGAAGTGAATACACCTATCCTGCTCCGGTATGTGTTTCATTGACTTGTAGTACTCTGCTCCAATCTGATAGAAACATTGCTGTTCTACAGGAAGCAAGCACTATTACCAGGTTGCCCTCAACTTAAGTCCGCAATTGAGCCCAACATTTGTCATCTCACTTTTTTTTCCCAGTTTTGCCCCATTTTACAACATTTCTTGCCACAGTTGTTAAGTGAATTACTGCATTTGTAATCTAGCTGTTAAGTGAATCTGGCTTCCCAGCTGACTTTGTTGTCAGAAGGTCGCAAAAGATGATCACATGACCTCAGGACACTGCAACCGCCATAAATATGAGTCAGTTGCCAAACGTCAGAATTTTGATCACATGATGATGGGGATGCTGCAATGGTCAGAAGTGTGGAAAAACGGTCATAATTCACTTTTTCACTGCCACTGTAACTTCGAATGGTCACTAGACGAACTGTTGTAAGTCAAGGAGTACCTTTACTTGTTCGGTTCATATTGGTATGCCAGTGGCAAGCACAAAAGTCTCCCATTCATTGCTGCTTTCAGAAATGAACTTCAGGTACAGATAGTCCTTGATTTACAACCCCAAGGGTTTGAATTTTCCAATGCTAATTGAATTGTGCAGGCGTAATGTACAATTCTATCACTTAGCAACAGCCACCCTTGCAGTCTCAGTTGTTGTTAACTGAATTCACTGGAGGTTGGGCAAGGCAAATTTCTGTTCAGCTTCCCATTACCAAAATCAGTGGGGAAATGGCAGGCAGGCAGGCAGGTAAGTGGCTGCTGCGAGGTGGGAGAAGGAGAGGGTATGCGGGATGTGGAGGAATTGGGAGAGAGAAATGGGGGTGTTCAGCAGTGTGTGAGAGACACCCTGTAAGTCAGAAAGGGGATCTGTTACACAGAGGTCTTTGTGGTTTGATGTGGATGTGCACAGGTGCACAGCAATAAGAAGTGCTTTGTGGGACAGAAAGGATGTGCAATGGTGCTGTGCAGGTCTGGGAGAGTGCAGCATTGCTTGACTGTGTGAAAGAGGTACCACGTAAGTTGGGCATGTTCACACTGGTGCAAGGCAGTGCACCAGAGGCATCACACAACTTGGGTTAGAGGATGTGCAAGATTGGGGAGGATTCATGTGGTGCACAGGCTGCATGAGAGATGCCACCTGGGGTAGGAAGTCATGTGGGGGTGTACAAGAAGTGCTATGTGGGTCAAGGCAGGGCTGTGGCAATGCAAGACAGTGTGCCACGGGGATTGGAGAGGGTGTGCAGGGATAGGGCGTAAGTTGGTGAGTGTGCAGGAGGATGTGTGAATGGACAAGAAGGTGTAAGCACAGAGGAGCTGGGAAAGAGCGTGTAGGTGGAAGAAATTTATCCCAATGACCTCTGACCTTCCTTGCCAGCCAGTGAAACCAGAAGGGAAGGTTGCAAATAGCAATCATACCCAGGGTGCTTAGCAGCTGTAACTGCAAATAGGTTGACCGGTGCCCAGATCAAGATCACATGACCATGTAACTCTGAGTCAGAACCACCATTCTTTCAGCACCATCGTAACTTTGAACAATCACTGAATGAATGGTTGTAAGTCAAGGACTATCTGTAAGCAGAAATAGCATTGTAATCGTTTTCAGTTTTTATATAGTTTTACTTATCTCCCCCATTTGGGTTACCAATGAGTAACAGTGTTTGACAGATGGCTTCACACTCTGTGCTTACAATGATCCTGCCTTTAAAGGAAATGCAATTAAGATCATTGAATGGTTGTATTTGGGTAGGTACATTCTGAAATCCCACATCTTTGCATAATAGAACTGAAATTTGAAGCCGATTTAAAGGGCTCTAAGCAGTATCATTTCCAGTTTGCTTGCATGCTTCTTTATATGAAGTAATTCGTCAGCATTCATCTGTGAGTTAAACTGTTTTTGTTTCTACTCTATGGAGAAAAGAAATGTTTTCATTAAAGCACAATTTTAAGAATTAGTTTTTAAATCATGAATAATACTTGAATTTAATTCTACATTAGTCAGGCACCATCTTAATTATTCTATCTGTTCTAGGAACCACGCTTTTAAGTACAATTCAGAGGGGTTGCACCAGGTTCAGAGAAGGTGATGGGGATGATCAGTGTAGTAGCAACCAAGAGATACGGAAGGAATGGGAATGTTTTTGGAGTGATATAGCACTCTTCAAGAACCTGAAAAAATGCCGAAGAAGAAAATCAAGACTTCTTGTCTATAATTGCAGGATGTCAGAAATGGAATAATTGTTCTATGTTAAAGAAAGGCAGATTCCATATTGTATATCGACATTCTGTAGAACTTAGTAGTTCTATAATCAAAGCAATTATTTAGAAGTGAGTTGGGCTTTCTTTCATAGACTGCATCAGATAGAGATTAGATAGTAATCTGCTGGGGATGAATTAATTTGAATTCTTGCACTGACTAAAGGGTTGAAATTAATGACCTTAATGTGTGAGTGTTTTGTGTGTGTGTGTGTGTGTGTGTACACAGACACATATGGCACATGATAACTCTCTGTTGTACAGTGTTGTTCTAATGTTCTTATTTTTAATTGCCAATGGTCTTTTTAAAACATTTTGCCATACATGTGGAAAATCATTTTAATTAAACGAAACAATTATTTTGAATTAAAATAACATATGCTCCCAATTTTCCCTATAGCTGCCATGCATTGTTCTCTATTGCACCTATGCAACATTCAGCATTTTAATGTAGTTCTCAGTAATTTATAGATTCTTTTCCTATTATGCTTCTCGTTTGCTTCTAAAACAGAAGACATTAAATTTACAGGGGTTTTAGAGACTTTATTTATGTATAAACAATTTAAACACTTTGCCATAAATTATCTTTGCCTGTCTCTATTCTTTGCTTAGCAGCAAATTAAAATTAATATAAAAACTCAATGAACAATTCATACATGTATAATACAAAAAAGTTTTGTACCAAAGTTCTTATTAGACTCGTTTTTTATTTTTATTTTTTTTTTCCTTTTTCTTAGTGACCATAATGTGATTGTCTCAGTTTCTTGACCAAACAAACACACTAATATTTTTTTCTTTTTAAAATCTGAAACAGTGATTGTGCCTTCTGGCTGATGTATGTACAGGGTGATCTGAATTGGTGCCCATTTGCAACAGTGTTAACACAATGCCCACAGCTCTACCAGAACTGACCAACAAACTACTGAATCTAAACAGACTACACCCTGCAACTGTGTTACTGTCCACAATGGAATCTTCAAAGACAAACAGAGTATGAAATTTATCAGTAGTGATTTATAGCCACAATTTCAAATTGAACTTTACACTCTGCCCTCTTTGAATAAGTTAACCTTAGACCAGACAAAAACAGGGTCAGAGTGCAAGTTCAGATTTATATTCCTTAATATATTTCTGTTCCTATTTCCAGTGCTCTGTTGCTCCTGTTCTCCTTTCTTCCAGTTGCTACACACAAATCACCCCAGAAGTCATGTATTAAATGCACCTGTATTTTGCTTTTAAATGAAAAACCTCGAGAATGTTTTATCAAACAAGCAGCCTGAAGAATTTTCCCATCAGCTGACTTAGTGGATGGTGGGTGGCCCTCTTGGATTTCTTGAATGTTTGCTCACATGTGAATGGAGTGAGGTAATATAAGATGAGGCCTTCTTTTTCAATCTTTTTTTTTTTTTGTTGTGAAATTATTATTATTATTTTTCTTTAGACCCACAACAAGTGGGTAATATTTATGGGGTACTTTTGAACTTAAGTGACTTAAAAGTGTTCAGTCTGGCTTTAGTCCACTTCAGGATGTAGTTCTTAATCCCTTGAACAGCAGCATTTGACTCAAAAAATGTGAGCTCTCTTGCCACTCCTTATCCCAAAGCAGCTCAGCCGAATGCCCCCGATGGTCTTCATCTCCTTAGGAGAGGAGATAACAGTTGTAACTACTGATTCATCCAGGCAAGAATGACAGCAGATTAATTGGTTACCTCTTTCCCATTTCGTTCTGTCTTAAGAACTGGATGTTGCTGCTACTGTCTGCCAGCTCTGGATACTGCTCTACTGGGAGCACATAGTATCCTTCATACCCTTGGACTCTCCCTGTGCTCAAAAGCTGCTGCTTCTCTCCTTCAGTCCACAGGCGGCTCCCCTCTTTGCCATCCCGTGCCTTCTGTTGCTCTTTGGCCCAGGCTGACCCCAAAGCCCGCTGCCGAGCTTGGTCCAGAACTCTAGCCTTTTCTTCATCCAGAGTGTCTGGGGTCAGACCATAACGTATGTTAATCAGTAAGGTGGAATATTGGAATTCAACATTGGTAAACCTTCGAGTCCTTCCATTGATTAAGAGGGTTGGTTGGGACACTGTAACATTGACTCCGCTATCCAATACTTTGCGTCCACTTGTCATGGCCAGGGTGACAAGATCACCATCAGAGGAGCCAATCTTGACGAAATAATGGGTGTCTTTCCCCTCAATGCTATAGTGCATTTTGTCCAAGTAGTAAGCATTATTAAGCACTGATGCAATTTTTCGGCTATCTTCCGTTGCAGTGCTTGAAATGCCAGTGGTTACCTTGCCTTCCTTCACAGCAAACATGATTCCCTTACCTATAATCGGAGTAGTGGTTGCAAACCAGTGACCTGCTTTCTCTCTACGACTGGCATGTAATTTTTTTGATATGACTTGTCCCTCAAGGGCCATGAAGGCTTGGTTGTGCCTCTCTGTGGTTTGCTGTACACCGGTAATTAACTAAAAAAAAAATGGAAAAGACATTATTGATAAATAGAGATGATGATTTTGCAGCACTGTTATTGCCCCTTACTGTACTGATATAAAGAGACAAACATTGTCTGCTATCTTAAGAGGTGAAATGCTATAGGAGCAATTAATTGGGGAGTAGCTAAGGTAATATTTCAAATGTAAATATGAAAAGATATGATGCTGGAATTCTAAACAAAAGTTACAAAAAAAATCTATCCAGCTGATTCAATCCAATGCATCAGTGTTTCACTAGTTTTACTCTTATCAGCTGTGCTTGTTATTGTTAACTTTACAAAACAATACAGCCAAGCAAAGCATTCAAATATCCCTTTCACAAAAAGCATTGGCACAATCAGTGCATTCTTCTAATTCTCCTGATGTTAAGGAATGGATACAAGATAGCAATAGCACTTAGACTTATATACCACTTTCCAGTGCTTTACAAGCCCTCTCTAAGCGGTTTACAGAGTCAGCCTATTGCCCCAACAATCTGGGTCATCATTTTACCGACTTCGGAAGGAAGGAAGGCTGAGTCAATCTTGAGCCTGGTGAGATTTGAACTGCCAAATTGCAGACAGCCGGCAGTCAGCAGAAGTAGCCTGCAGTACTGCACTCTAACCACTGCACCACTACGGTTCCTGGTGTGTTTGTTATCATATCTTGAAATGTCTTTAAATTTTACAAAATTTAAAAAATGTCTATGAAAATTGCAAAGCACCCCTAGATTGCAACCCCAAAATGTAACGCTAAAGAAAGCTATGTAGCTACAGGAAGTTGCTGCTTACCTGCCCATGTTCACATGCCTGTGATTCCGATAATTCATAAGAAGGTGGTACGAAGTACATTTTTGCTCTTGGGAAACCAGGTATAATGTTGCTGAGTTGAAAGCCAAACATCACTAGCCAGCTTTTCACATCTAAGAATTAAAATAAGCACATTTAGGAAAGGTGAAGATGGCTGATACACAGTAACTAGAATTGAATCTGAGCCTACTTATTAAAGCCAGGATAGGATCTGAAGCATTTTTCTTGACAATTTGAATAATAAAAATGTTCCAAAAAGTCAAATGATAGATATTGCATCATTGCTACAAAGAAGCAAGAGCATTTGTAGGAGAAGCTTTTCTGAGTTTTGGCAAGTAAAATGCTTAGAATGCTTTTTAACTAGAAAATCATCATAAAAGAAAGAAAAAAGTATGCTATAGTATTACCGCCACCAATAAATATCTAAAATAATATTTATTGCACCCTAGTATCTATGATACAGTACAGGTAGTCCTCGACTTACGACCACAGTTGAGCCCAACGTTTCTGTTGCTAAGTGAAATGTTTGTTAACTGAGTTTTGCCTCGTTTTATGACTGTTATTGCCACAGTTGTTAAGTGAATCACTGCAGTTATTAAATTAGGAAGATTGTTGTTAAATGAATCTGGCTTCCCATTGTCTTTGATTGTCAGAAGTTTGCAAAAGGTGATCACATGACCCTGGGATATTGAACTTGTCGTAAATATGAGTCAGTTACCAAGTGTCTGAATTTTGACCATGTGACTGGTGATGCTGCAACCGTTGTAATAGTGAAAAATGGTCATAAGTCACTCTTTTCCATGACATTGTAACTTTGAACAGACACTAAATGAACTGTTGTCAGCCGAGGACTACCTGTATTACCTTTCAATTTTTTTTTAAAGCTTAGCTATTCTAATAGGAAATAAAAGGAAGGAAGGAGAACAGCACAGCCTGTTTCAGGATTCATGTTCTACTTTGCATAAGGAAAGGAAGAATTTCCTTCCCAGGAAAAAGGGTGTGAGGTGTCACCAGGGACTGGATATGGAAGGCCATGGCAAAAGGAGGAGAAAAAGCAAGAAGGCAAGATTAATAATTTGGGGTCAAGGAAACAGTAATTTTATAGAAAACTATTAGTTAGGAAAACATGTTGACCAACTAACTATCCAAGCCTGATTCTCTCTGTGGATGTTTGGACCGTCAGTTTCCACAATTTTCAGCCAGGATGGTCAAAATGGATGTTAAGTGCAGTTTGTTCTTCTTTGGGGAAGCATCAGTTAAAAACATTTGTTGGACAGATTTTTTTAAATTCTTTTCATTCCAGCCATTTTTACACAATATTTCTATTGCAGCTGCCTCATTATATGCTGATAGAATTTGATTCAAAGGCTTTTGGGATACCTACCTACCTACCTACCTACCAGTGGTGGGTTGCTCCCGGTTCGGACCGGTTCCATAGTACCGTAGTAAAACTGGTGGGAGGCTCTGCCCACTGACCCTGACATCATCGGAACACTTCTGCGCATGCACGCGGCCCCGCTGTGAACCGGTAGTAAAGGTAGGTAGAACCCACATCTGCTACCCACCTACCTACCTATCTCTGAGTAAATATGCCGGGACATGCTATCAATTCATCATTTATCTATCCTCTCTTAGAAGATTATATCCTAGACATCATGGATGATATTCATGGCTTAGGCCTGGGGTACTTGCAGGACCATCTCCTGCCACTCTCCTACCGTCTTGTGTGCTTTCACAGAGTTGGCCTCCTCAGTGTGCCATCAGCCAAACAATGTCAGCTGGCGGCTCCCAGGAGGAGAGTGTTCTCTGTGGGAGCCCCGACCTTCTGGAATGCTTTGCCCACTGACCTCAAGACAGCCCCCGACCTCCTTTCTTTCCGTCGCACGCTGAAGACGTGGCTCTTCCGCAAAATAAACTGATCCGTCATGGGTTTACACTGTTATAATTTTAATTTGTTTTTAATTGGGTTGTTGATTTTAATTTTATTGTGATTTGTATTGTAAATTGTCATTTCTGTAAGCCGCCCTGAGTCCCTTGGGAGAACAGCAGCATATAAATCACAATAATAAATAAATAAATAATAAAGATTAAAGATTTCCCCAACTCCAATAATTTATGTTTTAACTTTCTTGAAATATAATTCATTTTGCCTAACATTTAAAGTTTTTGTAAATTACAGTTAGCTGCATGAATGGGAATATTTCTTTTTCTTAAAAAATATATGTGACATTACCACATTCTGTTCTAAAAAAGGTTTTATTGACTAGCTGTTAATTTCTTTTCTTTGGAGACACTCATAAATAACTTAGCACTAAGTGGCGAATTAATACCAACAGAGTAGAATATTTACGTGACATGTGGAAGGAAATATTATTTTACATTTTAAGAAAGCCTCCCCCATTTTGGCACGACAGCTGGCATTTGGAAATTAGCGTCCATATGTACTCGTATTAAAGTAAAAGAATATTATCTATTTATAAATAATTAAAATGGAAATATTTCAATAAATTATTCACTCTTGCAAGATTTCAGATGAAAATATGTGAGATCTCAGATATGAGCTTGTAAAACAAAATTAGTCCATTTTAAACTTGTTTAACAAGGATTAGGGGACTCGAGGTTAAACAACGAAAAAACAGTTGCAAGAATTGAATATGTCTAGTTTCATGAAAAGAAGGACTAGGGGTGATATGATAGCAGTTTTCCAATATTTAAGGGGTTGCAACTAGGGGGCAACCTATTGTTCCTGAAAACAAGACCCAATGGATGAAAATTAATCAAGGAGAGAACCAACCTAGATCTTAGGAGAAATTTTCTGACAGTTAATCAGTGAAATGACTTGCTTCCACAATTTGTGGGCGCTGCAACACTGGAGATTTTTAAGAAGAGATTGGACAACTATTTGTCTGAAATGGTATAGGGTTTCCTGCTTGAGCAGTGCATTGGAGTAGAAGACCTCTAAGGTCCCTCCCAACTCTGTTAACCAGTTTTTGGGTAGGGAAATGGCCATACCTAAAAGAATTTCTGGACTATGCAATAACTACACTGGCCTTGAGTGAGTTTCAATGCAGATCAAAGGCACCCTTTTCCTACCAATACTGATTCTTACTGGCTTGATTTGATCCCTGTTCTGCTTTAGGATGTGGATAAATTTCATTCTCATTACAGTCAGTCTATTATTAGGAGCCTGATTAGTTTCTCTTTCCTTCATCATTTTGTTTGCACATAAAGTCCCAGCAACCACTCTAACAAGGATTTGGAACCCTAACACCATAGTAACATAAAAACTTGTATATTTATATATATATAAATATATTATATATATATATATATATATATATATATATATATATATATATATATATATATATATATATATATATATATATAGGTTTTTTGTTATTCAGGTTTTCTTCCGTGTAAAATTGGAAGTGTCTTGGTGACGTTTCGACGAAGTCTCATTCGTCATCTTCAAGCTGGTGTTTTCGGCTTCGTGCTTCTAGGAGCACTTGCCAGGTTTTTCTTACGTAACCAAGATTTTTCTTCAGCCCTAGCTTAGTGAAGTCACATTCACTAGATTCTGGGCTTTTTTTCTTTTTTTCCTTCTGGTAGCCAGCAAGCCCTATGCTGCCTAGTGAGAGACTTATATAGATCTATTTCTGGCTTGTTAGCCATCATCAGTAAGCCACACCCACATCTCATGTATCCTCCCTGTAAAGGTACAATATCTATTTTCTTACTTTTCATAGGTTTTATGTGTGTTTTTCTTTTAGCCAGATTTTTCCTACATAACCAGATGTGGGTGTGCCTTAGGGCTGAAGAAAAATCTTGGGCCGAAGAAAAATCTTGGTTACATAGGAAAAACCTGGCTAAAAGAAAAACACACATAAAACTTCCGAAAAGTGTATGTATGTATATATATATGTGTGTGTGTGTGTGTGTGTGTGTGTGTGTGTGTTTTCTGAGGTTTTCATGGGTGTTTGTATGTAAGTCTTTGGTTATTCAGGTCTTCTCCCATGTAAAATTGGAAGTGTCTTGGCAACGTTTCGACGAAGTCTCATTCATCATCTTCAGGCTGGTGTTCTCGGCTTCATGTTTCAAGAGCAATGCTTTGTGCTTCCAGGAGCATTGCTTCTGGAAGCACGAAGCCGAGAACACCAGCCTGAAGATGACAAATGAGACGTCATCGAAATGTCGCCAAGACACTTCCAATTTTACGTGGGAGAAGATCCAAATAACCAAAGACCTACACACACACACACACACACACACACACACACACACACACACACATATATATATATATATATATATATATATATATATACACACACACACAGACATATACATATACATATACATATACATATACATATACATATACATATACATATACATATACATATACATATACATACACATACTGAGAGGACATATATGTTTACAGGACTTCTGTATATTATTATTTATCAGTTATGGTAATCTGAAGACCACTGAAATGGGGACAGTGTTCCTCTTGTTGGATACATCATCTACATCCAACCAAATTCTTTTTTTTTTGTAGTGCAGAATAAAGGAGGCTTCAATCAGTGTCTTACTTTATTCTGCTTCTATGTACATAAAAGGGGCTACGGCTGAAATGAGCAAAGGCCTTTTCCTTTGAGTCTCTCCATGCTAATTACGCAGTATTGTTTCCAGCGGCCCTGGAAAGCTTTGTGCCTTTTAATAGAAATATAGATAATACAGATGGTTGATATTAAGTCCTTTGCCCTTTCCCCCCCTCTTGCCCGTTGTTCCTCTTTCTATCGCTGCTATGCCTGCCTTTTGTTCTGTTTTGTCAGTGAATGGTTTGATGTTTACTGATGTATAAATAAATAAATATCAAGCTATGCTTTTGCTAGATGAACTGAATCGTATGCTTGCTTGCTGTGACCTGGCTTTAGAGATTTGATTTTGATTTTAGTTTGTGATTAAAAACTAAACTGAAAATTACCCACAGTTATTTTCAAACAGTCTAAATCCAAACTCAAAAATATGTCCAAATAATCGAGAGATAAATAATGCAACACATCATTTTTTTTTACTTTTGTTATTGAATTCAAATCTTTGAGCTTCCCAGAGAACAAGATTTCCTTTTGCTTCTGCTAACACTTTTGATTCTATTAAACACTGTGTCAGGTCTGACCACTTTCACTGCTCTCTTATTTCTCAATCAGGGAAAGAAAATCAACTCTTACCCAGAATACTACAAACTATCACCAATACAAATCACTGGCTGACAAACATTGAACTATATCCTTAGCATACGATTTATCTCAAAGCATTGCTAAATCCCCCTGAATTAAATGGCTGTATATAACAGAAGCAATGGGATTGCATGTGCAAATTGATGCAAAGTATGTTTATAAAATCTCCTAACTTTTAGCATTTTACATTGCTAAGGTTAATTCACATACATGAAGTATGATTCTTCAGATCAATCCAAAAACAGTTATTACATGGATTAACTTGATGCATATCATGTGTGCTTAAGTCCAACTGTTTCTAGCTGATCTTAAACCCACAGGACTGGATGCATGATTATATTACCGTTATTCAAAACCATAGGAGTTGGTTCGTTAACCAGTGCAATCTTCTTCCTATTCTGCTCAAAATGAAGCATTTTGAGTCTGTACTTGATATTAAATGAGTTTCCTAAGAGCAAAATAGCATTCTTACACTCTTTTTTACAACGTTCCTTAGATTTCCAGACTATTAATTATTTCTCACCTGTCACATAGTTCTTTAAATCCAGTTCATTGCTGAGAGGATTGTTGCTCTTGAACATATACAAGTTGAATGGGGCAGGTTCCTTACCAACATTTTTCCACATTGTATAATCAGGAGAGGTCCAACGTCCAGCCAAAACATCATAATCTCTTTGAGTAAAGTGGACCAGTTTTGTTAAGGGATCATATAGCCCTCCATGAAATCCAATGACTATTTGGAAGTCAGGATTAGAATCGTGATAGATCTCCCCATAGGCTGTGTATTGCAGTTGCTTGATCATTAGACCGTTGATACTGAAAACTGCCAGTGGTGTACCCGTATTATCCGAGGCAACATAATATTCTTCTCCACTGCTGCTTTCCATTGCAAAAAGATGACCTTGCAGATCATAGTACAGAGAGGTAATTTCTGAATTTGAGTGGTTATAAACATGTGTTATCCTAGTTGGGTTGTGAAGATCAGCATAAAAATATTGAAGGTGATGTCCCAGGTTAGTTTTGTAAGAGGCTCGTCTTCCTAATCCATCGTAACGGTATTGAACACTCCATCCATTTGCTTTATTATAAGCTCTTGTTAAGAGGCCCTTGGAATTGTACTCAAATGTGTCAGAACCTCTTTGACACAAAAAACCATCATCATCAATCTTATACTGCATATCACCTAGTCGCGTAATTCTATCTCTTAGATCATAGCGCAGGGGCATCAATCGGATACTGTTCCCAGGATTCAAGAGATGCAAGTTGCCATTTAGATCATAACTGTAACGCCAGTTTGGTCTGTCATTGACTGCCACACTCTGGAGTTGCCCATCTCCATCATAATCATATGTATATTTAGTTGTATTGGCATAAGGCCCAAGCTTTAATTCTCTCTTAGTTACCCTTCCCATACTGTCATATTGCACTGTCATCCAGTACATGAGTGATCGGAACATTTCATATTGAACTTCTTTAATCCGTCCGTGTGTATCAAAATGTTTGCTCAGTGTCATTACAGCCGTAGTGATTATTTGATTTATATCATAATAGATTACCCCAAATTTGCCAAAGTGCTCTACTTTGCCTGAGATCTCATCATAACGATAGAGGTCAACCGGAAGAGGGATCTCACTTATTATAGGCTTGATGCTAGCTATTCGAAAACTATTATCATGATAGGTATAATCAAACCTAGCATTGACCATACCTTCTTCAGAGAATCTGTAAATCTGTTTGTCAACCAGAGGGCCAATTTTACGATAGCGGATGGTGCAAGAAAAGCCCCCGCTCTGTAGGTTAACCATCTTCAGGACTCCCGTAGTTTCATCATATCCAAAAGTCACTGCTGTGCTGTCATACGCAATCTCCGACAACTTGGATAACTTCCCGTATTTGTAGAAAACTTGCCGACCAGTTCCTAAAAAAGATGTTTTCAAAATCCTTCCATCATCGCTGTAATCAAAAATCACCGAAGCATTACTTTCAGGTGGGTTATAAATATTTCGAATATAGCCGATTGAGGTGTGAGTGCTCATGCTGTGTCGAGCTATACTTGGCATAGTGACAGCATGCAGCCGATCTGAAGAGTCATATTCAAAGATGTACTGCCGCTGACTTTGAAGGAGTAGCACCATAGACTATTGAAAAAACAAAGTCATATTTTATGTTTGATTTTTTTTTTATCAAAATATATCAGATGGGTATCACAATACAACACAAACTATTAAGGATTCCTTCTTATACATGACAGTTACAGCTACTGCTGCTATAAACATTTTAATGCATATAGCTATTAATTTATGGCTTGTAAAGAAATGTTAAACTCCATATTGACTTCATTTTCACAAATTTGGATTATCATATGCAGGCACTATACTATGTTGTAGGCTACATTGATATTACACTAAAGAATGCTACAATATTAAGCACACCTGTAAGAGTGCTTTGAATTTACTGTGGCTTTTTTTTTTAACTATAAAAAGACTTTTTGCAATTCATGGCAAAGGCACACATAGAATCTGATCACACAATGTGTTACCCCATTAACATTTAGTTAGTAAAGCTCATATGTAACAGTTACTGTCTGTTGGCACAAAAAAAATCTGATTATGGCAAACTATTCTTAAAATGGGATTTCTTGCAGTTCTTAAAAGGAAGCTGGTTCTTATAAGAGCTGACCTCACTTCATTTTAAAACAGAATAAAAGGATTTGTATTCCAAGTTTTTCAATTAGTGTGTTTCAGATTATGTAATTATTTAATGATGTCTGCCTGCATATCTATCTAAAATAATCTATAATTAAACAATTCTGGGTCGTTGTTGGTTTTTTTCCACCAAACAGACCAAATGAATGTGCAGCTAAATTCTCCAGAACCAGGCCAAAAAAAAAAGAGGCTGAAGAAGAAATAACTAAGTTTAAAAAACAGGATAGGCACAAGGTCTGTTATTTCAATTTAGTCCTAAAATTAAAGATACAGTGCATTAATCAGTAGTTGTATGTGCTAGCATTAGTTTATATCTAGCATTCGGGAATGAATACGCTGCTTAAGTTCTTAAAACACAAAGGCACCTCAGTTATGATTTTTGAATTATTTGATGTATAGATACATATGCCAGCGTCAGTAAATCCCAAACTTCAGTTAATGCAGGATATAGACCATACCAACAATTACCTACTTTTTCTAAGTATGTATAACTCCACACTTTTCCATCAGCAAACATGCGTGCAATAATCCTGCCTTGTTTGTCAATCTCGGTTCTTTCACTCATGGCACCACGCTGAAGCCCAGCCAACCGTCCATTTGAAAAATAAGAGACATTCACAGCAGCAAGTCCACTGCTAGGCAGCCAGAGGAAAGGACGTCCAAGCTGATCATAAATAATACGGAGTGTAAACTTCCTGTGATCATCATATATTTTCTCTGTGCGAATGTTCCGATCATAATCAATCGATAGCAGATTTCTTCCATGGACCTAATTAAAGCAAAATAATTAACATTAATATACTGCTATACTGTAATTGCAGAAGAAGCATTTGGTAGGTTTGCTTAAATTCTGCTGAAACCTGTAGAATTTGTTTTTTTCCTGTAAAAAAATTCAGTCACACACTGATATGTGCGTCTACTAATATATTGGTCTTTCTCCCAACTAATTCTTTCTGTGCAAGAGTATCATTTTTTTTAAAAAATCTCAGAAGTAAGTCCCACTGAATTCAGTTCCCAGTAACTTTAATTATACAATATACTGTACAATGCAACAAAGCAAGCAATTAATGCTGAAGAATTTGTATTCAATGCAAATATGAGAATAAAGTTCTTAACATAAGGGTAAGAACTAGTAGATAAATTTATTAATGTAAATGAACATATCTACTTAAAGATAAATCTTTAACTCAGTACAATAAAGTTTAAAAACACTGAGTAAAATCAGACCACGGAAATATTAGAATATAACAGATTAAACAGTCAGAAATCAGGAGATGAATACGATAGTCTTTAAATTCTAGTTATAAATACTGTGGAACTACTGCTAAAAAAACTTTTTGCAGAATTAATAATCTATGTGAAAAGCCTTAACTGTCGATTTTAAACTAAGGTGGCTGAATCATTTGAAAAAGACAACTTAAAAATGTCATCCTAGTGAGGTTGCTAATTTTTTGAAAATATGCATTATGGTACACATATTAATAAATGATATCTTAAATTTCCAAACCAATAAGATATTTTTTCTGACCCAGGCAGGGGAAAAACCCTCAAAGATCTAAATAGAATTAAATTCTATACAATGAATTTTAAGAAGAATTAGATCCAACTATAGAAGAAACTAGTGAGGAAAGGCAATTAGCTAACAATATGCAAAAGAAAAGAACTTCATAACTACCTCAATTAATGGTTAGAGATTTTTCAGAATGCATTTTCTAGTTTGCTCTCAAATAACCAGAGATAGTGGAAGTGAATTCTTATTTGGAATTTCTTACAAGTAAATATTTCAAAGTTTAGGTGCTGAAAAAAGAGGATTAGGTAGAACTTATCTCTTTGTAGGGAAGGTGAGAGCTAAAATTAGATGTTTCACAAGTGAAACCCAAGAGAAAAATGTTATATCCAACTTGAAGTGTCATGTGTCATGTTGATAAGGAACAGATGTATATTTTCTAGTGAATTAATAGTCTGGGGAATAATTTCCTCCCCAATTCTATCTGTGATGATTCTGTACATATCGTAACAAGCTTGGCTTCCTCCATGGATGCTACCAAGTTATTAAATATTTTTTTTTAAAAAAAATTAAGTCCACAATTTTCTATTTTAATGAGTAGTTCCATTTCCTATGGAAAGAAATGAGGTTCTCTCCATTCAAATATGACATTGCTTTCATATTTGAATTAATTTGAATACTTTTCTCCATGACCAAAGAGATCTATTTTTAAAAGATTATTTTTTGCTGCCTGACTTGTTTAATGAAGTACAGCTGTTGAAACCACTGTTACATGAAGTCTTCAGCATTTTAAAAGGAATTATTTAAATGGTGAACATCCTGATTCTAAACATTATTTAGAGAACGTTAGGCAACATGGTACTGAATTTACATTTATATTGTAGCTATTGTTAACCATATTAATTCCAAATCTAGAGCTTCTGTATTCTGGGAACTGTATATAATGCATATCTGATCTGAAATTTCCTCCTTACACTTACATCCACAAATGCATCTGAAATAAGTGATTTCATAGTTTGATAAGAAAATTAAATATTAATAAAAAACTTTCATATAATTGGAATATAACAATTCATAAAACATATCTGTATAAATATAAATAGAAGATATACCCTCGGTAATAATATCGCCCCAAGAGATCCAGGTGGCTCCCACCCTTATGATATTCACAAAGCTATTGAAGACTTGGCTATTCTCCCAGGTCTTGGGCAGGGTAAAGAATGAGACCCTATGAAATGTTTTTTCCCTGGTGTCTTGTCTTTGGCTACTCAGGATTTCTCTCTTTTATCTTACTCTTTCTATTTTTTTAACTGTAAGCCATCCAGAGTCATTAGGAGTCTGGCAGCTTCTAAACTGTACAAGCTAGCAAACAAATAAGCTTCTCTTTCCTGTACTGCCTTTTATTAATTGTCTTGCACCTAACCTCTATTTAGAGTGCCAGTTTTATTCGCTACTGCCTGTTAATTGGTAGACTAGACTAGACTAGACTAGACTAGACTAGACTAGACTAGACTAGACTAGACTAGACTAGACTAGACTAGACTAGAATTCTTTATTGGCCAAGTGTGATTGGACATACAAGGAATTTGTTTTGGTGCATACGCTCTCAGTGTACATAAAAGAAAAGATACATTCATCAAAAATCATAAGGTACAACATTTAATGATAGTCATAGAGAAACACTCAATATAAATCATAAGGACACCAGCAACAAGGTTACAGTCATACTGTCATAAGTGGGAGGAGATGAGAGATAGGAATGATGAGAAGATTAATAGTAATGCAGACTTAGTAACTAGTTTGACAGTATTGAAGGAATTATTTATTTATCAGAGTGATGGCATTCGGGAAAAAACTGTTCTTGTATCTAGCTGCCTTGGTGTGCAGTGCTCTATAGGGTCATTTTGAGGGTAGGAGTTGAAACAGTTTTATATCCAGGATGTGAGGGGTTTGTAAATATTTTCACAGCCCTTTTTTTGACTCATGCAGCATACAGGTCCTCAATGGAAAGCAGGTTGGTAGCGATTGTTTTTTCTGCAGTGCTAATTATTCTATGAAGTCTGTGTCTGTCTTGTTGGGTTTCAGAACCAAACCAGACAGTTATAGGAGTGCAAATAACAGACTCAATAATTCCTCTGTAGAACTGTTAATTGATAGAAATCTTCCTTGAATCTTAATGTGACCACTTTAATTGCTGAAAATATGTTTATCCAGCTTACTTGGGATGGACCTTTTTATTAACAGCTCTCCCACAAACTTAACATAGGATATCACACCTTAAGATCACTGCAACTCTTCTCAATCCTTAATTCTTTTTTGGCAGATCAACTAATTACAAAACAAATTTAATCTACACAAATCCTTGTCAACCTACCATCTAAATTTTCTAATACATGCAAAAACTATAAAATATTTTTAAAAATTGACACGTTCACCAGGATGCCGTGTCTCACTCTGCTAGTGACTATTAGGACATTATTATTATCTTCACATGATTAGAAGCAGCACACAAATATTTCTAAAACAAAACCAAAAGTATGCCCCTAGTGCATCAAAAGCTAATTTTGTATAGTGGTTAATACATCAGGCTAGAAACTGAGTGGCCTTCTGCTGGATGATCTTGGATCAGTCATTCTCTCAGCCCTATGAAGGAGACACTTTCCAAATCTTACCAAGAAAGGCAGGAGTCAAGACTGACTTAAAGGTGGGCACACACAGAACATGCACCAACTAATGCTCATATTTGAATTGGATTAATTAATTAATCGTTTTGATGGCAAACAGATGTGAAGCTCTTTCTTTTGTACATGTATGAAATGGTCGTTTCTCAGAGATAACTTTAAAAAATACAGTATGCATGTAAACATCTGGCCAGCAGGTGACAGTACCTGAACAATCATATTTGGTCTGGGAAGCTATAGAATTAGCCTTGGTTAGTGCTTAGAAGTGACATCTCAAGGGAATGTAAGGGTTGCAGGTTAGACTAGAAAGTGTAAATAAAATATTAGGAGAATGTAATGGAATTCTTTATAAAAACGAACATAGGAATATATCCTTAAGGCCATTAGGAATTGAGCTCATCCCAAAGAAACCTGATCTAAAAGAAATGGTGACTCTAGGATTGTTAAAAAGTCAGAACACAGAATCATATTAATCTTGAATTTAGCATGCATTGCAGCTAGTGTTCTAATGTAGAAGAGACATAGCTGCATTTATTTGTGACAGACCAAGGAATCCAGGTCAATCCTATATTATCCAACTTCCCATGACATCTATTTGTGAATGAGACATTAATAAAGTAGAAATCTTTAAATTAGATTTCTTTTGACACCTGTGACTAAAGTGTTCTTCATTTTCTGGGAACGTTTTCTTCAACTTATATATTATAGTAGGTTTGTCTGAAAGGTCCTGAAAACTGTTTCTCATATCAAAATTTAAAAAGTATATCAAAAGGTATGAAAATAGATCATGAGCTTTATTTTTAGGACTTGAAAGTGATTCTGAATTAGTTTCACAGCAAAAACGAGCCCAGTTCTTACCCTGAGACATTTCGAAGAAATTCAGTTACAGAATGAATCAATTACATGTATCAGGATTTGTAAAGAATTAATTTTTAATTATCTTTCATTTTCTTCATTCTCATTTTTACTACTTAGAGAAATTAAGCTAAATGTCTCTAAAGTAAATTATCTTTGAAAAGAAATGTTCTTATCCCAGATGTCAGAGTTCCCACAAGAATTGTCTTGAAACTTCTTGCATTTGGTGTGTAATCTAATAACTGAAGAACAAAAATAATTTTCAGAGCAGCTGTTCCCTTGATGTACTTTTGCAATAGGAATTGAAAATTAGCCTATTTATATTGGCATTATTGATAAAAGGCCTCACTTCATATTAGTGTGAGATTGTGATGAATCATATTACATTTATGGAGTATATGATATTTTCTTAGATCTCTTGTGACAGATATGAAGGACTCTATTGGCTTTACACTGGGACTCATTGCTTTCTTTAAACGTTTAATGAAAGTTAACTTGTATCACCATTGATACTTTAACTGTTCTCAATGATACATCTATAGGTAACCTTGTACCTATTCTATCATTTTTCATGTGAATGTTGAAAGAAATAGCACTTTATATAAATTAAGGTCTGGCTTATTTGTCCACAAGGCAGATTCATTCTCTTGTCTGATTAATTTATACAATTATACATAATTATACAATTATGCAGGGAGGAATATTTTAAAAAGTGTGCAATGGAAGTTTTTTACTATTATTTCCAGTTGCATTTTTCTCTTGGGGGCATTCTACAGGAGCAGAAATAATGAGAATAAAAATACTTTATCTTCTCGAAGAAAAAAATCCTGTTTTGATACTGAATGTTTTAGTCCTCATGCTTCTTGAAACGAGTGTAATGTGGTCATTTCTTATTAATTACATGGAAATCCATTCTCTTTGGGAGTACACATCGCACTATTATAAATACCGTGACTTAAATTGATCTAATAAGCCACTTTGTTTCTCTTTTGGGGAGGGTTATTATCTATATGCTAATCTTTCTTTATTTGCGCAAGGCACAATAGGCAGGTCCTAAGAGTGCTTTACTGAGGCTTTTATTAAATGTTATTTATATACACAAAAGGGACACAACGTCATAGAGGCTTGCAGAAATCAAGGGTACACAGTATTCATTTTGGGATAATTTTTTTTTGCTAATAGATATTAATTCTTGTCTACATAATAACATTATAGCATAGCTCTATTCAGCAGGCTTAATTATGGTTTTTATAATGAATGAGAAGCAGAACTTTATATGGTTTAGCAAAGCAGGCAAAATAATTCTATATAAACACTGAAGAGGAATCCTCAGCAAAGACACACTATGAACTGTTTCACATGTAGCATTAAGTTATGGATCGGTTATCCAGAGTTTGCTGAATAAAAAATAATTGGTTAGATTCGTGTAATATATTAAATGAAAATCAAGAAGCTGAACTTGAAGTGTGGACCCTTTAAAAAATTATGGTTATCTATCTTACAGGTCTGCATTTAAACCAAACCACCAAACCCTTACTGTTTCTCTCTTCTTGCTAGTGGATTTTCACAGCTCACAAACACTGCAGAAAAATAAAAATTATTTCATCAAACTAAGTGCCATAGCCGCCTTCTTAAAGTGAAGCTGGCTATCCTCAAATATTGACCTTCAATTCAACACTGTGAGTCATTCCCTAATTCTTTGTAACAAAGGCTTTCAAACAAGGGTTTTGGAATTCAGTTCTAAAAGATTTGGAAATCAATTCTACATGTCAATTGTGTACTGCAAAGAAGTACTTTTTTTTTAAAAAAAATCATCCTTAACTTAATTTCATTTTTTCAGAAATAAGACACCAGGACTCCAATTGACTAAATCACGGGTGTCAAACTTGTGGTGTCATGTTGCTATCACATGATGTATCGCTATGTTTTTCCCCTTCCGGAGCTGGGGTGGGCGTGGCCTGTGCGTGATGCATCCGGCCTGCAGGGTGCCAGTTTGATACCCCTGCACTAAATTTAACCTTATTTATGCTGTCTTATTTAAGACAAAGATACTGATGTGGACCCTGAAGCCAAGAAGCTGGATGCTTAATTTTTTTTTCTCACTCATAGATAGCAGGGAAAGAAGACCCAGTTTGTCATTTCCTTTTAGTCATATCCATGCTAGTGTTTCCTTCAGAAATGCAAGACAGTTTGACAGGAAAGGATTACCTTTGTTCTTCCCCACTGAAGCCCACATAAGGCAAACTCTGTCACTGACTGTCCTTTTTCTCAAGCACCACCCATATGTATGAACTGCTTTTCTCTGGTACATGTCTTTGCAGCTGTCACTTTTAACACCTGATTAAGCAGCATAAAGCATAGCAAAATGCCCATCTTTGACAATTCTAGACTCTCAGGCATAATACAGTAAATCTATTTGCTCTTGTTTGTAACTTAGTATATAAATACTATATTTATAGTATTTATGGAAGGTTAGGTATAGGATTTTGTTTAATCCACATATTCAACGCTCAATTGAATTCAATTCAATTATTGCCCCTTTTGTATGCATCTAGAATAGATTCCTATTCACTTTACCATTTGCTTTATCACTCTATTGCCAAGGCTGCATTTTGTTTTGGGTATAGACATGGACAAAAAAAGCAAGAGATTGACTAATACAGGTAGTCCTTGATTATGACCACAATAGAGGCCCAAACTTATGTTGCTAAGTGAAATATTTGTTAACTGAATGTTGCCCCATTTTATGATCTTTCTTGCCCCAGTTGTTAGGTGAATCACTGCAGTGGTTAAGTTACTGACATGGTTATTAAGTGAATATGGCTTCCTCATTAGCTTTGTTTGTCAGAAGGTTGCAAAAGGGGATCACATGACCATGGGAATGCTGCCACAGTTATAAGTGTGAAAAATGGTCATAACTCACTTTTTTCAGTGCCTTTGTAACTTTGAATGGTCACTAAACGAACTGTTGTAAATCAAAGATTACCTGTATTTGACCAATAGTAATTAGAAGCTTAGTTAGCTGTTTTCCTACTACTAAGAAATCCAAAGGGGACTTCCGGCTGAACTTCCGGCACCTTCGGAAATGGTACCGCACTCTGTTCTGAGCTCTCTATGTCAGAGGGCTCCAAATTGGGGCCACAGTCACACTGGAGGGGAGGCAAAGTAAAGGAGGACTGCCGTGCAGGTTGAGGAGAGCCGCACCTTGCCTCCCTGACTCAGAAAACCCCCTCCAAAGATGAAGAGCAGTGGCAGTCAAAATGGCTGCCATGAAGCTGGGGGACAGTCTGAAAAACTAAGACAGTGCAGGAGTAGAGAAAGTGAATGATGTGTGAACTGGGTAAGAAAATATTTTTTGTTGAAATTGGACCCCAAGGAATCTAAGAGGGAAGTATATCCAGAATTATTTGTTGAAACAGCGTACCAGGCACTTGGAAAAATGCAGAAGGATTTAAGAGGAAAAAATTACTTTTTAAAATGAATAGAAGCTTAGATTTTCAAAATTAAAGACGTGGCATTGAAGAGGCATTTTTAAAATGCTGGAATTACAATCCCAAATTTTATTTTTCTACCATCGCTCAATTCCCGGACTTACAGTTTAAAATAATTAAATTGTACTTACTAATAACATTGCAGAGAGGCTGAGCAGACTGAAGCGAGAGCACCATCTGCTGACAAAAAGGGAACTGCCTAATTATTTAAAGAGACAGAAACTATTTGCTGGGTAAACATCTGCCCTAAGACCACTAGAGATTTGAATATTAAATATGAATTTCAGTTAAGAGACCCCTGAATACTATTGAACATATAAAAGGGACTTGAAGAGATGTGGATAATCCTCTGGTGAATTTAAATTGATTGGATTGACTGGATTGATTATTGATTGAGATTTGGAAGTTTTGTATTGAATTAATGATTCCTGGACAATTGGCCAAAAAGGAAACTTATTAAATATAGACACAACACAAGACAGAAGTGAGAGAAGAAAAGTGGAATGGAGTTGTTTCAAAGTATTGAGGAAATATTTGTTCAATAGCCCAAAAACTGGAAAATATACTACAAGTGATAATGGACAAAGAACAGACCAAAGAGGAAAGAATGGAACTATCAGGAGGAACAGAGGAAAAACAGAACTGAGAACCAACAGAAAGAAATCAACAAGGACGAGTTATTATTAAAGCTAATAGTGGTTAAGGAATTAAAAAAGGAGGAATATACTGTAAAAGACACAAAAAGGGAACAGGAGAAACAGGAAGAGAACTGGGGAACAGAGAAGGGGTCAAGAGCAGATAGTTTTGGAACCAGACAGTGGGAAAGGGTAGAGAAGAGAGAAAAGTTAGACTATATAAACAGAAGACAGATTTAAATGTAGAGGGATGTAAGAGACATAAGGGATGAATATGGGAGGCAAACCAAAAGAAAAATAAGATTAAAAGTTCAGATGCAATCAAGGGATGATGGATAAGGGGGGGGGGGGGGAGGAAAGGAAAGGAACCCCTTCATAAACAAATCTAATAAATATGTATTAATATTAGAATTACATAGGTTTGTTAATTATTTTACAAGTAGTGTAATGGACACTAGAATAACATTTCAATACAAATAGATATGAAGAATGGAATAAGGGAAATAGGAGAAGTACAGATAACAATGAAACAATAAGTGAAATTAGAATTTGAAATATTAAAAATGCATAAAAACATGATTAGCAGTGAAATATTAAAACTAAAAATGAGTGGTTAAATAATGAAAGAATTTATTTTAATATACATATGTGTATTAATAGAATTATACTCTATATTATAGAATTACGTATTAATGATTGTGATTGGTACTAGGAGTATACATTGAGGCAAAATTTCAGGCTGAAATTTTGATATAAATTGATGTGAAGAGTTAACTAAAGGAAGTGGAAAAAACATGTATTTGGATATTATAGCGATATTGGAAGGGAAAAACAAAAAAAATAAACAGATAGAAATAAGAGAGGAATAATAATAAATAGATATATGAATATATAGATATATTGACATGAAGGTATATGAAAGAACAAAAGGAAGGTTTAGAATTGAAGGGTGATAGTAAAAGATATGTGTATATGAAACTATGAAAATGAAATGTAGTAACTAGGAGTAATAACATTATATTCATTGTACTGAAATGTATGATACTCAGATATCACACTAATCACGCATTGATATGTATAAACAGTATAAAATTTAAAAAAAAAATTGGGGAAAAAAAAGAAATGCAAAGGAAAGGTATTGGCCAGAAGCAGGTAACTTTAAGAAGGAAATGAAATAAATACATAAAATTATCTGCCACAATGTCCTTCCTGTCAATGACTACTTCAGCTTTAACCACAACAAAACACGAGCAAATAATAGATACAAACTCAAGGTAAACTGTTCCAAACTCGATTGCAGAAAATATGACTTGAGTAACAGAGTGGTCAATGCCGGGAATGCACTACCTGACTCTGTGATTTCTTCCCCAAGCCTCCAAAACTTTAACCTTAAACTGTCTATTGTTGACCTCACTCCATTCCTAAGAGGTCTGTAAGGGGCGTGCATAAGTGCACCAGCGTGCCTACCATTCCTGTTCTAATATTCCTTTTTACTTACTCTTTTCATGTATTCAAATTATGTTTATTACTTTTACCTGTTATCTTATATATGCTTGACAAATAAATAAATAAATAAAATAAATATGATGGCAACATGGAACATATGCACCAAAGAAAAAATTCCTTGTGTGTCCAATCACACTGGCCAATAAAGAATTCTGTTCTGTTCTGTTCTGTTCTATTCTAAAAACTTGATAGTAAAAAATCAGTCTTTATCAAGCAATGTATTAGGAAAGTTGAAAAAAAATAAACACTTCACCTTCTCTGATTTTCTATACCAGTGTTTCCCAAAGTGGGGTACGCGTACCCCCAGGGGTACGGGAAGAGTTTGGTGGGGGTACGTGTTGCACCGGAGTTTAGTGGGGATCACGTGGGAATATCCACTGCACTGTGCTTAGCTGCGCCCACAGAACAAAGAAAGAAATAGGCGCGTATCGCAATTTTTACACGGGAACTGGGAAACTGGGAAACGGGAACAAAATAACTTTCGTTTATTTTGTGTATGTACCAAAAAAAGAAAAAATAAATATATTTTGATTTTTATTAAAGCATATGGTTTTTATGAGGGGTACTCAGTGTTACAAAATTATAGAAGGGGTACACATATGTCAAAAGTTTGGGAAACACTGTTCTATACTGCTGTCATTTATATCAAAATTTTATTGGCAATTAACAGTAAATATTGAGACCATTAGCAGCAAGGGAGAGAAATAACCTTACAAAGTTCAGAATCTAACCAAACTGAGTTGTCTGCAAAAATCTGCACTTCTGATAATTGAGCAAACTAGAAGACCAATGTCTTCTAAGCAGACATTCTAAGACCAAACAATAATCTGCACCTCTGATAACTGAGCAAACTAGAAGACCAACGTATAATTTAATATGGATATAAATGCTTTTGAAAGTATGCTTGTTTTCTCTTACTCTCTAAAAAATTCTGTACATCAAGGTTCAGGAGCAAAAGGTTCCAATTCAAAAGATACTAAAACTACAAGAAGCTTGAGAATTCATTTTTTAATTCTGGAAATTTTGTAAGTCTGTACGCTTATTTAATTATTTTACATCCAAACTAATCTATCCATTAAAAACCTATCAAAAATTAAAAGAAGCAAATGCTATTTTTTAAAGCATAGAATTTTTCAAACTCTGCTTTAATTTATTAGTTAGCATTATTCTCCTCAAATCCATTTTATGGTATTTATAAGACATCTGCTGCCATTGTAAGGTCTCATCAGCATTTTCCATTTGGTGCAGATGTGCAGGTGAGACACTAGAATGGTATTACAATTCCCATCTTCTCATGTACTGGGATCTCATTGCATTTCCCTTCATTTCATCCAATTTTTTATGTAAACAAATCTGAATTAACAGAAATTAGATGCAAATACATTCAGTGTTTTCCCTCTTGTTTTCAAATTGTACTTTTAGTCCACTCAACCTGTTATAATCTTACAGTGATTTTCACTTAAAAGAGCTAAATGGATGTGTGATTACTGTTATAGGAACTAACACAAAACAATTAAATGCTGAGGTGTTGAAAGATAAAGTTGAGCTAGTTTTGCATGTGCATGGGTGGTGGGGGTGGGGGGGGAGGAGGAAAAAGAAAGAAAAAAGAGAAAGAAAAGAAAGAGAAAAATTGGAAACCTTAAACCTGGGAAGAAATCAGCTGTAAGACATATACATTTAACTTTGCTAATTACTGCAAGTGACTTCATTAAGATTTTACTATTTTGTGGCAGGACTATAGACATTTATTTAAGGCTTTCACTTGTTATTTGAGAATAACTGATTTCAAACATGAACACCCCCCCCCCCCAAGTGGCTTTTATTAATAATTAGCTTCTCAAGTGCAGCATTTTACACCAATCAGTTATATGCTTGAAATGAAGACATTTATGATTGAATCCCAAATGTCATCATAGTTTCACTTCTACTTCTACAAACTATAAGAATTATATGACCTTCAATTTAGCCATGCCTGAACATGCACATAAGGTTTTTGCACAGCTCCATTTCATGTGCCCATTGTATCCCTTCCTGGACTGGACATCCCTTCGAATTTACCCTCATTATTTCATACCTTAACTTTTGCATTACATAGAGTTGCCTTTGAAGATCACTCAGAAACTTTAATTGGTCCAGAATGTAGCAGAGTGGAAAGTGGTAGGCCCAGTACTCTTCAATATCTTCATAAATGACTTAGTTGAGGGAATAGAAGGGGAACTCATCAAATTTGCAGATGTCACTAAATTGGCAGGAATAACCAACACCCCAGAAGACAAGCTCAGAATCCAAAAAGATGTTAACAGACCTGAACAATGGGCTTTATCCAACAACATTAAATTTAATGTGCTGAAGAGCCAGGTTTTACATCTAGGCAGGAAAAAAATCTAAGTACAAATACAGATTTGGCGAAACCTGGCTCATACACAGAAACTGTGAGAGGACCTTGGAGTCCTAGTGGATGATCACTCAAATATGAGTCAGCAGTTGCAGCAGCAGCTAAAAAAGCTAATATAATCCTTGGTTGTATAAACAGAGGCATAGAATCAAAATCACATGAAGTATTAGAGCAGCTTTATAAAGCCTTAGTAAGGCCACACCTAGAATACTTCATCCAGTTTTGGACATTACATTACCCAAAAAAGATGTTGAGACTTTGGAAAAATGCAAAGAAGAACAACTAAAATGATTAAAGGCCTAGAGACAAAAACTTATGAAGAACGGTTGTAGGATTTGGGTTTGGCTAGTCTAGAGAAAAAAGGACTAGGTGGAACATGATAGCATAGTCCAATATTTCAAAGGTTGCTATAAAGAGGAGATGGGGGTCAACTTATTTTCCAAAAAACCAGAGGGCAGGATAAGAAACTATGGATGGAAACTAATCAAGGAGAGAAACAACCTAATACCAAGGAGAAATTTCCTAACAGTGAGAACAATTAACCAGTGAAACAGCTTGCTGTTAGAAGTTGTGGGTGCTTCATCACTGGAGATTTTTAAGAAGAAACTGGATGTCACTTGTCTGAAATGGTATAGGGCTGTTATGGCGAACCTATGGCACGCCTGTCCGAAGTGGCACATACAGCCATTTCGTCTGGCATGTGCGGCCTTGCTCGTTCCTCTTCTAGGTTTCTGATGTGTATGCACGCACGACAATAGGGAGCCTGAGTGGCATAGGAGGCTAATGCCTCCTACTAAGGCAGCATTTAACATCCAGCTGCCTGCAATTACTGCGAGTTCAATTCTCACCAGGCCCAAGGTCGACTCAGCCTTCCATCCTTTCTAAGGTGGGTAAATTGAGGACCCAGTTGTGGGCAATAAGCTGACTTTGTATAAATATACAAAAGTATGAAGGCTATTGCTTAACACATTGTAAGCCACCCTGAGTCTCCGGAGAAGGGCGGCATATAAATCAAATTAAAAAAAAAATCATTTTTTCAGAAATTGAAAAAGCTGGTCTTCCATTTTCCTGTGTGAGCATGCACACTGGCCAGCTAATCGATACATGCGAATGAGTGCCAGAAACCCAGAAGAGTAACTGGCCGGCGCACATGCATGCACTGGAAACCAGAAATTCATTTTCAGGTGTAAGCGTGCACCCTGGGCAGCTACTCTTCCAGGTTGCAGCCCAGATGACGGTGGGCATGTGCATGCAAAGCAGGCACATGCACACTCCCTTTTCAGCACTTGTTGCAGAAAAGGTTCACCAACACTGGTATATGGTCTTCTGTTTGAGCAGGGGGTTGGACTAGAAAACCTGGAAGGTCCCTTCCAGTTCTATTCTGATTGATTTACTTGCTTTGGTAGGCTATTTAATCCCACTGCCTTGTAAACCACAGTGGTTGCCAGTAGGCTTCTGGTTGCAATTCAAGGTGCTGATTATCACCTATAGAATCCTATGTAGCATCGGGCTTGGATATTTGAGGACAATGCTGGGCATCACTCAGTGGAATTTGAAAAGCAACATGTATTATGCTCTAAATTCTACATTGGTAAGTAGTGGAGAGATCTGTTGCCACATTTTATTCTTACTCCACCTCTGACTATTGGATTTCTTTGGAGAAGACAAATACACAGAGAATATAGATATAAATATATATCTTCTTGCATGAGAGCCATACTTCATTTGTTATTTACAACATTACTGAAATAGTTCGGCAATCCAATTTTACTCCTGCTTTTATTTTCATTGCTCCAAGTTTAACGCACGATCAACTTTGAAAGTCATGCCTTCACTTTAGATCTTGGTTACTCCATTATCATATACCACACCCAAATCGTTTTCTTTGTCCAATTCCTTTTCTTTGGGAATTCAGATCAACCAAAGGCAAGTCAAAGAGTCACAACTACAATACTATACATTGTACCAATATAGATCCTGTGGATTTATATTGATCATGGAACCAATATCGGGATCATTGAACCAATATGGATCACTAGTCAAGTGACACAGTGTTTCTTTGACTGTTCTTTCACACCCTGACCATTAAGCAAAAGCTCACATACTGAAAACTGTAATTAGCTACCGGTAGTAAGAAAAGATAAAATGAGCATCCAAACAGTGTACATGCATATAGGAATTGTTACACTAGCTGACCAAAGATTCAACAGTTTTATTGCTGTCTGCTATGAAGGCAGCAAAACTGCCAGATGTCAAAAGTTGACTTGGAGTGTGGATGTCTTTTAAGATAGGATCTTAGAATCAACACTTTTTAAAATTCAACTTTTTCAGAGATTTGACTGATCGATGTCTTCCTTCGTTACACTGGTTTTATTTTTATTGATACTGTATTATTTCACAATTGTTAAAGTGCTTTGAAAGTCAGTATATCTGAAAAACAGCATAGAAAAGCTTTACATACATTTATATAAGTCTATTTCTTCAGAATTCCTTACAGCATATTCTTCCCATGCTGGGGAAATGAAGGAGTTCCACGACAGCATTTAAAGAATGATTTATGTTATTTATTTTTACTACTTATAATAACCATTCCCATGACTCAAAGGACAGGTGAGCCATTGTTCCATCCCTCCCCCCGCCCCCAGTAACAGATTTTCTTTTTCAGCCAGGTTCAATGGTACTACTATAGTCCTTTAGGATGAATGGGAAAGGAAGGGATATTTTGCAAGGTGATGTGTGAAATAAGAGAAGAAAGCATGAATATTCTGTCTTCTCTCCCTTGTATACAGTTGGTCCAAAATTCCACCTGTGATCATGGATTCTCTGTAGTGGAAGGCTTGGATCTGCTCATTCACAGTTTAATGTTTCAGAGAGGTCATCTGGTTTTCTGAACGAATAATATCTGACATGCTTTCAGATTTGAAAAAGCTAAAACCTGTACTTGAAAACAATAATTTGAGAAACAAATTGGTTATAGAACTTACCCTGAGCTTTCTTCCGAACACAGTAACTTTTCCTTTAATTTGTTCCTTTCTGAGGCGCCATTCTATTGAATTTAAGCCATTTTCCATTGGCAGTGAAATATTGCATCGTCCTATTGCTGGGGTCACAGTACCAGCTAGGACATGTGGTTCACTGTGGAAGCTAATACTCATCCCATTTGCATACATCACTCGCAGGGTGCCATTACTGCAGAGCTGATAGCTGTTTCTCACTTGATCTGGGAAGAAATATTCCATAAGTCATATAAATAAAAATTTTACCTAACTAGCATTTTTTTTTGTGATCTTTCTACAGCGGTCAAATGACATATTCCTACAATTACTATTTGTGTTTAGGTAAGGCAGATATTTACAATATTATTGATTTATTAGGGAGAAATACTATGAAATGTTTGAAGCCTGAAGGCATATTTCAGGTTATTAGAACTATATTTTCTGTTTGCTCCTTAACGGTAAATCAAATACCAATTGATTATTATAATTATTATTTTGCAAACCTCACTAGTATTTGTGAATACATGTATAATTTGAGAGAAAGTTGGCGGCAAGTGATTTAATTGAAGTGTTGGGTCAGCAAGTAATCTATTCAACCTGAAAATATCAAAAGAAGTGGCTGCAGCTTTTTTTTTTTATAGAAAAGACAGATTCATCTCTATTCTTTCTATACTGCCTTCAGTGCTCCCTTAACAGATATATAGCTCAGTTATAGATTAGGTTTCAGTACTTAAGGCATGATGCTCACACAGAATGAGCTGCCAGAGTCAATCTTTTGTATGAGTGTCACTTTTCATTCTGCTTTAAAGAAACATTACTAGCCAGCCTGACATCTGGCTTTTTATTGACTGGCAGAAGTTGCAAAAATAAAACTTGATATTTATGATTGTTATATTCTTGACTGGCTGATCTAGTTTTCAGAATAGTAAAAAGAAATCTCTCCCGCAAGACAGTAGACAGCAGCTGCCACCGAAGAACCACTATTGTTTTGTAATAAAGAAAATATCTATCTAATTAATCATCTGCTGGAGAGAAATAAAAAATCATAACCCTGGAAAATAGTCCCTGGTTTATGAAGAGGTTATTGTCCCATGGCAATATTTATTTTTAATGACACTATTTTAAATTTTAAGACAATTGTGCACAGAATTCTTTTCATTTTAGTTTAGTTAACAGTGTCACACTGCATAGGCAGCATTGAATAATTTCTGTATGGTTTCCATTATCTTCTTTGCAGAACTCTGCCAGTGATTACATTTAAACTTTTCTTCTTAAGTTGAGAAATTTAATTACCTCCAAACAGAATGACTAAGATGCTTCTCTTGATTTTTTGGTCATTATCTATCTGTCATATGGTTTCTATGTCTGTACCAGCCATGCCTTGGGAATTTTTAAGAATAGAGATTTCAGAAAACAGAATGGCTTACCCTACACAATTATAATGAAAAAACAACAACAACCCGCAATGGAGAATAATAGACCCCTTTAGAAGGAGTTGTCTGACCACAAAGATAAAAAGATAACTCTAGTGTTATTTTAGGCAGTTGTCCTTTTCCTGATCTTTGTAAAAGCACATATTTGAACAATTACCAGGGTTAGTGTTTTTGAAGAATAGTTTTACTGAAGACAGCATCAAATTTTGCACACAGAGTTTGCAGACGAAAGACTTTACTAGGAATAGCAAATTAGATGAAATCAGCTCCCTATAATTATAGCTTGCTCTGAAGAAAGCAAATAAGCAAATATGGTCCTTTGATGCATATTGTAATAGCATCAACTATTTATCCTTCTTAATTTGTTAACTTCATATAATGAATTTAAATTCTCATCATTTTGGCTCAACAGGGCTAATAAGAAGATTTTCTTTTTACAAAAAAAAAAAACCACCACAAACCTCTATTCCACCTCATCTTGGCAGCATGTGCTCAAATTACATGGTTTTCAGTCCTCCTAACTGAATTAATAATAATTAAAAGACTATCTTAAATGATAAATAATGCAAATCACATGCAGCTTTGGGTGTAAATGGTTTTGTATTCATACCTCTTCAGGACTGTTGAGCATCTATCACAAGAAATAACAACTTTCTAACAATTTTAAGGAGTCAGTTCAAAACAAATCAATAAGGGAATAATAGAGATTGTAACTGAAGATGCAAAACAGACAAATAACCTTGCAAAGGGATAATAGAACCTTTAAATATGTACATAACAAATGTAGTTCAGGATTCAGTACACTGAGGTTATGAAGTGAGGTACATAGGATTTTCTTGTTAAATCTTTTCTCTGAGAAGAACTGCTTAAAGTTTTTCACAAAGCCATATAAAGGATAAATCTTCCAAGGAGTGATATTTAATATTCATGCACTGGGATGGAGAACTTTGCCCAGTTTGTATAATAAATATCTGATGTTTTTGGTATGCATTGTAGATTGATCTGATTTAGAAAGAATTTATACAATGGAATGAGACAGATAGAGAAATATGTATGTAAGAAAGTTATTCTTTGAAAATGTAAATTGTTTCTTAAAAAAGGGGAATCCCATTATTTCCTATTCCAGAAAATGTACTTTGATATCTAATGTTTTTATACATACAGATGTTGATTAAAAAAGGGATTCTGGAAAGTGAAAAATGGAATAATGCAATACTGTATAAATTAAGAACCACTTCTTTAGGTTCTGAGAGTATTAGAGGTATTTTGTTCTTGTGACTCTTGTTGAGATGATCTATTAATTTATGATTTTTTTTTAAGGTTCAGGATCTGTGTATGTTCTAATGAACTTTTCATATTGTGAAAGCTGCAACAAATCCTCCATTTGTGATGGGATATAAATGTATAAATAACTAAGTAAATATCTTTCTACAAAATCATAATAGTTATCTTGAAGTTTTCACTAGCGAGAATAAAGTCATCAAAATAGTTCCTAGCACAATAAATTAGTTTATTTTATAGGCAAGCATATTAGCTAATATAACAGGTAGCTTTCTAATGATTAATATGGATTGATATCCACTAAATAAATGGATTGAAAAGAGATTCAGGAATCTCATCAATCACCTGTACAATTGACTAACTTTGATTCAGAACTAGACAAGGTACGCAACATATACAATCAAGAGCTTCACCTGTACATTGAGTACACTGAGTGGACAATTGATATGACTTGTTTGCATTGATGCAGAGACACAAAACTTGAAATAGGTGAAATATTTTTTATTAAAAATATGTCAGTGGATATCTTCAACCTAACTTTAGATGACTCTCTATATGAACAAATTGCGATGATAGGTTTAGAAAATGTGTATACTGTAGACATCCATCTTAAATATATAACTCTAGGTAGTGATATAGTTCAATTGTTAAAAAGGGCATTGAACAGACTTTCTGTTTCAAAGATAATTCAAGAAATTCTATACTGGAAGTAACAACCTCTATTTTGTATCAAGTTACAAGTAGAACTTGAATAGGAATAGGACATGGAGAAAAGCAAGATGGTTCACAGCAGGCAAGTAACCCCTGAAATCATGAATCTTTTGATAGCTGTTAAGATCAGGCTGGAGATTTTATATTTTTCTAGAATCACAGACAGAAATGTAACCTGAGGAAACCCTGACATTGGGCAAGAAGCTTATTTGATTACAAAATACTAGTGTTTTCTGCATTTGGAGGGTTAAAGGACAAATGTTGTCACAGATCTCTAATTATGAGTAAGAAAGCAATGTATAATGTGTGGCAATTGTATAAGAGCATAATTTTCCCATGCAATGATTTCTCAAATTTTGGCAACTTGTAATTGGCCCAAAGTACCATAATTAAGGTTAATGTAATTTTGATTTCATTTTAAGACTCCCTAATTCTTCTGTCCTAAATAATTTTCTGTTTGCTTACATAAAACTATATGAGAAGGATCTTTGAAGAAGAAAAAGAGCATTTCTATCAAAATATGTTTTATCTGATGACCAAATGGAGATGTCATTGTTTATTCTCATGCCAAGAATCTTTCAAAATCTGTAATAAATTTCAGATACACTGTGTACATTTAGTCTCCCCTAGTCTTTGGAGAATTTTATGTTAAATGCTGAAAAGGCATTTGCTGTTGAAAGGAAGATAATCTATACGAGATTTGTTTTAGACAGGAAAGCAGTCAAGCGAAGCCAAGCATAAAGGTGCAACACAAAAGGAGTCTGTCATTTGTCATATAATAGTGATATGTTGATTTGTCAAACAAGAGACGTCAGCCAAGGCCCACATGGAAATGTGGAACTTCGCAAAGTAATTTAGCAATTGAAATGAACAGAATATATTTTCCATTTAGTTATACTGAACAATACTGAACAACACTGAAAAATCCAGGTTTTTTTAGGATATCATCAGGCTATCGATACATTTAAATGAAAAAGTGGACTATTTCCTCAATTATCAGTTTTAGCTGGAATAATTTTTCAGCAGATGTAATAAATAATAGGCAAGTAAATTATTAATATTAAAGGTGAATAGAGGATGAAACTGCAATTTCTCCTTCAAAGAAATAAAACCACTGAGACACTGGAATAAACAGGATTCTGTATTTCAAAGATTATGGAATATTATTTAGATGGAAATGTTAATAGAGTACATTGATATCTAATATTCATGCACTGGAATGGAGAACTTTGGATAACTTTCAGTTGGTGAAACTAGAACCTGACAATATGAAAAATAATGTTGGTTTTGTAATTCTTTAATTACTTCCATAATTGTTAAATTGTTTAGTATCTGAGATTGCCTAAAAATAAAAATAAAATGGCACGAATGAAGGGGACTCTTCTGAATCAAGAAATAATGATGATCTTTGAACTAATATTAAATTAAAGTTGGTGTTATCGAATTTTTAGGCAGACTATGTAAACATTTGCCCCACTTGGTTATATTTATCTTCTGCCATTATTCTTACTCACACAAACCATGTAAAATCTTTGGGAAGTGTATTTTTGTACCTTGAACAACTGTGTAGGAAGCTTCCACAGAGGAGAGATTGGTAATTACTGTGACATCATCATCACGGTTGGAGTTTTCAATATCTATAGTAATAGACTTTTCCATTTCACGATGAAGGCTGGTTACTACACCAGTAGGGCGAGTTACATTGGTAAGGCGTCCTTCATGGTCATAACTGAAAAAAGATAAATCTCATTTAAGTGACTAAATCTGAGCTAAATCAGCATGCACTACCTGTTAATGTTAAATGTTAAACAGATTATGAGACAAATTCATTAACCAAAGATAAATAATTGGAATAATTTTTAGTATGAAATACTAATATTAATTAGTATTAAATAATTATATATTTTTAGGGAATAAACTGTTAAGTTCACATACCAAAGAAAATATGATGTATGATCAAAGGGATGATTTACTGGAAATAGTATACCTTTGGGGATTTCTTTTTTCCACATAATCATTCCTGGAAAATTATTATTGAACCCTTCTGATATATTTACAGAATGTAATCACATCTCTTATTCTTCTATTATTTCTTCTCTTTACATCTCAAAATAAATACAGCAATCTTCCACATACAAGATATTCATTCCTTTCTTCTTTTAAACATAGGCCTTCAGTATTTTAGACAGTATATCCATCTTGCAAATAGGTTCAATTATTTCACAAGCAATTCAACTAGGCAGACAGATCCAAAACCATGCTGACAAAACAGATAATCCAAAGCTGCCTTTAGAGTGCCCAGTTTTTGCTGTCAATACCTTATAAATGATGGAAAAAGAATACTCCTCTGCCTAAGGGCCTCAGTCACTGATCCATTCAATGGCTCCAGAGGCCCTCTAAAGGCTATAACATTAGAACGCTAAATAATAGTCATATTAAATAAAATGCTGCAATATTATAATACCTGGTCAATTTTCTCACTAGGATTTAGTGTTATGTGGAAAATGTATGGAACCAATAAAGTGACTTGAGACATAAGATCAAATAAGAACAATTATTTGAAATGCAGGAAGCCTGGATAGCTCAACAGACTAAAAAGCCTGTTATTAACATTCAGCTGTCTGCAATTATTGCAAGTTCAAATCTCACCAGGCTCAAGGTTGACTCAGCCTTCTATCCTTTCTAAGGTAGGTAAATTGAGGACCCAGTTTGTGGGGGCAATAAGCTGACTTTGTATAAAATATACAAAAGTATGAAGGCTATTGCTTAGCGCATTGTACACCACCCTGAGTCTCCGGAGAAGGGCAACTAATCTAATTAAATAATAATAACAACAACAACAACGACAACAACAACAATAATAATAATAATAATGTGACTAAAACTGGTACCAAAAAATTTCAGATGACCACTAGATAGTAAAAGGCAGTACAGAAAAACGTAACTGCTATCATGTGTTGGCTATTGAGATTTTTGTCTATGGAGAGTAGACAAAAGTATGTCTTTTGGGGTAGTATGTATGTATGTATGTATGTATGTATGTATGTATGTATGTATGCATGCATGCAGTGGTGGGATTCAAGTAATTTAACAACTGGTTCTGTGCTGTAATGATTTCTTCCGACAACCAGTTTGCCAAACTGTTCAGAAAGTTAACAACCTCCCGAAGTGGTGCGAACTGGCTGAATCCCACCACTGGTCTCGGTCATCCAGATCACAAGCACACAAAGGTGCTTTTTCAAGAAGCAACTGGACTTTCTGTTTTTCTTCGAAGATGTTTCACTTCTCATCCAAGAAACTTCTTCAGCTCTGATTGGATGGTGGGGAATGGAAGGATTTATACTCCTTGCAGATAGCTGGTCATTTGCATTTTTTTAAAGAGTCACAGATAAATCTCCAGGTGGCCTGAACAACTCACTCTTGAAAAAGCACCTTTGGGACATTGAAATTTTTGTACATCAAATCAAGAAGTTCTACTATATTTGCTATATTTGAGAGAATACCAGCAATTCCTCACTTGACAGGAGTAATAAATCTTTTTGATATTTCTTTTTAATTTAGCAATTTTGGGGTAGTATGTATGTATGTATGTATGTATGTATGTATGTATGCATGCATGCATACATGCAGTGGTGGGATTCAAGTAATTTAACAATCGGTTCTCTGTCCTAATGATTTCTTCCAAAAACCAGTTTGCCAAACTGCTCAGAAAGTTAACAACCGGTTCTCCCGAAGTGGTGTGAACTGGCTGAATCCCACCACTGAATGTATGTATGCATGTATGTATAAAGCTTTGAAAAGAAGGAAGAAAAAGAAGGGAAACAGTGAAATATTAATGGCATACTAATAATAGATAATGACAAATTATGCCATTGTGTAAGGCCATTGAAATATGTGGGGATAGAGAATTGTCCAGAAAGAAAAGGAAGCAACAGACTGAATATCATATGGGAGGATCAAATGTCCTGGAAAAAAATTCTTGCCATCCGTTGGGAAAAGAATGCCTTGACTAGTTTGCAACAGAAGCTTGACAATATGACTTAATTATCCAATGGATTGAGGCAGGAGGCAGCTGTAAAACATTATTGCACACAGTAAGTATGATGGAGCAGGACATTTCCTGGGATCTGATAAGTGCATGGGAGAATCAGCAGCCACGAAACATCAGAGAGCTATTAAAATGCCACGATTAAGGTATATTACTAAAGGAGGAAATCTTATGGGATAGTCACAGTCAGTATATTATGTTTATTTCTAAAATATGTGACGATTATTGCTTTGGGTGTTTCTAATGCATATTATGCTTGTCTATGTTTTATTCAGAGACTTGCTATGTTTATGGTAGTAAAGATTCATGAGTTATGTCTACGCTAGTGGGATCAGCCAATAGTCATTTCAGAATGAAAAATCATGTAGGACTTGGCAGAATTTCTGCACCAGGAGTAATGGCATATTGGTTTGCTTCTGTTCCAAAGCAAAAACAGATAAGGAAGGCTCTACACCATTCTTTCTTGCATAGTTTTCCTCAAGTACATTTACTTTTTTCAACATTATTATTTTAATTATAAACCTTGGCTAGTCATTAAAAAACACATTATTTTCCTTTATTGATGTTTTATTGTTGTGTGCTCTTGGGGAAATGGGTGGTTAGATAAATTTTATAATAAGTACTGTTTCCCCAAAAATAAGACCCTGTCTTATATTTTTTTGAACCCTGAAATAAACGCTTGGCCTTATTGCCATGAGCTCAAAAATCAGATTGGGTTTATTATCAGGGGAAGTCTTATTTTGGGGGAAACAGGGTAAATAAACAAACATACATGCTATATTGGCTGAAGAATGTTACAAATACATTGTAAATTAGTCTTGGAAACCAGAACTAATGGGATGTGTTCACCCATTTACTACTTTTGAAAGTCCTATTGCAACTTTTATCAGTAAGATTTAAGAAAGGTCTACACCTGTTTACTATCATTTTACAAACTGACCTGCAGATGGCACTGCTGAACTTCTTCAGTTACAAATTTCGTCAAAATAACAAAAAATGAATAGAGCCTTGGAAAATACTATCTTTCAATCAGAAAAACCAGACATATGATTATTTATGCTCTCAAATTACATTTGTTTGGTGTGAGAATCATACATTTAAAAAACAAGAAGCCATTAATAGTCAAAATGAAAGAAACGTTTCTTTTGGTTCATCGAAAAGCATGACTTGGGCTGAGGGTGTAGAAACAATAAATGTTCATAGGACATATTTGCAACAGGCATTTCTTCTGAAAAGTGTAATTCTCATATTGTAAGTCTGCCTATTTGAACCCACTTGTACCAAGCAATGCAAACATCATAGCAACTTCCATGTATTCATGAGACTATGTGAATTTCATATCTGGTCCATGAGTGAGTGGGGTTTCTGTCATCTTTAGCTGTACTAATATTTAAACAGTGTTTCCTTCTTTAACCTAATATCATTGCATTTAAGAGCTGCCCCAAGGTTTACATAATCTCTTCCATTTTACTTCATATGATGTGATTTAGAAAGCAGGCGTCCAGAAATGGGCGGAATCTGTGCTTATTGGCTGAGGTACACTCTTCCCCACCTCTGAATCTCATCAGCTGCAATTCAGCTGTTGTCTAACTGAAGAGTTGGATATAGCAGCATTGTGCCAAATCTTTATTTCAGTCATTGACCAGTATAGCTGCTGCTCAGGTATGGATAGATAACTCAGTAATAGAGAAAGGTCCTTAGATGCAGTTTCCTTGTGTAATTGTTATTATGTACACAAATTATTTTAGTCTCATGTAAAAAAACTATAATTATGATTAGAATTGTCAAACTAAGTCTACACAGTTTTCTTTTTGCTTCTCTGTTGTTTCTGCCTCCTGTGTTGCACTGACTGCATTTCAGTAATACCTGAATCTGTAGTTAGTTTAAATCATCTTTTTTTTTTGAAAGAAACTAGTCAAAAGTTTTAAAAAATCATTGATTTATTAAAAAATCTTGGCTTATTTAAATTAGATAGTTTTTGGTTTGGGTCAAATATAACTGAAAGCTGATCTAATGATAAACTAAGAATCTGAAGCGTCTAATCTTATGGTGGAGGGAAGGAGGAGGAGGGAGGGAAGAAGAAACTGATGATTTCCCCCACTCCTAAATTCAGTAATTTAGCATTAGATTCAGAATGGAACATTGTGAGGAACCAAGTATACAAATGCTCATGTGAGCATGTGAAACAGCAAGCTTCTTGTGAGTAGATCTGAGGCACTGTCTTGATTTTCCATTACAATGGACAATTTCCTAACATGCAAATATCCATCTCTAGCAAATGTGTTCTTAAAAAAATATTCCACTTTGGACAGTGCGGCTGAACTTTTAGCAATAGAGTTAAATAAGTAATGTAGCTTGCTTCTTAGAATACAAAGTTTGCACGCTTTCTTATAAGTAGTTATTTTATTTTTGCAAACTCTATGTGAAAGATAAACAACTAGCTTAGATTTGTATGTTAATATTTTATCCATTTCTATCTATGAAATGATCTTTTTGAAAATTAGTATTTTTCATCATCCATATTTGCAGAATGCCAATTAAAAAAACCTGCTTTGCTTATGTAGGTTGTTTTTTTCAAAAATGCACAACACTTTAATCTCTTGCAATTATATAGAAAAGCATTTTCTTTCTAACCTAATTCCCGAAGTAATTGCAATTTTTGGACTCTCTGGAAACAGTATATCACATAGATTTTTTAAAATATATATTTTAGGATGTGATTTCCTCACTATTTGCAGAAACAAGCAATTGGTAAATTTTATCAATGCTTTATCTGTTTGTCTAGAAGATGATCCCACTATCCTGACATTTGAAGGACAAGATTTGTTACCTGAATTCCAAAAGTAACTGTAACATTGATATCCCTGTGGGGAGGAAGATTACTGGGGTGTAGCCACAGTCTATTAGACAGTATAAATAGGGCAAATAAATATCTTCTGTCCTGACAGACAAGGTTAACAAAGTTTTGTCCTACTTGTACTGGACACCAATAAATTCTTTAGGCATTTCAAAATTACACCCACTTTTACCAAGCTCTATCTTCAAAATTACTTCAAAGTTGTTTTTCTCTGGGTTGAATAATAAAGACTATGTGGCATCTTTTTTTAAAAAAAAATGTTATTCCACCTTCATTATTTTTTATAAATAACTCAAGACAGTAAATATATCCAATACTCCTTCTACATCCTAATTTTGCTGCAGTAACAGCCTTGAGAGGTGACTTGGGTTGAGAAAGACTGATTGGCCCAAGGTCACTCAAATGGCTTTCATACCTAGGGTAGGACTAGAATTCATAGTATCCTGGTTTATAGCCTGATATCCTAACTATTACATCAAATTGTTCTAAGTGCATTATTTTTTATAAGACATATATTACTGCATTCTTAATATAGATAAAAAAGCTGTAAATGAACTATAATGGTATTATTTTTTTCCATAATTGAACCAGAGCACTGGTTAATTTGTTAAATGTTCTCTTACCAATGTTTTATCCATTCTTTGGCTCCATCTTTGACTCTGTCAAATTTTATTTTTGCATAAAACATTTCAAGCTATATGAAAACCCATGGTGACACAATAAGAGTAAACAAGAGCATGCATGCAAAAGTGAGTCCCTTTCGAGACCGCTCAACATGCTTAGACCTACCTTATCTAAGACATCCTGCCTGAAAAAAAAATGTACTACCTTATTCCTTATGAAGACAGATGATTACTCAGATAGATAATGAAAATGCACTATAGGTTATTCTAAAAACAGCCTTACTCATAAAAGGTTGTCCATCCTGTTTCATCACTTTTTGTTGCCAAGAGACCACTGCTTCCATGATAGGTCATTAATCCAAGTTCCAAGGTCTGGGTTGACACTCCTTTAAGACCACCATTGGTGCTGACAGCAAGAGTCACAATTTGATTGTCAGGCATTAAAAAATGGCGTGCTGCTCCATTTGTATCCCGCCTAATTTTCAGAGAGTTGCCGTTGTTATCAACCAACTCAGTCACATCATTATCAGCACTATAGGTGAAATTATATAGATATTCTCCCGTGACAAGACTGAGAGTATATTGATGGATGCCATCAATGTTGAAGATGTACAGCTCCTGCTCTCTTGGTGAAGCAATTTCATATTGGTTGAAAGAGCTGAGGACTGGTTTATTTTTGCTAACGGCTCTGATGCGTATGTTTCCAAGATCTGCTATGTAAATTGTACCATCTGGTGCCACAGCTAAGGAAGATGGAGTGTTTAAGATGGCATCAGTTGCATAAGCATCATCCCCAGCATAGCAATTACAGTTGACGTCATTTTTGCAGTCACAGTCTGAAGCTGCCCCAGCCAGAAGGCAAATCTCGCCATTTGTGGTGACCTGACGAAGACGGTTAATTTTTTTCTCATCTGTCTCACTGATGTAAAGAATGCCAGCGTGTGAGATGGCAATGGCACTGGCTGACTCCAAAGCAGAATGAATGGCCAGTTTACTAAGAGAGTAGTCTATCCCAGGAACCTGACAATGCATTGGACGACCAGCAATGATGCTAACCTGATGGTTCTCAGTGATTCGCAAGATGACATTATTCTCCAAAACATACAGTGAGTTATCCATTGGATTGACAGCCAGATCAGTTGGCCATTCCAGTCGCACCTATAGAATAAGCAACACATTACTATTGCTTTAAAAACTTGGGATGAAGAAAGGTTTGTGTGGAACAGCAAATAATTGGCCAGTTTTAACAGAGTTAGTCAAGTATCAAAGCTGTATGCAAGTGCCTTAGACAATATTCTTTTCAATATTCATTAAACCTACACGCAGTCAGCTCTCTGGATGCTTATATAAAGGATTAATTGTCCCCCTTCCAGATAAAGGATAACCAAAGCTAATTAAACCACATTACTGTATCACAGTTCTTTTTTTTCCTGTTGTAGATATATAGAAGCTTCTGAAAAGAAGCTTGGCTTTTTTCTGTAGCTAATTATGTTAAATATTATATGTTGTATAATCAGCAATAACTTTTTCTCCCAGCATGTTGAAATTTCTGGTGTAACTTGGAGGTAACCACAAGACATTTATCCATCTGTTTTATTATCAGAAGCAAATAACATTCTACCTGGGTAACATCCATGCTGGAATCACAGCTCAGTGGCCGAACAGCAGTTAGGTCATTAGAGCCCAGCAGAGTTGATATGATACCATTCTGATCAACTTTCCTGATCATTGTTGCATCAACAAAATACATAAGACCATATTTATCCACTGCAATACCTGCCAACATGAAACAAAAGCAAAAATAAGATTAGATTATACTGTATATATCATCATCTATCATTATATATTGACCATTCCCCTGATAATTTATCCTTTTGATATTTTGTGCTTTCAAATTCAGTTTTGACCAATTAAAAGAGTATTTCTCATTAAAGTCCATTATAATTTTTAAAATTTTTAATTTCTATAAATTCATTCCCATTCTAATCTTAATACAATGTGACTTGTTTTCTTTTTCCTTGTATTTTAAAAAAGTTATTAATTCTTTTTTTTTCTCACAATACAGACTACATTTAAATAAAACATAATTTGGAAATCTAGGAATAAAGCTTTCATATAAAGTTCAGAAAATCTCACTGCCTATGTCATTTGTTACTATGCCACCCTAAAGTTCTTCAGATTTCTTGCCACTGTTCCCTGTACGAAACACACTTTTTCAGATTTTACCTCAGAAATGTGTGCTTGCGTTGTCAGTTTTACACAGAAGGCATTGACAAATGTTATAAAGGGATGATTTTGAAAATCGTTAAATAAATTATATTTATGTTAAGGAAATACATGCACCCATGCATCTGAAGAAAAAAAAATCTTCAAACTTCTAAAACTTATCTGTCACTAATTGAGTCCAGGCATTCAGGTCCAAATAAGTTATGTCATCCCTTTCTTCTGCACCTCTTTATCTTTTATCTGTTTCAACTACTGATGTCATACACTGTTGCTACTCTGCAACAAAAAGTGATATTCCAAGCAAATACTTAGTAATGTTGCCTAGTATCTGAGACTTTTTAATCTTCCTTGGTGTTCACCAAGCTCCCTGTGCCACCCAACTTATCTCTTTTTTCTTTATTAAAAATAATCACATGGAAAGATGACATGCTGCAAAGAAAAACACACATTTCCAGCATTACTTTTATTTCCAAGAAGGCCTCTGGGCTTTGTGTTAGCCCTATGGGTATTCTTAAAAAATAAATATGGTAGGTGTATGCAGCTCAACGTTTTGTTTGCAAATATGCTTACCTGCTGAGATTGTGGGGGGGGGGGGGGGAGAGATAATGAGGAAGTGACAGAGAGTACGAGAAGCAACTTTTGCTAAGTTTGGTAAATGATTGTTTTGTGAGAACATCCAAGATATGCTTTTGAAATTACCAATACTCTCAATGATCCAAAAAGATTCTTGGCCTACAACATCCAAGGATATCTTTGGAACTAGGAACAACATTTAGTTCAAACAATCAAGGAAAGCTCACCATAATGTCATTTTCAATATAAAAGTCAGAATCATTTACTCATTCAATTTGGAAGCTAGACTATATATGTGGCCATTAGGTAGCAATTTATTTTATTCAGTATTTCTTTACAGTTCTTCTAGTGTTTTCATTAATTCCAAAGGACTGCAATCCTAGGGCCAACAAGCAATGTCTCCAGTAAATGTTTTATTTCTGGGTTATCCTACCCAAACCAGCCATTTGCTACACAACAGCAGGTACTGACTGTGATGCCCCTTACCTCGAGGGCTCATTAACGTTGCATCTACTGCTTTCCCTCCATCACCACATCTGGCTTCATCAAAAGGCAGGCACTGCTCCCCTGTCCCTGCAACCACTTCCGAATTACCAGCCAGATCTTTTGCACCAGTAAGGCTTTTGACTTTGTAAATACGACGACTGTTGGTATCCGAAACATAAAGAGAGCCCGAAACAGGATCCACAGCTAGGTAGTACTTGTGGGCAGGATTGTTACTTGAAGAGAAAGAGAGAAAAAAATAATAGCTTTAGAATGACTGGTGTACAGAGAGATCATTGAGCAGATATATATTAATCAGTTTTAGTCCAGAAGCATGAATTTATCATCCTTCTGTCTAAAAGCAACCCCATATACACAGAAATCCTGCCCTCATATAACATGCTTAACCTAGTTCCTATTTCTGGATTCACGGAAAACACTAACCCAATTAACTGGCTTCACACAGCACACTAAGCCTTACAAAAGCTAACCCAGTTAAGCAAGCTTGGCATGCTGTGTCAAAGGATCTGCTAGGTCTCTACTCATGCTGGTTTCATAGCATACCATGAGGTCTGGCAACCCCAATTCACGCTTCCTTTCAGTTTGGCTAGAATGGGTAGAGTTTAGGTTTGAGTGTGAGAAAACCTCTGCTCTAAACTGACGCAACTGCCTGAAAAAATGTCTTCATTCACAGCCTCTCCAATTGCAGGACTGTGATTGTGCAAATCTGAGGGACAATAATACCACTCATTACCTATCACTTTGAATTCCTTGGATGATGGGCAGATGGAAAAGTGGTAAACAAATAAAGCTGGCGGGGGCTTTTACATAACCCTCTAGCTTTATTTTACTTAAGTGAATGTTGGTGGCATGTTTTATCTCAAATTATTTCTGTAGTCCTGTTTACACTAATATGAGACTGAGTACACCAATATCTGAGTAATATGAACTCAGTGAAATTTACTTCTGAGGTAATTTTGGAGTGTAAATGTTAGATTCAGTTCTTAACAGCTTAGCTCACTAAGAGGTTCCTGTCAATTACAAGACAAATCCACCTTGGCTTTTAATCAATCTTTCTTTGAACATTACATCATTCTACTTCCCTCACATCTCCAAAACTGGAATAGACTGATTTACATCTCAGTAACAAGGGCACTGAAAACATACATGATTCTCATGAATTTCCATTTATGGATTTCCTTTTTTCCATCCATGAGAATCCATTTATTATACAGAGTTTAAACGTTTTGTTTTGGAACAATGCTTTAAGAAATAATGTAACCACAAACGCAAAAATACATGAGATCCGAATTTTAAATTGCTTTTGACAGGAGGCTGTTATTCTTTTTTAAAAAATTTTTTACAGCATCTGTGCTGGCTTGTAAAATCTTTATCCCATCTTCCTACATTGCCAAATAATAGAGAATTGTCTAACCTGCTCTGATACTCTATAAAAAATAGATAGACTCATAATTTTTAATTGCACACATCCTTTCCTCTTAATAAAAAGAGCTTTTTAAGAAAGAGTTTTTATAGTGTGGTGGGTAGCCTGGGATGATTAGAAGTATAACACCTATATTTAGTATTCCAAAAGAGTAACAAATGTCATAAGATTAGTCACTTTCAAGGTTAAAGCTGAAGTAGGGCAAAACAGTCTTTGTTATTAAAATAAAATCAAGATGTTCTAAACAGGTTCCCTCTTCGAAGGTTTTCTTTTCAAAGCCTAAGCTTTGAAGTGCTTCACATTTCCCTTTGAGAAAAGGAGTAACATGCATTTAAAGTATGTGGGAATGGCTTTGCTATTATTAATGATTGCCCAGAAAACAATTTTCTCACAATATAAAAATGCATAGTGAAATAATTTCCGCTGTGTTTTATCTTAGTTACTGTTTGTTTGAAATAAGGCAACTGGAACTTATGGGTTAGGAAAATTGCTAAAATCAGCCACATATTCATATTTGGCTGACAATGTGAAGTGGTGGTTAAGCCAAAGCAGACTTTGATGTCTCCAGAGATATAGTACAGGTAGTCCTTGACCTATGATCATTTAAAGTTACAATAACACTGAATAAATGATTGCTCCTTGGAGTTCTGGCCATCCTAGGACAACCCCCCCCAGTCATGTGATCACAATTTGGCAGCTGCTTTGCACTTATGACCAGTTGCAAAGCCCCATGATCACATGATCACCATTTGCAACTTTTGTTGTCCTTCAGGGAAGAGACCACGTCACTGGGGTAAATTTCTCCCACCTGCACACTATTCCTTAGCCTCTTTGTATTCAAACTGTGCCAACTATTCACCACCCCCATGCATCTCTTCTGCTCACTTCCTGATCTGTGCCATGCCTCTTGCACATCTCCTCACAACACCACCTGTACCACACTTCTTGCACATTACCTAGTACTCCTTTTTCAACCCATGTCATGTCTCTCATATATCCCATTGCATCCTTGCATTCCCTCATGCACCCTCCCTGACCGTCCCCATGCCTCTGGTGCATGCCTTTGCACCCACTCACACTCTCCCTGACCATCCCCTATATCATTATTTTTCCCCTTACCTTCTCCCAGTAGCAGCCATTGACTTGCCTGTTGGCCTGAGACTTTCAATTTCCTGCTGGCTTCCTCATGGACTTTGGTTGCAGGAAGCCAGCAGGAAGCTGCTTCACCTAACAACTATTGGATTCAGTTAACAAAGGCAACCAGCAATGTAGAGATTGCCCTTGCTAAGGGATGGGGTTATGTCTTACGCATTGCTTAGGAATGGAAATCCTAGTTCTAATTGCTGTTATAAGTTGAGGACTACCTGTACTTGAGAAGGTACTATATGTTAGCACATGAACAATCTCTGCTCACTCCTGTCATGATAATGTGTGTTCTTGTATGATTTTTGAATGTTGCCTGCATTGCAGGTAAGGCCTGTAGGTAAATATCTAACTGCCACAGCCAGTTGCATATGTCTAAGCTGCTTACACTCCTACTTGCTCTTCAAACAATTGAAGATTGGATGGGTCTTGCCTACAACCTTCAAGATAGAAGCTTTACAAGTAGTTTTTTCATCACATCAGAAATGAGCTTTGTATGTGTTCATTAATACTTTCCACTTTATAATTATTTCAGGGTAGGTAATTAGAAGTTTTGAGCTGGAGAACCTTGGTTTATATTTTATCTCAGTCATATTGTCATTTAATTGTATAAAGAGCAGGGGACTCATTAAAAGAGTAAGAATGTCTCTGTGTTCAATAAGGAATGTACAGAACAGCTACTTTTTTGGATGATGTTCAGTAGAGGATATAGTGATCTTACAATGGTTCATAAAGTACAGGGGATCTATTCAGTAAGTAAAACTATACAATATAGACCATTTGATGTCAAATGCTTTGGTTTTCTTTTCATATGTTTCATAATATTGTGATCAACTTCAGCACTGGTACTGCAATCACGTTTTAGCTGTCATGCACCATCCCCAAGATTCAAGGTCAAAGTTGTTTACTACTGGTTCTGTGGGCGTAGCTTGGTGGGCATGGTATGGCTTGGAGTCGTGACTTGGTGGGCATGGCAGGGGAAAGATACTGTAAAATCTCCATTTCCTCCCCACTCCAGGGGAAGGAGACTGTAAAATCTCCATTCTCTCTCTATTCCAGGGGAAGGAGACTGTAAAATCTCCATTCCCTCCCAACTCCAGGGGAAGGTTACTGCAAAATCCCCATTTTCTCCTGATCAGCTGGGACTCAGGAGGCAGAGAATAGATGGAGGTGGGGCCAATTAGAGGTGGTATTTACTGGTTCTCCGAACTACTCAAAATTTCCGCTACCGGTTCTCCAGAATTGATCAGAACCTTCTGAATACCACCTCTGTTCAAGGCAGTATAGCATTGTGGGCTCCTTGGTGTTCTCTGAGCTTGGTTGTTTTCTTGCAGCAGCATCAGTGCTAGCTGATGATGTTACCTAGTTTGGGTAATGAAACCTCTGCAAGAAAACAACCAAGCTCAGAGAGCACCAAGGAGCCCACATTTCAACCCTGATCTAGAAATATTCTTCTTCATAGGCACAGCATTACTGCAGAGAAGGCTTTCATAATATTTTCATCTTCCAGAAGGCACTGTACAGTACGGACTAATTAGTCTCTAAGTTTCCTGAAAGCATGATTGCCTCATTCCTGTTCTCTTGTAAGATTAGCATTCTGTAATCTGCAGCTATCCTGTAAACTTGTACATTCCTGCCAAGCACACAATAGTTTAGTTTTGTGGCAAATCTTTTCTTTTTTGCCTTCATAACAAATCAATCCTAAAATACTATTTATGGAAGCCTGCAGTGTTAATTCTCTATATGGCAATAACAAGTCCCTCAGATCTGACACAAAGCTAAGCTATTGTTTTGCTGAAATCTTTCTGCCTTATTTCATAGGGTCATTGAGTGTCTTGAGATATTAGAGGCTTTTTCTAATAAATCTATTTTGACAGGTGTTCAAGGTGTGGAGCAAGTGAACCACCTGCAAATTTAGAAATGTCAGCTTCAGCTATTCAAATAGACAACTGGACTAAATGGAGATACTCCTGCACAAACATCCCTGGGCTAACAGGCAGATGGAATGAGTATTTTAAATAAGATCTCTGCAGATGCCAGCCCTAGGTGACACAGGGCAAACTCCTTTAAAAGCCAAGAGAGTTTTTAAAAGACAGCAGAACAAAGACAGAAAATTAAGTTATTTCTTGTTAAGTAGATTTCTTGAGGGAACAGAGTGAGATAAATAAAGCCAGCTCCACAATAAAAAATGTTCTGGCCAATTACATTAGGCATCGTTGCAAACTGGGATTTGATGATATTCAGATTGGATGATACCCTTGTGAATGAAGTTGTAAAAATGCAAAAAAACAACAACAAACCCCTCATCTTTTGCTGATTTTGTCATTAAAAGAGAGGTCCTGGGGTATGAGAAAGTAAATCAAGATGATGTCCACAATAATGCAATCAAAGCCCTGCCCATTTTCAATGTGTATTGTGCATTGTTTGCATCAGTGGTGAAATCTAAAATTTGTTACTACCAGTTCTGTGGGCATGGCTTGGTGGGGGGGGGTAATGTGACTGGGTGGGCGTGGCCATTTTTTTTAACTTTTAAAAGCATTTTTTCTACAACCTCTTCAGCGTAGAGGTTGTAAAAAAAATGCTTTCAAAAGGCTCTGACGATCCCAGCTGAGTTGCCTGATCGGCAGAGGCTTTTTTTCTTTTAAAAGCCTCTGACGATCCAAGCTGAGTTGCCTGATCGTCAGAGGCATTAAAAAGAAAAAAAGCCTCTGCCGATCAGGCAACTCAGCTGGGATCGGCAGAGCCTTTTGAAAGCATTTTTTCTACAACCTCTGAAGAAGGTTTTAAAAACCTTTGACGATCCCAGCTGAGCCGCGCAATCATCAGAGGCTTTTTTTTTACTTTTAAAAGCATGTTTTTGGCGGAAGAAGTTGTAGAAAAAATGCTTTTAAAAGTAAAAAAAAAAGCCTCTGATGATTTTGTGGCTCAGCTGGGCATGTGGGGGGGGGGCAGGAATTTTTGCTACTGGTTCTCCGAATCACCCGCCTCCATCCCTACTGGATTGAGCAATCTGGTCCGAACAGGGAGCATTTCACCCCTGGTTTGCATGTAATACACATGAAAACAGGCAAATCTTTAATTGCACTGCTTTGACTTTTTTAACAATGTGAGTACCCTAAATTGACTATGATAATGTCAAATTTCTAGTATTGTGTAAAACTAAGTGAGTTTATTAGTAACACAGGTGAATTGGACTGGGGCAACAACTGCCTCGTATACAAGCACAAACATCATTTAACATAGAATCTTCCAGTTTTATTTCAGAAACTGAATTTCACAAATGCTAATTTATGTTAGAGTAAGGACAATGCATTTGAGTTTAGTTATTACATCAAGAGACTTATAATATAACCAGAATGAAACTTTATTTGCAGTATCAGACTGGATCTATGAGACTTTGATGTTTTCATGTTATGCTTTAATTATTCAAATGTTAAAACATTTTCCATAAATGTATCTTTGGAGGATGGTCAGCTCTAGGAATTGAAAAAAATACTAGAAAGTAAATGCCTGATTGTCTTTTATGGTTTTTCATGTACTTCTAGGACAATGTTCAAAGGTGCAGGGTAGATGAACAAAATCATGCATTCAAAAAGTGAACAGCAAAAGGAATCAAACCTTTTGCAAAGGAATTTAAACTCACTTCAAAATAACTAATGAGATTGGTGATTGGATGTAATCTGTTCAAAGTACCCTAATAATATTGAGTTAAAGCGTGAGATGGAATGGGAGAACAAATCTGGAGAAAAAAAATCCTTTAATGAATTGGAAATGAGTTTTTGACCCATTTCTAGTCCATTAGTGGTTTTCTAAATCCTTTTCAGCATTTACAAGAGCCACTGCTCAAGTTTTCCTCAACCATTTAAGTGAATTAGACACTACACAGAGAGAATGGTCATATTGAAGTTGACTTGGAGTTCATTATATTCTCATTCCATTAGATAATTCTTTGGTCGCTTTTTTACTGCATTTGTATAACTACTACTGCTTATCGTATTTCTAACACAAAATTAGCACATTAATATTGCTATTCCTGATGCATTAAAAACAGAATGTTACACAAAAAAGCACAACACAAAAAGCAAACAAAACGGAGCAAGCAAGCTATAGCAAATGATAATAGGATTGCAAACTTGGCTTACCTATGTTTAAATTCTTTATTTCTTTACAGAAAGAAAACAGAAAAGAAACAAGGGGGGAGGGGGGGAGAAAGAGAGAACAGTTAGCCGAAGAAGAGACCATGTAGCAAACATTGCATTTGTCTTATTCTACAAGATGGAAAAAAGAAACCTGTTCCCAACGTTAATCTTGGTTTATTCAGGCATGAAGCCATATAGCAAGTGTTGCTGTGCCTGTATCTGCTGGGATGGACCTTTAAGATTTATATTGTAAGAATACAATAGTCCCTTTTGTCCCTTCAAATTTTTCACACTCCTTAGTTTACAATGTAGTATGGTGTTTCCCCGACAATAAGACTTATATTTTTTTGAACCCCAAAATAAACGCTTGGCCTTATTTTCGGGGAGGTCTTATTATTTTGGGGCATATGGAGCAAGATGGGCCTCCTCTTGCTGTCTTACCTGATTTTCAGCTCTGTCTCTGTCAGAAAACCAGAAGAAATGGCAGGGACCAGCTGTGCATGCATTTTAATATTTTTGGGGGTGGGGTATAATTTTCAGGGAGAGTTTTTTTTCAGAGGGAAGTTATTTTAGCACATGCACTCAAAAGCCTGATTGGGCCTATTATTGGAGGTGGTCTTATTTTCAGGGAAACAGGGAGATGAAATAGGTTGCAGTATTCTAAATGCAATTAGACAAATACTGAAATTATTACTAAACACTGGGCTGTTACTGCAACCTAAGATTGCTCCATTTTTTTCTAGAAGCTGCACTGATTGCCATTTCTTATTCAGTTTGAGATATGTTAAGATACACATAATTTTTATATCTATAATTCCCAAACCAGTCTATCTTGACAATATTTATGAATCTAATCTAATTTTGACATAGTTTAGAGATCGTTTTAAATCTTCATTCTACCTTCCATGTTGCAGCCTACAATTTCTAGATTCACTTTATTTGCTATTTTGTTGCCCTAATCCAGGAGAAGGTCTACTACAAGTTCCTGGGGGAGGGGTGGGGCAGGGAAGTGTCTATCCATGCTAACACAGACATGTTAATGAACATTCATTGAGTATGGCTGCTTAATCAACTGTTGATTCATGTAAAAGTACAAGCACTTGATCCACATTTTACAGTTCTGCCAACCAAAATATTCTGGGAGATCTCCTAAATGCTATGTTGTTCTTTCCATAATCTTTCCTAGTCTAGTGCCTAAATAAGATAGCCTGACAGAAGGTTTGCTGGATCCCACAAAAGCTATTATGGTTCCTAAAAATCAATTTATTATTCTTCAGCTCTAATTAGTTTATAATTAACATAATTATGGATACAATCTAGACATTCACAAAGGGAACTGGAATAAAGATTTCTGAATATTATCCCCTTAACATATTTTAGGCCATAAACATGGTTCTTCTATTCTTTTAATCAATACCAGTTGAATAATCAATAAATATAAATGTATGGATATGAAAGACCAGCATTCATACAACTTTCCTGAATAAATCAACTTCCTTTTACAATGTGTTGGGTCCTTCAGCTTTAAAACTAGTGTGTGTAGGTATACTGGGTATCCTCTACTTTTTGTGATATTTCACAAACTTTGGAAACTAAGTCACGCCTTTTTATTATACTGGAACATAATTTGAATTTATTGGATCATAATTGAAGGTAATTCTCATTTAACCTCTAGTTTGTCACACTGTTCAAAGTCCTCCAGTCTTCTCCCAGAAACTCCAAAGTCCTCCAGTCTTCTCCCAGAAACTTACATTCAGCTTGCAAGATTTCCTCTCTGAACATGGATGTCCCATTTAACTGGTAGGACTGAGAGCCATTTATAAGACTACAATCTGTTAATTTTTTCTATAATTATATTTTGCATCTGTAAATGTCACATGTCAAAATCTTTCTCTCTTATCCTTTTTATTTCCTCAAAACTGTCATACCTGAAAAATTAAAAGGAAATAGCTCCATCTCAATTTGGCACAGATAATTCAATTCAAGCCTATAGCAGGAATGTAACTCATTTTGGTGCCCAGTGAGTTTCAGATTATGACATTCTGAATGCTTTGTCTAAATGAAAATTTGGGGAAATGATGCACACTACAAGAATATGTTTTGTTTACAGAAAAATAGATTAAATTATAATTTCACTTATATTTTTGCATGGATTTGGAACACTTTGTTATGTCTTATCTTATTATTTTAAGTCTCCTATTTTTGTATTCGTGTAGAATGCATAGAAATTTGCAGCAATATTAGTTCTTATAATGGGAAACATCTGTGATATATGTTTAGGCAGAATGTGGACTTTTGTGCATAGAGGGTGATTAAAATGAATGATATCTATTTTGCATATGATGGCCATTTTTTCCTGAAAAAGTATGTATTTTTTTCAATAGAAGAAATAATTCACTACATTAGGTCAGCTAGGGTAATGCAATACAGAGAATTTAGTCACATAGCATCTCAAGAGAAGAAAAAAATGATCTACAGCTGCAATAAGGTGTGCTCATTATTAAATACAGTACTCTTTTCTTTCTTCCACTCCACCCATTAAATACTATATTATCACATCTCCTCCCCCCACCACTTTTTGGCATAGCTGCAAAATTGGTACCATACACTTCAGTACGATTAAGTATTTGAAAAATGCTTTGTGTAACTCTAAAATCAAAACAAAGTGGATTTAAATAAGAACTCACAACCCCGCCAAAATTAGCAGGGCAAGTTATTGCATATAAATAGGCAGGTAACTTGTACTGATGATGTTGTCTTTCTGGGTAATGAAAGGTCTGCAAGTTCAGAGAACACCAAGATTTCTAAATCAGGCTTAGCTCTGACTGTTCCACCTATGTTAAAATGCAATCACCTCTGAATTATTCTAACCTATCTCATGCTCCTGAACACCTCTAGTCTATATTTGTTTATATGGGATCCATTCTTTGTTTCATTTCCATTAATTGTAAAACTATGATTCATAGGATGCTTGACAAAGCAGTAAACACTACATTATACTGAATTTAATCAGAATTCCATTTGCCATGGATCTAATCAATTCTAGACAATATTGTAAAACATATTCTAACGGATTCACTTTAAAAAAATCTTGAGGAAACCAATGGACAAAAGTTCGCTTCTTGTTTTGTATAATCAAGAAAAAGATTTCTGCCTTTAAACACACAATTATTAATCTATTAGAATTAGCAAAATGATTAATATTACACTTATCTCTGGTTTTCAGCAGTTTGTATGTTTTAGGACAATGGATTCTAAGATATGTATAGTGTAAGCAGTTTTAACCATTATATACATGGAGTCTGTGACTCCAGTTTTGAAGTTGCAAGCTAGAAATAGTAAAGCAGCATATAAGAATTAACAACAAAAATAAAAATTGTATTCTATCCCATATTCATAAATTATCTAGAAATCAGGAGAGATATTTCAGCTTTTACTAAAAAAGGTAAATATGGTTCAACAAAATCAATTATAATATGCCATTGAAGTAGAAATATGCCAACATCACAAGTGTAATTGTCCTTGATAATGCAGCGGTTAGAATCCAGTACTGCAGTCTACTTCTGTTGACTGCCAGTTGCTTGCAGTTTGGTAGTTCGAGTTCCCACCTGCTCAAGGTTGACTCAGCTTTCCATCCTTTCAAGGTTGGTAAAATGAGGACCCAGATTGTTGGGGGCAATATGCTGACTCTGTAAACAGCTTAGAAAGGGCTGTAAAGCTCTGTGAAAGGGTATATAAGTCTAAGTGCTATTGCTATTGCTATAATCAGAAGATTTAAATTGGTGGTGGACAGCTTAATGAAAGTGTCACCCCAATGTGAAACTGCTTTGAAAATTAGGGCTGTGAAATGATGGGACACCAGAGTTTGGAAGACTGAAATTTCAGATCCTCTTTTCTTTAGGATGGATCAGTTTAAGACATTTTAAAGGTATCCAAATTGTCCTTTAAAGCTCTGCCCAAAATATAAAAAGGGGAAAAAATGAATTCAAAATTTTTAGCGCTGCTCATTCTAGGGGCTTGGAAAAGGGGTATTCGGGGACTATAAATTGCCCAGCCATGCCATAAAAATAAATGCAAATATAAAGCTGATCAACATTTGCACTACTGTGCATAATTCTGTTCATTGCAGAATGTTGAATCAGAAAGGTACAAAAAGAGAAATCAAAATGTTTCAAGGTTAGAAGAACTCCACTTTAAGGAAAAAATTAAATGTTTTGACCTTTTAACTTAAAAAAGATTGTGTGATAAAGGTATATGAAATTACACACAGAATACGTGAGCATTGTTTTTTCTCCCATTCTCATCCTACAACCCGGATTAACCATTTAAGCTGAATTATGAGAGGTTCAGGATTTACTTGGGAATAGAAACAAGAATGAGCTACAATCTTCATATTCTACTTATTGATTTCCAAAGCCATTTGATTGGCCAATGGGTATATACAATGCTAGACTAAATACATTGGCTATTTTAGCATTTGTTATTTTTATTCTCTTCTTTTGTTTTACTATCATTCCGTTCATACATATTTTCATCCACCGTTCTTCTTTGTCCTTTCCCTTCCTTTTGTCCTGCAATATCCCTTTGTATTCTTCTTCCTTTACCAATTCCAATTTCTGGCTTCCCAATTCCGAGTCAGTTCTTTTCTTTTAGCTTTTCTCTATCCTGACCATCTTAACTGATTTAACAGTCTTTGCTTCCTAATTTATTTTTCTTCTCTCCTAATTTAACTCCTCTCTCCTTATTGTTGTTTTGCCCAATTTATCTTCTTCAATCCCTTTTTAAAAACAAAACAAAAAGTTAACTTCCACCCATATTCCCAGCTTTCCAAAGACGAGGAAGATTCTTTTATGATAATGTTTAACCATCACTGGCTATTCTGATTCTTTAATGGTGAATTGCACAATTCATGGACTGATTGAATTCCCATTATAATCTTCAAAGGAAAAGGGGGGAAATGCAACTTTATGCCAGTTTTGATCCATCAGCCATGTTCACCTATCAGTTGTGAACAGCGGATTGTGCTGAGGGCTACAAGTCTAGAAAGCTATAAAGAAAATCACTTAGGAAAGCTTTTATAGTGGTGCTTTTAGCAGTGGCATTACCTTAACTCCAAAATGCTGGTGACGTTCCTTGAGGGAAAGATGCGTCGAATGTAGTTGAAATCCCCAACGAACAGGCTCCCATCAATTCCCACCGCAAGTGCAACAGGGGCAAGAAGTTTGTTTCCTTCTGCAAGTCCGTTGCAACTTGGACAGGAGATACTTCGACGACGACCATTTCCCATGATGCTGGTAATCACTGCTGGTTGTTGAGTTAGAAACTGATTCTCTCCACTACCTTTGTGTAGAATACCTAACAACGTGCAGAAAAGCACATTGCATTTTATTTTTATTCATGGGATGATTTCATTACCAAATCCTTTGATTGGAATTTATCTGTCTTCAGAGTTTCAGTACGTGGTTCAAATTGTAAGGACATACAGTAGCTCAGTATTGGTAAACCTTTTTGGCACCAAGTGCTGAAATGGGAGTGCGCAGGGGGCAGAATGCCAGAAACCAGAAGAGCAGCTCCCCAGCATGCATGCACAGGAGCGCTGGAAACCAGAACAACAGTTTCCTGGCACGCGCATTCTGAGCTTCCAGTTTTTGGCACACGCATGAACACCAGTTACCTGGTCTTCCGATTTCTGGCGTGCATGCACATGCAAAGACCAGCTGGCTGGCATGCATGCATGTGCCAGAAACTGGAAGCTCAGTCAGAAGTGGCATGCAGAGCCATCTCTCCATTGTTTCCAGCACTCCTGCGCACGTGAAGATGGCACATGTGGACGCCAGAACCCAGAAGTGCAACGGGTGATGGCTGGTGTGCCTGGAGAGATGACTCTGTGTGTCACTTATGGCATGCATGCCTTAGGTTTGCCATCACTGATATAGCTCATAGGTTTTTGCTAGCCAATGTTTTTTATTCTGCTAATTTCAACAAGTCACCCTATCCTTCACCAACCTAGTGTCATCCAGATTTGACAGACAATGCTGGAAGGAAGGAAGTATAGCATTGAAGTGGGGGCACTATATCTTGAGGCTAATATTAACTATGTAATATCTAATTCATTTTCTGAATATGGTAAATCTTTGTCTAACGCAGGGAAAAAGAGACATGTTCTTTATTGAAATCAGTAATGCTCACAATGAAATATACAATTTAATAGTTTTTCCTTAGATCTTTCCCATTCTAATTTCCTATTAAGATATGCACCACTTGGAATAGCATGAGGTTTTTAATGAATTCAACCCTGAAAACCCAAGATCATTAACACCCTGAGATGCTAAAATCAACTTTGAATGTTTGGCAAGGGTATAATTGTTGGGAATTTTTCTCTTCCTTTTTTCCAGAGCAGGTGTGGTGAATATATTGAAGCCCTGGGAACTGATCACCTTCTTTGTTCTTTCAAGTGAATGAGTTGAGAGAAAAAATTTCAACCTTTCTAGAAAAGAGGAAGTGAGAGAATATGCCAAACAGACATTAAATAATGAATTACTTTAAAAATGTGTTTCATACTTGACACTGGCAATTTAAATTTGAATTTTTCATAGAAAGGTGATCGTCAACTTTCAGTCAGCTGAATTTAACTTTAACTGTGTTAAAGTTCAATGTGCTTTATAAGTTGAACAAAAATGTGCATATGTGAAATAAACTGTAAAGATAAGTCAAATAATTTAGTTTAAAGAAAAATAATAATTTTATTCATTCATTTATTTAAAAGATTTATTTTCTGTGCCTTGCAGGATGTGAATGATTTACAAGAATACAGCAAAACATTTTTTAAAATCTAAGCCTTACATATAAATGTATCCTCTGCTGATGAAATTTCAATAATGCATTAGATCCAACTTTCAAATATCCTTTTCTCAACTGATAATGTGTACATGTGTATGTGAGTTACTTAACATAAAGGACATACAAAAAATGTTATTTTTGTCTGTTATTCTGTTATCTGAGATTCTTAATACTTAAATTATGTGCATATCCTTAGCAATTCCTATACACAAAATCATATTTATGGATGAATGAATGAAACAAAAGTCAAGGAAGTCTTTCTTATAAATCTTTGCTTGTGTGGATTTGTAGTCATTGTTTGTTTGTCTCCCACCTCAAACCTAAAGAAAACTGGCACCAATTGTTGGTCAGTTGCGATCAGAAATCGATACAAGGGGCCCATCCCTGGCTTAATACAATATCTGTGTTCACTTAACACAGTTAATTAGACCAGCAAACACCTAGCAACTACATTCACATAACATGCTAATGTTGGCTAATTTTAAGTTTAGTTTCATTTTTGAGGCTTAGTCTCTTATATCAATCCACATGGTTCATTTCCGTTCAATACATTATAAAAATCCACAAAGGAAATTGTGGATTTGTGAACAAAATGAATTAATTTAGTACTGTAAGATTAATCAAGCTGTGTGCATGCAGCTAATGTCTCAACACAAACAATGCTGTTCAGAATATCACTAAAGGCACAATGTTTCTTCCTACATTTGAAATATTAAAATATATTTGGCCCTACAGGGCCTTCTTATTGTTTAGTATCCATCAGATGTTAGCACAAGCATTTCTTAGTATTTCAAATACACCTTATGAGAATGGACCCTATAGGAATTGGAAAACTTTTCTTCCAGATTTTGCTAAACTACAATTCTTTGTATCCTGCAACATTAGTTATGTTGACTAAGCTTCTGAGAGTTGCTCACCAACATCTTTAGGGAACAGATTCCCGCCCAATATAAAACTTACAACCCTCCTAAATGAATATCAATAAACTTACCACTCTTTATATTAAGTACATGGTGCTTATCCAGAGACCAGCCACCTAGATTTGAAGGGTCAAGTTCAAAGCCTTGCAGTAGAGCAGTCCTTTTCTCCCATAAAATCAGGCTGGGACAGGTCTCGTACTCAAAGCCCACAGACACTGAAATATATATAGATATATTGTATATTAATAAACATTGTATGTGAATGACTTGCCATCTACTATGAAGTACAGTTCCCAAGCTATTTTGTTTTATTCTATGTTATTAAATTTAGATATTTGACTTCATTTGACCCTGATATTTAACTTGACGTATACTCAGAAGTGCTGTACAGAGCTTTAAAGTTGCAGGAAATGATTGATTTAATAAAGGAAGGAGGGGAGTGATGATGACAGCCCAGATTCTATTTTTAATTACTTGGCAGCTTCCAGCACTGAAAATACATATCTAAATTCAATACTGTACTTTTGTGTTCATGGAAAAAAATACAAAATAAAACTCTGAAAATACATTAAAAATGCATTAATCTGTTAACCCATTTTCCATAGAGTTATCAGATGGAGATCTTGGAAAATATTATAGATTATTGTTCTTACCAAATTTATGGCTTTCTCGTCCCAATTTGAAGACAGTCTATTATTCACCGTAAGGTGTAGTGATTCTCATAAAGTTTCCACATATTATTACATACTGCAGAAACTAACAGGCAATGTCTTGGCACATGGATTAGCATGATAACACCCAAAATGCTGTTTGGGTGTTAGTGTGAATAACGTATTGAATTAGCACCAGGAAGTTCCAGATTCATCTTCACGTCCAGTCCTGGATGACTTGGGCAGTATGGCAGATTGGAAGGCTGGGCAAGTTAGGGCTCAGGGGGTTAATAATGCTGTGTCCAAAGACAAAGATGGCCCACAGGGATGGTAAGGTTTACTGTCAGGAAATTGCTCAGCCAGGCCTCCAAAGAGGAGATGAAGGTATATAAAATGGCTGAAACATCTTTTAAATATATTATCTGAATCACTAGGTGGACAGAGAAGGAGGTAAAGATCAAGGAAAAGTCAATAAAGAAATAAAAGAATGACAGTTAAAATTAGAATGAATGGAGGGGGACAGAAAATGGAACAGAAGTTATAAAGTATATCAGGGTGGAGGAGATAGTCACTATATCTGACTATATAGTGGTTTTTGTCAGACAGCTGCCTGTGTAGGAGGTCTAATGAAACTGACTCTACTTAAAAAAGACCATATAGTGGTGGGGGAAAACCAGAGCAATGAAAGTGAAAAGAAAAAGTAAATAGAACTACTGTTGGTTTGAGTGAATGAATGTTAGAAAATTGAAAAGGAAAGTTCATCCCTGGAATGACAGCACAGGAGAGGATACCTTATCTCCATCTGACCTGCTAAGGATATTTATAGGGGACTGGACAAGTGAAGGGGAACAGCTCTTGGTGGGGAACTTGTTATGTGGCAATTGGGATGATTGGGAGTTGTGGGCTAGGTAGATAAGGGGGTGGACATGGAGGCAGGATGATAATAATGATAGGAAGGAGAATGTATGGCAGGTGGGACAGTCCATAGGAAGAAATATTGCAATGTTGTGCCCCTATCAAGAACCAGACAACTAGTCTGATAAGCAAGCCAAATTCAGGCACAATACTTCTGTATTCAAGATTTGTTTCCCATGAATGTAGTCTCAGAAGCTGTTGGAAGAGAGTGGAGGTTGTTTGCTCTTGCTAAAATTTATCAAATGGGGTTTTTGTTGCTTTCATCTGTCCTGATGCCAGAATTTGTGGCAGTTATGTACCAGAAATGCCTGGTTGTTGTAAAGAACTCTGTTCCACCAGATGGCCAGATATTTGTAAAATTATTTCCAAAGAACAAGCTTGGGAAGCAGAGTGTTGTGAGGTTTGATATTGTATTGCCCAACTGTCCAAAGATTGTTATGAATTTACCCATATTGCTAGTACAAAATAATTGTCATGGCTGTGGTAACAATCTAAACCTTTTTCTGGGCCATATTTGAGCCAGACCACTTTGTTGGCCACACAATAGATCTGCTTCATTTCAGAACAGATGAGACATGATCTGCTCCTGGAAGACATCTAAGAGTGATTTATTTTTGCCATGTACCAATACTTTTCTAGTGATGATGGAACTACCCAAGGTAGGATAGTCCAGGTATGATGCCTATTCTGATAGCTGATGGATCTCAAAGCTTTCCAGATGATACTTAAAAATTGACATAGCAATCTAGTGGAATTATGTTAAATGTCTCGTTGGCCTCTGGAATTCAACCAGGACACCAACCTAGAACTAAGGAAAAATATCCTAACAGTGAATCAGTGGAATGACTTGCTTCTGGAAATTGTGGGTGCTCCATTACTGGAGGTTTCTAGGAAGAGATTGGACAACAATTTATCTGAAATGGTTGAGCGGGCAGTTGGACTAGAAGACCTCCAAGGTCCCTTCCAACTCTGTTATTCTGTTAAACTATGACAGGATTGCTTCTGAATGGCCTTTCCCTGTCCACTGATCCCAATCAGCAACTTGATTTTCAGAAGATTTTTAGAAAATCAAGTAGGTGAAGGAACACAGCGAACAATACTATTGGAAAACAAGAAGTATGACTAGATATGGTTATGGGGTCACATTCAAGCTTCCTCCAGAGATGACATCTGCTATTTCATAGTAAGACATCATAGTAAGTATCATCATTATACTGATGATACTTACTTGTACTTCTAACTCTAGCAAGATTGATTGTTGCTAATTCAGACACCTACTCATTACAATACTACATCCCTTGTAATTTGCAATTATATTGTGCTTCCACTGAGACGTTAGGCTTGCAATCTGGGAGCCCTGTCAGAGAAACAAGTAAAAGCTGTTCCCAAGAGAGCATCCTATCAACTTTTTATCCCAGGATCAGATAAACCTTTGCTCAGATAAGAACTCATGTTCTTATGTTTTCTCAATTATATGACTGTGATTCACTCTTTATATGACCAATTATATGACTGTGATTCTACATGAGGTTGCCCTTGAAGATTACTTAGCTGTTCCAAAATGCAGCAACCTGTTTGTTTAACATTCAGCTCTAATGTTGCTTTGTTAGACTACCAGTATGTTTTCAAATGCAATTCAGGTGCTCTTTACCACCTTCAAGACCCTCAATGGCTTGGGGTTACTTTGAAAGATTATCTTTCCCTGATCATTTTTGCCAAAATCAGACAGCTGGAGAACTTTTGCTTAAGATCCTGGCCTACCAGGAAATACAATAGGAGTGACTATTCCTGTGGCCTTCTGGAAAGCTGTAAAGAACTGGTTTTCCAAAGTGACAACCAGAATGATTCTGGATAAGACTTATTAATATAGAAATTAGGTTTATTATATATCTTGTGTAACTGTAATCTTTTTCTAGCAATGATACAACATTTTGTTGGACCTAGAATCCAATTGGATTAAGGCAGTATATACAGCAAATAAGTAAACAGTCATACCAGCGGTGAAATCCTGCCAGAACTATCTGGTTTGCGCGAACTGGTAGGGCTGGCGGCGCGAGGTTCCGCCCACCTGCTGGGACGTTATTATGTCCTGGTTTGACCATGTGAGCATGTGCATAAGGCTCTGCACATGCACAGAAGAGGCGTGCGTGTTCACATTTCCAAACCAGTAGCGAAGGTAAGTACATTTCACTGTTGAGCCATACATACATTTCATGAATCTGGCTGCCTAGAAATATACTCCATCAGTTAATTAGGATAGGGAGTGGATCAAAAAGAAGACTGAAGAGTTCTGAGTTCAATGTATGATTTAGCTAGGAAGATCCCTTGTATTATAATAAAATTCAGTAGCTTTTTCTAAGCACCATCTATCGTATCCCAGATACTCCGAGTTCTCTGGCATAGATATATGAGCTCCAATAAACTATGTCTTAAATGCCCAATTAGTAACAAAATCTGTTTAACACAAACCAGGATTGGGCTTGAAAGTATAAATGTAGATAGGCCTGTACTGGTGAAGTGACTGAACAGCACCTCCACATCTGGTCTTGAAGTTGTAAGGCATCATATCCTATCTTATCAAAGATATATCTGTTTTGAGGATCTGCTCTTGTCATCTTGTATATACATACAGTATGCATGCATGGATGATACTTCCACTGAGACTACAATTAAAAGTAAGCAACAGATCTGAAGAGATGCCTTGATCATTTCCTGAAGGATTCTCAAGTTCCCCTAACAGCCCTTAAAGATATAGATAGATTACCACTTTTACCCCACAGAAAACATAAAGGATGATATGAGCTCCCGGAGAGAAATGATCAATTATATCAAAATGTCATTTGAATGATTTTTTTGTTCTCCTCTCTGAAAAGCTTGGGAAAACTCTGTAAATCAGGCTTTTATTGTCTAAACAATTGTTTAGTCTTGGCCCCTAATATGTAATATTTGTCACTAAGCTTAATAAATTGCTGGAAAAAAGTCACTGGGAGTGCTAATGAATGTTTGAGTTTATTCCAGAAGTCACATCTCATGATGGCAATATGTTCACGGTGAACTTCACCCATGGCTCTGGTACATTATTCAAATTTCTATTTTGTATAAAATGTTTTGTGATGACACCTTGTCTTGCTAGATTCAATTAAAAATTAAAAATGCAAGAGCAAAGCATTCCAGAAACATACTTCTGCCCCTTTTTCAATTTTCCTAGCATCTTACTGCCTCCTGTCAACACATAGACACACAAATTTGTCTAGAAAAAATTTGGATATCAATAAAGAAGGAATTGATTTCTATGTTCCAGATTTAATACTGATGTAATAGGAGTCAACAACCTTACTGGACTAGAGTCCCATTTTGAATTATGAAAACATGTCATAGGCAATGACATATTTTTAAAATAGATTTTAAAAAAATCTATCATGGGAAGCATTACAGTTCACAGAATGTGATGAGTAACTTAACCAATCAGACTAGAAGAGACTTCAACAACAGATGCATCTTATCACTCTTTCTATTCTTCTTCCTTTTTTACCAATAGCTTACATAAATGGATAGATTTTTTTTCTCCCGACAGGTTATTTGTTCAGCCATCATTTTTATGAAAGCTTGTGGAACCAATTTGTGGCCCAGAGAAAATGAAGTTGAAAATATGGTCTTGCTTTTGTAGTGTTTTTCTATTTCTCACCCCTTCTTTCTTTCTTTCTCTTTCTGCCTGGCTCTGTCTGTCTGTCTGTCTGTCTGTCTGTCTGTCTCTCTCTCTCTCTCTCTCTCTCTTTCTCTGTGTGTATCAACCTAAAAATCAGGAGATCATGAGTTCTAGTCCTCCCTTAGGCACAAAGCCAGTTGGGTGACCTATAGACAATCTCTGAAAAACATACATGACTGAAGGAAGCACATACACCCACCCATCCACCCACACAGAGTCAGATATAATAGGAAGAATAATGTTTGTAAAGCAAAATAATAGCAGGCACACTGGTGCCTATAGGTGTTATATTGGGTAGTCCCAGATATAAGTGAATGTTACATGCAATGTCAGTTAGATATTATAAACCAGTAATACATGTGTTATTTCAGTGAGCCTTCAATACTAGCTAGTTTTACTGAGGGCATCTATCACATGTATTTTGATTAGAGCACTTTTACTGTAACATTGTGTTTTTTTAAAAAATGTTATTTGTATAATACCCGTTTTATTTTGGGATTGAGAAAGTTATAAATATTGTCTAATCAGTAAACAAAATAAATGACAGCTGGAAAAATTGCTGCTACTGTGGAATAATGAAGCTATCTATAGGTATTTTCTATTATCAGTACAGATCACAGATTTTTCTTTAATTTAAGAGCAGTTGTTGAAAGCCAGCACTTAAAAGTTACATGATTTGAATCTAGGGATCATACCTACAGCATCCGAGAGCCCGTAAACTTTCTGGCCATAGGCATCTGTTTTATCCCAAATGAAAGTATAGGCCAAATTGGGAGATGCTTGGAATGACTTTTGGAAAAGATGCCCTTCCACTGCTACCATGAGATGAACTTTAATTAAGTTCAGAGGCACAAGAGATTGTGTCATGGTGATTTTAAGCAAGGATCTGTATCCAGCAGTACGGGAACTCAGATAGCAGAGCTTTATGTTGGCACCTGGAATCTCAATTTCTTCATGAAGAACCTAAGTAAGGAAAGAGAGTTAATATTAAATGAGTGTGGTATGGAAGAGATTTATTTGGTTCAGCTCATGGGTTGTACTTGTAGGTTAAAGTAAAATCTGCTAGGAAATTTTAGCTTGCCTTCCTATATTGGTAAGACTTAGGATAGGACTTCTGGATTAGTACAAATTTGGCCACTGTTACTGCTTCTTTTAAAATCACCACTGTTGGCAAAAGCATCAGTAAGAATCACAGATCTGATTGTTTGTTTTATGCAAGAAGGCCCCATGAAGCTGTAATGCTATGAAGTTACAACTACCATTGACAGTCATCTTAAAGTAGCAAGGATGCCTAAAGGGAGGGGATGGGAAAAGCAGAATAACAGTAGCGATGAAGATGATGGAACGCCCTCTTATCAGCTGGGTATGCCACATGCTTCAGCTGCGTGTATGATGTTTTTTTGCAAACATGCCAAGTAGGATGCTTGCTCAAACTTGAATCTGTGACAATTTCATGCAGAGCAAGAATGGAGATGGGAATATGTATCAGGTTTTTGTTTAGATTAAAAGAGACATGTAGGTAAGAGGAACTGAACTCTCCCCATGCTTGCTCCTTACCTCTTCCCATACCTCTTCTCCATAGCTCTCCTAGAAGTTCACTTCTAGTATTGCATCTTGGCTGAGGAGAAGGTGCCTGGGGAGGCAAAGCCATTTGGGGGAGGAGGGTTCAGCACCTTGTGTATCTGCTCTTTAAATTCTAGAATCAACTCTTTTTCTATGTGATTGCGGCAAGAGGCAAGTTGCCTGCTGGCCTTATGCCTATCTTGACCTGCTCAATGGGATTTTATAATCTAGAGAGAAAACTGGATAAGGTTTAAGGTTTTCAGAAGAATTTGGTACACAGAATGAACAAGAAAAGTTTAGCACAATACATACGTCACCATCAAATAGGTTTGTTCTTTTACACAGGAACATTTCTGATTATTAATTTCTACATTTATATCTAGAAGAAGCAAGTGCTGGATTAGGAACCTGATGCTAGGGATTCGGGGTTTGTCATGAACAATACGTACAAGTCAAAGACATATATTCTACTAAAATGCTTTAAGACTGTCTGAAATTTGTGGATAATACTTTTGTGGACTTTATTAATGTGCTCAAGGCTTGGATTTTGAAAACTTGGTTCCCAATTCAGCACATAAATGTAACATTCATGAAAAATATCTAAGCAAGCATTTCTCCCAGAACTGTACTTTTCCAAGTTCAAAGAATGGACAAATGCAACTGAATTTGTATAGGTGTTTGTGACAAAGAATATACCCAAAGTAAATATTAATGAAAATTTACAAACATATCATAGCCATATATCAATACATTCTGCTTTTATCTCTGAGTGTAAATATCTGTTTCTGTTTTATATTTATGAAGAAAAGGCCAATATAAATATTTTATAATACCATTATAAAATGTGAATGAAATCAATATAATTGTTATAGGCATGTTATTAGAAAATAATGATAATAAACTTATTGTAACTTTTTTTCTTTTTTAGTATCTATGTTTGATACCTGGGTCTCTGGAACAATTGAATTTCGACCAGGGGCATCACTGAAAAAGGTGGAAAGTGGTGATGAAATTATAACAGGATCAGGTCTGATAAAACCACTTAAGTCACAGCTGGGAATAGAGTTCTCTTCAGTTTTCATAGTGAGGGTATCCATTGCATAGAAGCTATTCCATGGTAGCCACACTGTCCTCTCTTGACTCATGAATGGGGCTCGTTCAAAATGAAGAGTTAGGGATGCTCCTCCATTTGCAATCAAATCAAACCTAGAAAAAGTTGGAGTCTATATCATGAATAATTCTAGAACAAAGACCCAAACTAGTCAATAAAATTGGAGAGAGAACCACACCCAATACAGTTTATTAGACAATTTCTTACATTACATTCTACTGTATTGATTCAAAACTTTAGTGGGACAGAATTAGCTATACCGAATTCCCCAAATATCATAGCAGCAAAGCAGAAAAAAAAAAACCAAATTAAAATCAGTGGACCTCAAATGTAAAGATCACTCCAGAGTCCAATAGAACAAAAACAAAACATGAAGAAGTCACTCAGATATTCTGTTGCCAAAGTATTTAAACATTTATATCAAAGATGGACTGTTTATGACTCACAAAAAATTTCTGACCCCAATTTCAGTGTTGCTCACTGTCGAGTCTTTCAGCTAGACTTACTTGACAATGTAGTTCAACAATAATAGAAAGCCCACAATTCCCCTCCCTAAGTACTGTATAGCAATTCTATTGAGCTCAGAAATCAGTTGGTAACCACTATAATCTGTGTATGTATTCTGTAGAGTGACTGTAGTGTGTATTCTATAAAACAATTGTGCTGTTGCAATTTAGATTAGTTTCCAAAAGACCTTTTAAGGCAACCCTACAAATAGAATGGTAAAAATGTACTCAGAAGTTATTAAGATATGGATTAAAGAAATCAGTTCTGCTTTTTCTAGAACGGGATGCAAGAACCTTGTAAGTAAAAAGTAGAAAAAGGTTCTACTATGTCTAGAACAGTGGTGGCTTGCCCCTGATTTGCACTGGTTATAGAACTGGTAGTAAAACCAGCGGGAGGCTCCGCCCACTGACCCCGACATAATCAAAATGCTTCTGCGCATGCACAAAAGCTTCTGCGCATGCGTGCAGCCCCATTATGAACCGCTAGTAAAGGTAAGTAGAACCCACTCCTGACCTAGAACATCTACCCTTAGCTGAAAAGACAGAATAGCTTCTATAATAGGTGATGACCCCAGTAGTTTTCTTACTGATGAGCAATTCAGAGTCTCAATCTATAAATCTACACCCAGTCCATCATGGCATTCAGAAAATAATTCAACAATTTCCCAACATTATTGGCATGAAATGCCAAAGAATGGGGAGGAGAGAGAGGAGAAGGTATGGCAGTCCCCAAAGGATAGCTATCAAGATAAAAACCATTGCATCACAGTACGCTATCCATCAGACAGTGAAAGTGAACAGCATTTAAATATATCTGGCTCATGCATTCAGTATTTTGGGGAAAATGAAAGGCAACAGATCCCAATCATTATATAGATAGAGGTATGACAGATCATTGTGATCCTGTTTACTCATCCACTGTGTCAAAAACCAGATGAGCATCATTAGATCAGCTTGTCCCATTGCATATTGTCTATTATAGTGTATACAAACTATGAAGAAAGCCAATTTGGTTTAGTTCTTAATGTACTGGGCAAGACAAGCCTACCAGGAAATCATGACATATAATTCTACCTTGGACATGAAATATTGGTGTAATCTTGGGCCAATCACTCTCTCTCAGTCTTATCAAGGAGACAATGGCAAACTACTCCTGAAATCTTGTCAAAAATCCCATAGGTCCAGGCGGTTGCCAGGAATCAACATTGAGTCAAAGGGACATCTAACTAACTAACTAACTGACTAACTGACTGACTGACTGACTGACTGACTGACTGACTGACTGACTGACTGACTGACTGACTGACTGACTAACTAACTAACTAACTAACTAACTAACTAACTAACTAACTAACTAACTAACTAACTAACCACCCACCCACCCACCAACTAACCACCAACCACCCAGCCACCCACCAACTAAATAATCACTCACTCATTCATTCACTCACTAACTACTAATTAATTAAAGTATGTAGCCTGATATATAGCAGGATACATTAGTACCCTAAAAATGAATTCCCACATTCCTTTCACAATTATGAAAAGTAACTGATTTTGTAATGGTTCAAATTATTAGTGCAAACATAGATTTCAAATGCTACAAATTAAAGGACTAACAAACCAATATCAGATCTAAAATTAGATAAACCTTTTGTGATTTAAACCTAGCAGCAATCGAACTATCCTTACATGCAAAGTTTATGGTGATGGGAAGAAAAATCTTAAAATTTTAAAATGGATACATTGTTGAATTAGCACCAGAACTGGAAAAATTGATTCTGTTCAAAAATTTAAAATATTTGGATTTTGGTTCTAACAAAGCCATCAATATTGTGGTTTTAAGATTCACAGGAGTGAAGACCTATGTGAGAAAACTGAGCCTTTACAGCAACTGGATGGGGCTGGAACAAAAAGAGCAAAATGACTATAATGGGGCACAATGCAAGCCTTACACCTTTTGAATAATCCTCTCATTTTACATTTTTGAGCTCAACCCTTTTCAGCTGCACCTAAACTAAGAGATAACATTATTGATATATTATGCTCAACTATGATTTGCTTAATCATTGTTTGTTGAATAAAACCCCACCAATTGATTTTGCACCACATGCTATAATATAAACAAAGACTTTGAAACTACAAGCATACTAAGACTTCACAAGCAGGCAAAGTCAAATCGAAGGAAATCATATTATGTCTTATTCTGTCCAATTCCTAAATAAAACAAGCAACAACAATAACAAAAAAGCAGTACCACAAGTCATTTCTTGCTCTATAGGCAGAGCCTGGTTTAGCTCTGCAGACTAAAGCACCGTAATTAACATCCAGCTGTCTGCAATTACACCAGTTCGAATCTCCCCAGGCTCAAGGTTGACTCAGCCTTCCATCCTTTCTAAGGTAGGTAAATTGAGGACCCAGTTTGTGGGGCAATAAGCTGACTTTGTATAAATATACAAAAGTATGAAGGCTATTGCTTAACACATTGTAAGCCGCCCTGAGTCTTCGGAGAAGGGCGGCATATAAATCAATTTTTTTAAAAAAAGTAGGAAAAAATGAATACAGCTCATTAGTTTCCAAAAGTGCAACAAGGTTTTTGTTTCTCTTGGGTACTTTCTTGAACTATATTAAATTAATTTGTTAAATGATATGGCTCAGGGCCTTCTCTTTAATTCTAGCCTTACTGATCGCAGGAGATTTAGAGCTGGTATCATCTGTAATACAATATCTTTCTCCTGCAAGCATACATAAAAAAATGTTAACACACTCATTTTCTTGGTTCAGGGAAGTTTGCGATTAAGACCTCTGCTGTGAATCAAGATATGTTGTTAATGCAAATGTGGCCATGATATATAATAAAGCACTGTATGATGTGTGATTTCCAACATAGAACTGCTATAAGCAGCCATTAAACCCATCACAAATGCCTCCGTGCCATGTGGCAAAACTGAACGACAGCTTTGAGCAAACAATATTAGTAAATTTATAATGAATCACACAAAAGCCCTGAATCCTCATTATTGCTAAGATGTTCAAAAGCTCAGCACTGAAACAGTGACCCCAGAATCCAACAATGGCCCTGTTACAGATCAGTAGTCCAATGACTTTTATAGTCTACAGTTCACATATACTGCAGCAAATAGCTGCAATGCATTATTTCATGTAGATATATCATTTTATTGCTACATCCAATAAATTAGATAAAGTATGACACATCCTATTTTTATAGGAGCTAAGGCTATGTGCCTTTCAAATCGAATGATGAACAGAGAAACAGGACACAGCAGGGAATTGTCTAAGTTTATTCAATTATACCCTTTTAATATGTTTTGCCTCAAGAAACTCTAAATAGAGCTGATTTTTAGAAAGGAATGGGACAATTGGGAAACTAAGAAATTGCATTGTTTTATGAGTCTCCCCCGCCCACCCCCGGATGAGTGTTAGCCTGCCTTGAATCTCAAAATTAAATGTTTCTGGGTCTCAGCTGGATACTACTGTAGCCCACAAATGTTTTTATAGATATAATACAGCTTGTGTGAGAAGAAGTCCAACTGCTATCACATTATTTTCAGAAGTCAATCCTTTCAAATTTACTTTCAGCTAGTCTTCAAAACACCGTGTGAAAAATTACTTTCTGCTTTCTTGATAGCCCTTTAACCTAGTAGGAATTCTATGCATGATACCACATGGTTTCACTAGATAGCACCATCTGTTAATCTGCACAGTTATTACTATACAAAGTAGTTTGTGAATGAAGTGAATCAACTTACGTGCCATCCTGGCGAGTGATGGTGTAGCCATATTTTGGATACTTGACAAATGACACATTGACTCCAACAAGTGGGGTTCCATCTGTAGTCACCACTTGGCCCCTTATCAGAGATACCAGGCTGGAAAAGAAATATAATTCAATGCCAGTGCTTAAGTAATACTTTGGAGAGGAAAATTATCATGGCTAGGTGAGTTTCTTCTGGCATAAAGAACTCTTCATTCTTAATTTTGCTTGTTAAAAACTATAGCCGCTAAATGAAACAGGAGTTAATTGCTTCCCAAATGTAGATGGGATTTAGAACTATATATACTAGTAGTGGGCTTCAAATCCTGGCGCTATTAGTTTGTTACTGGTAGCGCGCAGGTGTGCACACTCTTTGCGAGCATGTGGCACTTCTGTGCATGCATAGAAGCTTCTGCACATGCACAGAGCATTTTTGATGACATCTGGGCAGAGGGAGCCTCCCGCTGCCACCGCTACCGGTTCGCCCAAACTGGGACAAACTGGGAGCAACCCACCACTGATATATACTTTTTAATGAACACCAATCTCTCCATTTTTCAGATATAAGTACTGGGCTTTAAGGAGGATTGCCTCTTTTTTTCTAACACTAAACATGAAGGTGTCTTTATAGACTATCATTTAAAATATAGAAAGTAGAATAATAGAATTGGAAGATTCTTGAAGGTCTTTTCGTCTAAGCAAGAAACCCTGTACCATTTCAGACATTGTTGTCCAGTCTTGTTTTGAAAGCCTCCAATGATGAGACACTTCTTCTGAAGGTGAGCTGTTTTGCTGTTAGTAAACTTCTCCTTAGTTCAGGGGTGGGCTGCTGGGGATTTGTAGGGGTTCAGGAGAACCTCTAGCTAAGATTCTGTGCAGTTCAGAGAATCCCGAATCCTATTCCTGGCTTGCCCTGCACACTCCGCCTCTCCCAGGAGTCCTGATGTGGCCCATTTTGGATGCAGGTAAGTGCAGGGCACTCGTGGAGGCACAGGGAGGGTGAAAAACGGCCTACTGGAAGTCTGGGGAAGGCCTCCAGAGCCTGGGGAGGCCATTTTCTCCCTCCTGAAGGCTTGAGGAAAGCCTCTGGAGCCCGGGGAGGGCAAAAACACCTCCCCCTGCTGTGGTGCAGGAGGCTGACCAGGCCATGCCCATCATGGCCAAGCCAACCCAGCAACTGGGTTGTTAAAATTTTTGAAGCCCACCCCTGCTAAGTTGTTTCTCTTCTTAGTTAGTTTCCATCCATTATTTCTTATCTTGTCTTTTGGTGCTTTGGAAAAGCACTAAAGCCCCTTTTGTCTTTGTAGGAAACCCTCAAATATTGGAACTCTGCCATCATGTCTCCCCTAGTTTATTTATTAATGCTACATTCAGATTCCCATGAAAAATAACTCAGAAGGATTCAATCATTTCAAATCAATGGCTACATTCTTGACTGAGATGAAGATGGAAGCTGTTTGAAGTCCAGCTGTGGATTTCTCTCTCCTTTACTTATTCTTCTTCACTCTATGAAGCTAGGTTTCATGCATTAGAGCTACTATAGGCTATAGTACTATAGGCTTCTCTTCAAAAGTTATCCTGACTATATAATATGACATGTATTGTTCAGGTTCCTGTGTGGAAAATAAAATAAACCTCAAGAAATTTAGTTTAGAGCACACAGAATTAATGATTTGGTTACCTGGATTAATGTCTTTGCTAATATTATCTACATACTCTGCCAGGATCATTCACTCCACAAACATCAATTACCTTTCAAAGAATAAGGCAGTTTACAGTCCATAAAATTTTGTCATCATATTTAATTAGTGATTTTTTTTAAAAAAAAGAACCAACTGTTTGCCCTTAGGTTTTCAACTTGTTCCATAGGGCTATAAAAACCTATTTATTATTGAATCAGACCCTGCTGATAGATCAGATTCTTCTGATCATTCCAAAAAACTTATGGAATCTGTGCAAAAAAAATGCAAGGGGAAGGTAATAACACACACACACACACACACACACACACACACTACTCAAAAAGAAATTTGTGTGTGGAAATTTTCAGTGGGCAGATTATTTAAGTCTTTAAATTTAATTTTCTTAGGGTAGATGGATGATCAAAATATTGCCCTACCTAGAGTTTCTGGTGAAGAAAACTGTTCCACCTAAAGTGAACCATTAAAATTACTGGCTCTATATTATTTTATATTAGAATAATATAGTAGTTACATATACTTGATGTTGAACAAAAAAACGAGAACACAATTTATTCAGAGAAAAGTGGGTAAATAATCTAAAACCATCTATTGAAATATCATATAATCAGTTTTTACTGAGGGACAACAACATCGTTCAAAATAGTAGGCATTTAAAATGTTAGAGTATGAACAATATAATATACCATATGTTAGCAAATATATTAAAATTGGAAATTTTTATCCTCTTATTACCTTCTAATGTAGGCAATACTGCTCTTGTACTTAGCTCAAATTTGAAAAATAAACATTTTCACATATACTTTAGTGTATGTGTGTGTGCGCACACACATGCACACACACACATATGTATATATTAACTGTACATGGCATTCTAGAGCATGTTTATTAGGAACCAAGCTCCATTAGACTCAGCAGTGCTTATGTGTAATACACATTCAAATAATTGCACAAATAGGCTGCAACTCTAAACAAATCAACTTTGCAATATGCATAGCTAAATGATGGGACTTGTGTCAACAAATATGGGATAGTTTGCATTTGCATTTTTGATAAATCAAATATTGTTTCATTGTAATCTCCCAGCTATTCTTATATGTCAACAAAAGAGAATATACATATCTCAGTATTCTCTCTGAATTGTGGAGTCCTTCATGTTCTCTGAGATTGGTCATTTGCTTGCAGATGTTTTAAACCTGATTAGATAACATCATCAATGCTCGTGAATGAGGGGTTTGTGCCATGATTCTGTACAGTACATTGCACTGACAGTTTTGATAGGGGTGCGGTTTTCTCCTTGATAGTTTCTTGGTTAGGGTATTACTTTCTGCTTGATTGTTTAACTGGGGTTAATCCCTGCTTGCTGTTGTTAGCTAGAGAGAATGTGTTGTATCTTTTTGTTTCTTTCTTATATGTTTAAATTGTCTCTTTTGAATGGTATGTAAATGTGGTATATCTCTATTGTCTATTTGATGTCTTATGTGTCCGACTGCCAACCTTTCAGGAATTCTCTGTTTTTTAAAATTTATCATAGTCTGTAGGTCTAGGATGCTTATCATCTCCCAGTTGAAACGATGGTTGAGTCTGTCTATGTGTCGTGAGATTAAGGAGTTTTCCATCTGTCTTCTGACAGCTAGTTGGCATTCATGGATGTGCTCTGCAACATAATGCTGTTGCAGTCCTTATACTGTATGTTCTAAATTACCTTTTCCTCTTGGGCTACCTTTAGTTGGTTTGCTTGCAATGATGATACCATATGGTTGTAATAGTCTGTTTGTTTGTAAGATTTCTGAAGTGTGACAGTGTTATCCAAGCACCTTGTGTTAGTTGTACTGTAGTGGATTGAGTGGTCAGACACTTTTTGATAGTGTGTGTGTATAAAAATACAGCTATGAAAGAAGCTATGAATATTATTATATAATTGAGCACTAAGGTTTTGTTTTGTTTTGTTTTGTTTTTGCTGAATATAGGTTGATGCACATTAGCTAAGAACATGGACAGAAGGAGTGGCAAACTATTCTGGCCATATAATAAAATAGTTTCAATTCTTAATGTTAAAAGAGATATCATGTGACACAGAATATTTATGTATGAGCCATGCACATGTATGCATCCTGTGGGCACCTGGATGGCAAAAGCCACTCTTTGGATCAAATCTATAATAGATAATCACTGTAATCATAGTAATATTATAATAATAATAATTTTCAAACAAGAAATTATGTTCTTCATATCTTGCCAAATTGGGATATCTTATTATGGAAACTCTTTTGTCTTTGGTAGAGCACAGTGATGTCCACTATGGCATCTTGGGTAGGTAAGTTGACCTCAAAATGAAAAGTTACAATAAAATGGAATTTACTTTTTGTTTTTTTCCCATAAGTTCCCTCTCATAAAATGGTAAATATATATATATATATATTTTGGTAAAAAAGCTGGTGAAAACAAGTTTGCACATTTATAATTCCAACAAGTCTCATTAGGAAACATAGGGTTAGCTCCTGAATGATTTCTGAGTTCCCTGTTAGACCTAGAAATACCTGACTTTGGCAAATAACAGCCTTTTGCGCTAGTTGCTCCAGGGAAAAAAAGGGGGTGGGGGGGGGGGAGGAGGCAGAGGAAATAGAAGCAAAGAGGACTAGAATGAGAAGATAGCTATGAAAGAAAAAATGTTATGCTATTTCTTCTCATTTCCATTCACCTGAAATATTAAGGCTCATCTTAAGTCCTAAGAAAAGAAAAAGAAAAAAATGTAGTTTCTTTAAAAATGGAACTAGTTAACTGAACTTGAAGAGTGAGGATGGATTTCAAAGTGTCAGAAAACAAAAGAAGAAAAGTTAAAGAAATGACATAAAAGAAGTGAAAAAGTTGGAAATTTGGAAATTTGGAGAAGGAAAGAAGGAAGGGAGGGAGGGAGGAAGAAGATCAGTCCAGAGTTGCTGTTGGAGACAGAAACTTGCTGCTGGCAGCATGTAAATTTGTGTTTGTAAGCATATGTTGAGCAGGATTACTGAAGAAGTCCTCTGTAGCAGTGAAGGGGAGGGGGAAATGTTTTGGCAGCTGCTGAGAAGATCAAGCCAAAAGAAAAAGGAAGGAGGAGGAAAATGGTTAGTCTCCTTACATGTGAAATGCCAAGTAGCCAGGGTAAGAAAAATTAATGAGGCTTAGCAGAAGAGTCTGAAGAGGGATCTGAAAGGTTGGGGTGATGGTAGCTGCAACTGCACTCTGCCAAAGCCTATAGACAGTCATAAAACCAACAGCTAGTTATACAAGCAGAACCCTAGTTGAAGAGAAAAAGTTCAACAGTGGGTGAAACTGTGGGAGAAAGACAAGTGAGGAAGAGACAAGCAGGAGGGCCAAGAATCATGATTTATCACTTATATCTTTTATGTACACTGACAGTTTAAGCACTGAAGATAAATTCCTTGTGTGTCCAATCACACTCGGCTAATAACAAATTCTATTCTATTCTATTCTATTCTATTCTATTCTATTCTATTCTATTCTATTCTATTCTATTCTATTCTATTCTATTCTATTCTATTCTATTCTATTCTATTCTATTATTACTCTACTCTACTCTACTCTACTCTACTCTACTCTACTCTACTCTACTCTATTCAAGACATGTGCCTTATAAGTCCTGAAGAATTTGGGTACCAGCAGTATGAGACAATTTAAGAAAACTGGGATTGGTTATTATATATTATAGTATATTATCAGTCAATACAGACTGACCTAACATCAGGCGCAAAGAAAGGATCAAAGCAGAATAAATCAGAGGGGATCAGTTGTATCAAGTGACTCAGAGTGACAACAGCAGAACAGCCAATCCAAAAGTGTCACCATAAATCCAGGTGAAGCAAGAGTCAGCACTACAGAATGTGACAACAGAGGGATGATAAGCAATATCAGAGAGGTTTCAGGACCATGATGATCAAGTCTAATTGACAACAGGCACCATCCCAGCAATAAGGGCAGCAAAGGAATAGATGATGGTGTACAGGATTGAGAATAGAATAGATAGAATTAAACTAAACCTGAAGGTAGAATAGATAGAATAGGAGTTAGAGTTTAGGAAGAATAGTAAGGCAGACCTTAGGGGTAAATAAAATAGAATAAATCTTAGAATATTGAAATATAGACACTGACTGTAAATTAGAAAGTGACTTCTTGAAAAAGCACCTTTGGGGCAATCATGACCTGGATGACTGAGAATCTCCATACACATACCACCCTAAGGTTCTGACTGCTTGGCTATCATCATCCAAGCAGAAGGCCCCGATGGATTCTCTCCAACTATGCTCTCTATATAATGAACTCTGAACATGTACCAAACCAAAGAGTTTGTGCAAGGAGTTACAGAATAAATAACATTAGCCAGAGTTATTGTATCGATTGTAGAGTATTTGGAATTCTGTGTATATGGTCTACAAGTTTGGATTCATTGGTTGAATAACAGAATTTTTCATTAAAATTATCTAACACTACTACTCCTTGGGTTTTGGAAGATCCAAAGTATCTTCATTTCTATTTTTTCCTAGCTGACCTAAAGGGAGAAAAATAGAAAAGAAAGGAAAGGAGGAAGGAAGGAAGGAAGGGGGATCAGAACAGAATGGAGTATTTCAGGTTTAGCCTGAATGATGGCAATTTATTGTAATTATCTTTTTCTGGGAAACCCTTTGGAGAAGTCTGCCAGTAAGTTTTTAACACTGCCTTGTTTGCAAACTCACACTATCAATTGTGCTTCCTTTCAGCAAAACCCAGAGCAGTCACTTTTTACCAGATTTGGGATATACGAAAGTCCTAGATCAATCTATCTGATCTAGGACTTCCATTTCTACTCAATTGATATTTAGCTTTCATGATATTTTGACTGATTAAATGCAAGAACTGTTAATCATTTAAAAAATGCAGGTAGTATTTATAACTTATAAAACAGTTTTAATGTAACTAAAGGGTGAACAGGGTCAAAATCTGAAAATAATAGTAATAAAAAACAACTTCTCAAACATTATACCAATGCTGTGTTTTCATATTTAGAATAATCACGAGACATGAAACCTAGGTTTATTCTTTCTGGAAGACAGAATATATTAAACTCTCATTAGTGTCATCATATTTTTCTCATTATAAAGCTGGGATTCCTTTTCTCTCCAAGCTTCCTGCATGCAGTAAATCCAATGCTAGTCCTTACCTGTATATGGAGTCAGTATGCAAAGCCAGCATGCTGACATAAATGCAGCCTTTAAAAAATCCAAAATAAGATTTTATCATGAGATGGAAAAGAATCTCGCTAGTGAAAGCTGCATTCCATGTTAAACTACTATTAAAACCTCTGCCAAAAGAACTCCTATGCCTTTACAAACCCGAATATTTGGTTATTACCTGCTATTGAAGGGGTTTTCTCCTGGGATTATATGAGTGCTGTCTTTTCCCACTAAGAGCTTAATTCGATCATAGAATGACTTTACAGCCTCTGAACCAGAGTGACTTTGCTGTATAATGTCTAGGGGATCACGTGAGCCACGGCAGAGGAGGCTGTTCTGACAAGTCGACTGAAGGCAGCAGTCTGGATCCAGACAATCAATGAGGCCATCTGTAAGAAAGAACACATAAGCTATTTTCCCCAGTCATTTGATTATACCACTGCTTATAGCTCACCACTGCTTCCTTAGAAGCTGAACAATAGCATTGTTAATCTCAGCACATTTAGATATACCCACGCATTTTCATCAACGTGGTGACTTTAGTATACCAAATTATCTCTGTTACTGCTTTTAGGATCAGTACATCAAATGCCAAAAACAAGTCATAAAGGTATGTGCAGAATGGTTCTCAATTTTGGAATGGACTTTTGCAGTTTTGCTAAAGGCCCAAATTAGCTTTTTGTGAGTCTCCAGGTTTGGGATGTTGGATTAAACTAAAATTCTGCCCATTTCACTACTCATATTAATAGGGCAGTATAATATTCCAATCTGTATGTTATTTTATAGAACATAAATAACAATTGTAATTTGTGTTCATAATGTTTCCTAGAATATAATATTATAATAGCAATAGTACTTAGACATATATATTGCTTCATAGTACTTTACAGGTCTCTCTAAGAGGTTTACATAGTCATCATATTGTGCCAAACAATCTGGGTCCACTTTTTACAAACCTCGGAAGGATGGAAGACTGAGTCAACCTTGAGCCAGTCAGGATCAAACTGCTGGCAGTCGGCAGAGTTAGCCTGCAATACTGCATTCTAACCACTGCACCGCCACATCATAATGTCCTATGAACATAATGTCGTGTGTGTGTGTGAAAATCTCTTACAAGGCACAGCTTTTCATAGAAATCTAAAATAAATATTTGTTAATATAGATTGCCCATTAACCATTTTTTAAATAAAAATGACTCTACTTTGATTCTTTAATAACATATTTTTTTTAGTGCAAGTTACTTCAGTGCATGATTGCCGCGTATAAAATCTGATTTTAAATATCATCTCTCTATTTATATATAACTTTTAATAATCTATTTTTTTTTTCAGATTTGTTATCTGTGGCAGCCAGGGAAAGATTAGCTGGCTTTTCCTGATAGATCTCTGCGACTAAAAACTTCAACGAGAACAAGGTTTTCAAACCTGTTTTCCCTGGAACATATCTGAAAGATTTTAATATACTTAATCCAGAAAATTTAACAAATTATTATCTACCATATGTCTTTGTGATGGAGTGAGCTTTCCTAAAAAAAAAAAAGAATGATGGATGTTTGGGTCTGATGAGCTGATTAGTTATTTTGAAGATTTATGCTATGTTCCCATAAGCATCCATGATCATTTTGAGACTTTTTAAAAAGAAAACAGGATTGATACCACTCATGGTTTTCATTTCATATACTACTAATTTATTTTGCTATTTGAACTTAAGATTTCTTTTTTAATTTCAAGGTCAGTGACTTGTGATCCTCACTAATCTGGAAGACCTTTTTCGTCTTGGAGGTAGAATTTTTCTTTCAAATTCCACCCATTTTATATAATCAATGTGAGAAAGAAATTGGACTCCTATAATAACTGAATATGGTTTTCCTATTAAAACTTGAACACTTCTTCTACAACACCCTGTTATTTCTGGTGCTTGTAATTATTCATTGAAAATTGTTTCTTGTTTGTACGTGCAGTTGGGAGAAAAAGAGAAGCCTGTCAATATATTAAGGGATCCAAAGGTAAGATGCAGCAAATTACTCTTTTCTACAAATTTGTGTTTACTTACTCCAGCTATGAATACTTCTTTGCTTTGGCTGTTATAGGGGTGAGAGTATAATGACCTCATCAAACTGCATGATTATGGGCTGAAGCATCTGTACACTTTGGAAAACACCATGAACTTTAAATTGGCATACCAAACTCTCAGTGGCCTGTCAGTCATGAGAATAACATCTTCATGCCAGCAAGCCCCCTTGGATATAGTCTGACATTGCAATCTTCAGTAAATTACCCTGTCACTGCCAATCTTAGAGTTATCTCGCAAACAATCAAGAAGGCAATCAAACTGTTCTGAAGGGCCAGTTCAGGACTTCAGATGGCTAGACATTTCTCCATTCAATACTGGTGAGAAACCTATATATCACTACCTGGAGACTGAATGGAAACACACACACACACACACACACACACACTTTTTAGGTTTTGTAGTTAAGTCTGCACAAGAATCTTTATGAAACTGCAATACTTTTACATTTCTCTCCTATTGCAGTGCTTGATAGTATTAATTAATTTACAAAGCCTACCATTTTTTTTCAGCATGCAAAGAGTTTTTGAGTTAAGCACAGAATTAGATATCTTCTTTAATTGTAAAAAAAAAGACAGTGCAGATAGAAAGAAAATCTGAAAACAAAGAAGTGTTGTTTTCCAAAGGTGGTGGTGGTTTTTTTTTTTTTTGAAAAAAAAATATTTCTACAAGATATTTTAATTCTGGCAGTAATATTAAATCTAATATATCAAGGTATTTGAAATCCTAAACTTATTACTATAATCCCTTTCCTAATAGGATGTCTTCCAGATTATTCCCAGGAATCCAAGACATGCTTGTTGGGAATTGTAGATGTGGAACTCTCCATAAATTCCAAAGCACGAGATCTAGAGAATTGTGTGGTGGAATAAACCTTATTAAACTCAGTGGAACTTCCCACATAAACATAGATTCATCAGGTGGCTCTTCAAATAGCAGTTGAAATGTGGAAGAGAATTACCTATGCTACTCACAGACCCATCAATCACACACACATCACCACATGCATTTGTAGCTGACACTTAAGATACACTTATATTATGGTTGAATTGCTCATGAACAATGAAATTTAAGTAATTTTTTTTTACTGAAGTGATAGCATACATTTCAGAGAATGATCTTCAGTGTATAATAATGAGTTTAAGGGAGAATCAACATATTTAATTTACTGATATTATGTTGAATAAAAATGTTTAGTTGACTCTTAAATCTGATGGTGGTTATCAAACTCTTACATCATTTTGAGTAAAATTCAATTATAGTGCATTTTAATAAATATTAATAAAGCTTAGAACCTGTGAAGTAGAAAACAGCATATATTTATATTTAAAATAATAAGAGTAATCCATATAATAGGTTAAGATGTCTTTTTAAAGTAATTCATTTATGTTCTCTGTGTACAAACATACATAAATACATACAGGGTAACATACAATTTAAGGAGAATTTAATCAAGGCTCAGGTATGAGACAAAATAAAAACCGAAATATTTGGATCAAGCCAAATATTTCAAAATCATTAATCCATATATTTAATCAGAATCATTAATCCAAGCATTTACAAGCTAAATGTATCTATATCTATATGTAAAATAGTTTTTGAGAATGAGAAGTGCCAAGAATCTGGATCTTGGAAAAAAGAAATGGTAAATCACTTATTGTTGCCAAGAGAATGATACGGTTGCCTTAGGTTATAAAGTACTTTTTAATTCTTATTTTGGATTCTTTCTTAAGAACTCTGAAGAAGTTAACCACGGTTACCATTTTATGATGGTAGAAAGCAAAGAATGACACACCAAAATTTGATTTAGTGTGTTATTTAATTTCGGTCTAAATTAACTATATGCATACTTCATTCCAGCGGATCAACTGTAGTACCATAATTAAAATAAATATTCAGTGCTTTAATCCAAACAAGACATTTAAATCTGTGTCCTTCTAAAAACATCTTCTTCAAGCACATAAATTTAAATGTATTTCTCAATGATGTCCATGACAAATGATGTATTTGTAACACACTGCTCATAAGTACAGGTACATACAAGGCAAAGTTTGCATTGTAGCATAGTTTCTAATTATCCCTTTGCCTCATCCCCCCCCTTTGAAAATCGTTATTGGATTCTGGATGTATATGCATGAATTAAAAAATTTAACAAGCTAATATTGTTAAAGTTGGTAACAATTAACCAGTATCTAAGGATACAACATTGACATTTATATGTTACTCAGATACAAGCTTTGCATTATAGGCAAAGGAAATGTTACTTACATATTGTGCTCGTTACATGCAACCCAGCTTGGATATATAAAATATTGAATAGGATATAACAGAATATATTATATTCCAAAATAGAAACTGTGTTTCAAATAGATGGTATGGAATACAATATTCTTCAAAGCAATCTATAGAAAATCTCACCAACACAACCTATTTTTAGGATGGTACTATGGATGTCACTAATAGCTTATCAGTGTATTCAATAAAAATCTAATATAGTAAGTCAAATTCTAATAACTTCATTTTGCCTAAGAAAAGTGGCAGTAAATAGCATCTAATTATTCTGCCACCATTTATCTGGGAATAGGGAAAGCAAACAGGCAATTGGTAATAAGTTTAGTATAACATTAGACTCTAATTTGTTATTCCTCTAAAAAGATAGGTACAAGTACAAAACATAGGTTCAATCTGTGGAACTTCAACAACAGTATGACAAGATAGGGTTTAGGCTGTAGGAAAGGCCCTGGTTATGGTTCTTTTAGTTGTTTAAAGAAAGAGCCAAAAAGAAGTAACTGGCAGCATGTTCTGACATATTTATTCAGATATAGACAGACATAGACATAGACATAGACATAGACATAGACATAGACATAGACATAGACATAGATATAGACATAGACATAGACACAGACACAGACACAGACACAGACACAGACACATAGGACATTAGGTATAACTCTCTGATCAAAGTCCTGCCCCTGCTTCATAAGCAATGGGCAAAGAAAGGAATGGAAGTCTGATCACAGAACTATGTTTGCCAATATTGAAATGAATATTGTTTATTAATAGAATGTAAATTCTATTCTTAGAAATGGCTATTCTACAGTGGTTCTAAAATAGTCTTTCTGAAATAATACTGCTTATGTAGCAGGAGATCCACAAATATATAGAATCCCTTCTTTAGTTTTGATAGATCAAATGCGAAGGCCAAATTAATTGCAAATTAATAAAGTTTCAGTTACAAACAACTAAGAGATGAGTTGCTGGTGATGGAAGTGACATGTTACAGTACAGGCAAATCAACAATGGTTCTTCCTGGCCTTCTCATTTCAGGGAATATGCAGCAAAGATTTGAGCATCACTAGTATTGATGATTGACATAAACTTTCAGTCCAAAGGGAGCAGCATCTGTCACTTGAAGCTGCCTGTCAAAGAAATGTTCTGTTGAACAGGCAATCAAAGCTACTGCCTAAGCATGAGGCAGGGAAGATCAGTTGACTTCTGGTATATTTCGCATACATTCAATCACTCATGTTCTTCATTCACTCATATATTTCATTCAATTTCCTTTACAGTCAGAGTTTAGCAAAGGAAAATTAAAAACAAAACAAAAACAAATATACAGGAAGATTTTCACTGAATGAATTTATCATTAAGTATATTACAACATCCATGTACTGTATGCATATTATCTACATAGAAAGTATCCTAAATGCACACACGTAATTATCATCTAATCTCAAGCACACAAATTTATAAGCCTTTTGGGTGGTTTAATATCACCAAGTTTGGAGAGGCACCAGAACTGAAAAATAACAGCCTTGTATTCTCTATATGTCAGTGTAGGAAAGGAACATCTGTTTTGTTTGTTTAAAAATGAATTCAAAGACTGCATTTAATTCAGAACATTGGTCCTTTGACTGTGAAAAAATTGTACATATCACTGCTTGCCTATGGGCCTGTGGGCATCTTCTAGGGCAATTTTGATAAATTCTGGTTGCAGTTTTTCACTCAAAAAGTCATTGCCAGAATCAATAAAATTAATGTTGGTAACAAACTTGTAAAGATTGAAAATGCAAAGCCATTATTACTAATTGTGCAGAATATTTTCCCCAAGTTAGAAAAACAAGTTCATGATTTAGTGACTCCCAGTATGAACCATATTTGCTGCATATGCTATCCATATTTTTATATATTTAAAACTATCAATAACAGATTTCAATTGTTTATTATGGTAGCAATTTTAAAAATGACTTCAAGCATCAGGTTCATTGTGTTTGCTCAGGGAGCCTTTTTCCCTCCTCCTGAGGTATTGTGGGTATTTGTACTTAGAACCTTATAAATCTTTTGTCTGAGCTGAATTAGAAACTCCTGCTGTGGCAGAGCTTGATGAGGCAAGCTAAATTACATGATTTGCTTTTGTGCTCCGAAATACTTGCATTATCTTAAAAGCCACAAGCCTGATGAAATATCAAATCACAGGATTCACCATTCTATAAAAGCAAAGCCGGTCCAAATAATTATTACAGGAGGGCAAGGTCTGTTATTTCTCTCTCTCTCTTTTTCTCTTTTTTTAAAAGATGATTTTGTTTTTAAAAACTAAGATAACAGATTCTTAAACAAATAGGTCAAATATTTTGTTCACAAAACATGTTACATTGCAAAATGATTCTTGTCTTTCCCCCCAAAAAACTTTTATTTAAAAACATAGAGATATTCTTTATTTTGCTATATTAGTCTGAAAAAAAGGTTAACTGTATCCAGTTTATAAGATTCAGTATTGTACTGGTTAGATATGCTTATATTTCTTCTGATTTCCTCTTATTTTATATAAGAAGATATTTACAATGGAAGAACATTAATTTGGATTCTTAATTTATGAAATAAGTTAGAAGAGAACAAGGAAATCAGCATGGTCATTAGAGAGTCATCTACAGTATAATAACCAACCAGCATTTTGATTAAGGCAAAAAAAGTACAATTTGCCAGTTAAAATACCATACTCTCCAGATCATAGATTATAAAATACAGGTAATATTTGACTTACAATTAGTGACCACACAAAGTTACAATGGCACTGAAAAAAGTAACTCACGACTTTGCAACATCCTCGTGGTCACATGATTTACATTCAGATGCTTGACAACTGACTCACATTTATGATGGTTGCAGTGTCCTGGAGTCATGTGATCTCCTTTTGCAATATTCTGACAAGCAAAGTCAATGGGGAAGCCAGATTCACTTAACAACTGTGTTACTAACTTAACAACTGTGGCAAGAAAGGTCATAAAATCGGTCAAAACTCATTTAACAAACATCTCACTTAATCCAGAAATTTTGGGTTGTGGTTGTAAGTCGAGGGCTACCTGTATAACCAAAATTAATATAGGCCTAATATAGAGCAGGCTCTGCCAGCTGGCCTGGGCCCCAATAGGGATGCCCTTTCTGGAGGTGGCTGTTAGATTAGGATCCCGTGTACTTTGTATTCCCTTCCTCCCCATCTTTTAACAGTACTTATTACTAGCCTTTTTAAAAATTAGTTCAAAGTGTAGCAGTTTTAATAAGCTATGCAGAGTCATCTCCGGAGAAAATGGGTGGCACATAAATTTAATAAATAAAGAAATAATGAATAAGTAAATAAATAAAATTGTAAATCTTAAAAAGAAAATAAGCAAAAGTATTTATAGATGCCACCAAACTAACACACCTATGACCAACATTTTGGGGCTAATGTTAGCTTTAACTCATTTAATTTACAGTGTTCCTACAGGAATTGGGCACAAAAGACCTTTCAAAATGTGCAGGCGAAAAATTGAATGGACAAGATTTTCTGTCCAATTTCTTTGGACAGAAAAGTAGAATTTCTCCAACAATATCTTAAGCAAAGAAGTTTCCATTAGTGGCAACAATAGCATTGCTACTAAGAAAGCACAATGCATAAAAGCCAGAAAGGTTGCAATCTGCTGGAGAGAGTACAGTGAAATACAAGATTTTCGCACACACTCCACTCTTGCTATATTCTACTCTCTGAAACGTTTTCTAATGCAAATTGCCCTTTCCTCAAATTGAATGACAACTGCTAAGGGGAAAAAAAAATGCAGAAATTTTGCTTGGTATTCTTTCATAGTTCATGGGAAAACGGTAATGGATTATATACTCAATGGAAAAGGAAGTCCACTTTCTACCTAAGTGCTTTGGGGACTAAAGCATCTATCTGTAGCTAATTGCTGCTCTTGCTGGCTTGAGTAAAAGGTAAGAAATGATATAAATAAGAGTTCTGAAGAGAATGTGGAATATCATCTCCTCAATCATGTCAGGCAATGTTGAGAAGGTTAGGTTCTATTCCTCCTTTCCCAGGCAAATCAACTACAGAAAATCAATCCATTAAATTTTCTAGGAGAACTGGAAAATCTCTGGAAAACAGTTTCTAATCATTACTCACCCAGTATTGTACTGGGTAAGATGCCCCACATTTGGCAAAATTGAAGCAACAAGATTTGATTTTTATTTTCTTCTACTGCTCTGATGTGACATTAAGGACTCTGTACTTGTTATGCAACGGTGATGATAAAAGGTGTCAAAGACTGACATGTTCTGTAGAGATATGGTATTAAGGTAATGAGACATGGTTAAACTAACACATTTATAGTATATATCTAGAAATCTTCACTACAATAATTCAGGAGCCAGATTAGTGGTGATATTTTACCTCACCAAACAATCTTCCCCAGCTTCTCTCTAACTGGAATGTCAAAGCAAGGTAGTATCTCTCTTTAAAAAAAAAAAAACCCTTACAGAGAAGCTATCTGTATAGATTTATGCCTATGTATTTGTTTTCAGAGTTTGGGCTTTAGGATTTATTTAATAAATTCAATATCCTCTTAATGGTTTTAGTTAGTTTGGGATTTCTTTGGGAAGAAAATAATGCAGTAAAACTATAGGCATATAAATATTTTAAATAATATAGAGAAAAGTACAAAAATAGAAATAGGGAATATCTTTAGTCCCTAGAGAATAACAAGAGTCATTGGATCATAATTTTAGTTGTTTTCCTCAAACCTTATTTTGATTACTTATATATTACCTCAGACATGGGCAGATACTTGATTTATGAACTGAAATAATGAATGATAAAATGGTATTCTGCAGTATGATTTGAGACAAATTTGGCAGAATGCATTGTCATTTTTCTCCTACTACTATTCCAAATATAAATTTTACCGGTTTTTATACACACACACACACACACACACACACAAACACACACACGCGCGCGAAAACCTCAGAAAACATATATTTATGTTTTCTGAGGTTTTTGTGGGTGTTTGTACACACACACACACACACACACACACATCTGTTTTCTGAGGTTTTCGTGGGTCTTTGTATGTGGGTCTTTGGTTATTCGGGTCTTCTCCCGTGTAAAATTGGAAGTGTTTTGGCGACGTTTCGACGAAGTTTCATTCGTCATCTTCAGGCTGGTGTTCGGGCTTCGTGCCCGAATAACTAAAGACCTATATATGTGTGTGTGTGTGTGTGTGTGTGTGTACACATACATACATACATACATACATACATATATATATATATATATATGCTGCTTATTAATGCTGGGAAGGATCAGAACTGAAACAAATAAAAATAGGGCTAAGTAATAGATTGAGGGTTATATATTTGTAGATAAACCCAAGTCATGCAAGTAGTTCAGTCGTTACTTCTAATAGTAGAAATTGAGAAAAATAATACTTAAAAATAACTTCAAACCTCTGGTATGTCTGTAAATCTTGTTTCCAAATACTTTTAACTCACTAAAGTCTATGATGTTTTAATTGCATGTGCCATCTTATGAAATTTATAGATTTTAATCACAAGTGTAAAATTTGCAATATAATTATAAATAAACTAGCCTTAATCTCCATCAAATACACGTAACAATTATTTACTGAGAACTTGATTAAAAAGGGATTAAATTTTAAAAGAATTCTGCATAGAGTAAATTAATGGATTTCAAACATTTTAAAAAATAATTATACCCACACCTTTGAATGAAGCTTTAATAAAGAGCTAGCATCTGGAAAACCTTTTTTTTTTTTAATTAGGAAACTTCTTTGGTAAAAAAATATTTTAGAAAAGCATTCCCTTTAAATACATGTGTGCAAATTGTGTAGGCATATCTGTGCATGTATATGTATAAAAATCAGTAAGTTATGAAACAACTTACTGATGTCTTCTAAGATAAAAATAAACATTACATATTTGACAATGAAGAACTTCCTTCCTAGTCATACAAGAATTTTATTGATTGGTATTTTATTTTTAAGCAGAAAATAAATAGACACTCTGCAGAATTGATTAGGGATTCTATTTGGTCTGGGTTTTTTTCTCTATGATTATGATCCAAACATATCATAATTCCTTTGAGAGCAGTGGCTCAAATGGTTAAGAAGCTGTGATGGAGATTAGCAACTCTGCATTTGAGACCCAAGTATTGCTGCATGGTGGGATGAGCTCCCACCATCGCTCCAACTCCAACTCCAGCTCCAGCTCCAGCTCCTGGGGACATGAAAAGAGCCCGGGGAACAATAATGTTACTGGCTAAGCCTTTCAACATGGAAGTGCCTTACAACAGTGCCTCTGATACAAACGGGGGAAATCATAATTCCAAACATACTATGATAGAATAAATGTTTTAAAAATTAATCAATTCCCACATTAATTTAGTCCTAGCACTTATATCTAAAATGTTTCATCTAGTTGGTGGTTTTTCCTCAGACTTCCTTAGAGTTTTTCTTCCTTAAGATTGTAATGGTTGACCATAAAAACATATTGGACCACAAATAGAGAAATCAGTATGCTTTAAGGCAAGAAGAAAAACATAGTAAACAGTTATTTACATTCCAAAAACGTTTTCTCTTAAAAGTGTAATAACATCAGTGTTTTCACATCATATAATTGCAAACAGCCATAGAAATATGGAGAATTTATGGTCAAGGATATCCTACTCTACAGCCATTTAAAATGTTTTAAACTCAGAGGAAGATTTGTATGTTATCACAGCATTTGCCTGGAGCAAGGAACAAGGAGAAGTTTAAAGATTGAGTGTTGAGTTGCAAAAACTCTAATTCAGCACTGATGGGGTGTCACAAAGTTAAGAGTAATGGAGAAGTAAAAATTCTGCTATAAGAAGTTGGAAGATTCCTGTGACCCCATTTCTGAAGCAATATCATTACATTTAGAATGGATTGATTCAATAGGAGTGAAAAATAATATTTTGCACAGGAAAAAGAATTGAAACTTTTTTTTAAAAAAAACCCTTTGTTTATTTAAAAGTCTCCTGTATGACTCTGTTATTCTTAGGCCTATCATGTCCTGTCCTGTCCCGTCCCGTCCCGTCCCGTCCCGTTCCGTCCCGTCCCATCCCATCCCATCCCATCCCATAATGTATTATAAAAAGGGCCTGTACTTTTTAAATTTACAATAATTGATTCCTTTCACACTAATTTCTACACTAAAGTAGCTCAAACAAATTTGTAGATATAACTGAAAATGAATTTCCAAGAAAATAAGTGCAAAAATTGCAAAGTAGCAACTGAGAACACAACATGAAGTTTTCTTGCAATTTCTTAATTTTTAGCATAGCAGAATTGTTCTTTTTCATGACTGATATTTGGTTGGTGATTTTGACAGAAATTCCTCATATAACCTTTCATAAAAGACTTTATGGGTTTTCTTTCTCATTTTAAATTAGTATATGTATATGAACTTAAATGGAAGTGTGCATGCCATTTCATTCTGCTATGACAAATCAGAAAAAAAAAACATTCTCACTGATTTCTTTACCTCATATCTCTATCGTTTGCTTAGAGGCATTGCACCTATTTTTAGAATATATCCACAAAGAAAAAATTTAAAAAAAGTATTGTAAAAAATCAAGGAACTGAATGGATTCCTACTATACAAATGAACTTTATCTCACAGTATGTTTTGGACAATTTCTACCATCATCAATGATGATATACATAAAAAGCCAGAATGTAGTAAAAAGACATTTTTAAAGCTCACAATGGTACAGTATTTTAAAGATTTTTTTTTGCTCAAGTGCCAGCTTCACTTGTTTGCATCTTTCTTTTTCTGTTTTTACAGTGATAGATTGATTGTGTGCCATCAACTCTGTGTCAACTTTTAGCAACCACATAGACTTTCTTCAGAATGCTTTCATTACTTGATATTATCTATCCATACTATTTCCTTGGTAAAATATAGCAGTCATTTATAATTTGCTTTCCTTGCACCGTATGAAATGATACTTTACCATTATCATTAAAGTGATTGTCTGCCTCTACCATTTTTCTAATTTGTTTCTGTCTGATGTAGCTACTAGTTGTTTTTTTCTGGGGATTTGCAATGACTTCCATGCCTAGGAGTATAGTTTTGGCTTACTTACATTCTTGATGTTCTTTCCTTACTCCTCCTAGGAATACTCACTATCCCCCCCATCATAATAAATCTTGCATATGCATACTCATAATAAACTTTTCACCACAATTAAACTCATTTTGGTACTAATAAATACTACATAAAAGATTTATTAAAAGACAAAGTTTCCTTTCATTTAAGCACAAGTCTTAACAACTTCCTGGACATTTCCATATTTTATTGGCTATTTTTTAAGCTTTCCTATCTACTACACAGCTGTGAAATTTCCCATGTAATAGTAAAAAAAACATCTGTTCTTGATTAACTTGTTTTGCTATGTGGTGATCAACTAGGGTTGCCTATGTATTGCCACCTTGTCAGGCAGATCCTCAATAGGAAATATAATATATTAGTACAATCTGCATACTAAAATACACTTATATTGTTGTCATCAACCAATGCACCTTTTACATCATAAAAAACATTCTTTACACATTTATCCACAAGGATGCAGGGAATAAGACATTGCCCATCTCTGTCTTGCACCCTGTTGAACTACTTGTCAAGATTTTTACTTAATTTTGCAAAATTTATTAGATGTTCTGTTTACTTCCATTATCTACTGTTTTTACTGCACATAGCAACTCCATGTTTTGCAAAGAATTTTATAATTTGGGTTATTTAGCTTTCTCTAAAACAACATACCAAAATATTATTTACTTTTGTATACTTCTCAACGAATCTCAAAAACAAAACAATTCACTTCCACTTCACCCCACAATAGTTTGCAGAAAGTTCAACTATATTACAGCTGATTAGGGAAAAAAGGCACTTCAGTTTTCCAGTGCTGTTAACATCATGTCAATCCAATCATCTGGTTCTATTTTCCTCTAATGCTGAACCCTCATATGAATGGGTCAACAGGGTCAACAGCCAAAGAATGCAAGAAACACTCATATAAACAACTTGTGACAATAAGGTTTAAATGACAAGAAAGATTGTTAGTTGAATGTTAAACTATTAATAAAAATGAGTTCTTAAAATGTTATTCAGTATATCTGGAGCTAAATCCTTGGAAACTGTATGATGGATAAAAATGCATGTGGAAGGGAAAAAAAACCCACACACACACAAATGTAGATTGAAAAAAATATAATACATTAGAACGTGTGACTGGTGAATGTGTAAAAACAGCTATAGCATTTGAAATCAGAGATATACTATATACTCTGTATACAGAGATATACAGAGATATTAAAATCATTTTCAACTTATCACTAGTTAAATTTCTTCCAATATATAGTGTCTTTAGGACAATATATATCAATACTGAGACAGAACTCTGTTTTACTAATTAACATGTTTTTTAATTTAAAAAATCCCAATAATAAATTCTTGTATCATATCCACTAAAATGAATTCCACTATTCCATTCCATTTAGCATTTTCTGCTTTGTGAATTGAAGTTGATAAAATACAAGTATTACCTTTGTCCAGAATTTTCTTGTATTTGCCCACAGCTGGCAGTTAACAATACCTTGGAAAGTTTCCTGCTTAATCATCTGTGCCTTTGCTTGAATCATCTACAATGTATGCTGGTATTTTTGCAGGTGTAAGTCACACAGAGCGTATATCTGAAGGAGCACTGAGACTTGAAATTCTAAACCACACAAATGCCTAATGAGAATTATAGCCTCCAAATCTGAGCTCTGCCAGAAATGAATCAAGTCCTATATTTAAAATAAGTCTTTCAGGTCACATTATTTTGCTCACAAGAGTACTACTTTATCCATCTCATTTGCTTCAATGGAAATGTAACAACAACACTTGACAATAGTAGGAGAGGGGGTCTTTCACTCGTAAAATGACTCATGATGAAACTGCACATAACCCTCTGTTCTTTCAAGGCTGGGAATTGGAAGACTTTTGCTCACCTCCCTCATTATCCTTGTTATCAGCACAGGAGGTTTCCATAGCAACATTGCATCCAGGCCCTCTCCAGCCGGTCTGGCAGACACACTGCCAGCTGTTCTGACCGAGTGTGCATCTCCCATTGCCATTGCACAAATCAGGGCAGCCATCTGGTTGAAGAAACGAAGAAGATAAGTTCAAGTAATACTGATTTGCACGAATATTCTATGCTGCAGGCACATTAGACAACATTACTGTACACCCAAAAAGAAAGCTAAAGACTACATCAGGTGGGTTTGTTGCTCTAAAGGACATCATCTATTTGAAGTTGACTAAGTAGAGGGCAGAAGAAAGTGTGTAAAAATTATATGTAGTCTTTCTTGACAACAAGAAAGATCTACTAGACAACCTGTGACCCATTGGGCCAGCAGTTCAAAGATATTGACTTACTTAAACAAAGAAACAAAATAACCATAAGCAAAATAACAGTGGGAATGGGCGTGACTTCCTTCCAGTTAGAGCATTACACACTGTTCTTTGGTGGCTGATGGCAAAACCTGGCCTTCAAAGCTAGGGTGGGACTGATCTAACTGAACTCCAGAGACCAGACAGGCTGGTCTATCCAGCTTTCAGAGAGATCTGATGACCCTGATATACTGAACCCTCAAGGGATGATGTGGCAGCATTGAAGTGCTGTGGGATTGAAATTTGTGAAAATTTCAATCCCACAGGAGTCATGAGTTTCAGGTTTTGGATACTTTCTGTAATTTAGCTCAGTGGTCCCCAACTTTTGGGCATCAGGGACTGATTCCATGGAGAGAGATTTTTCCGCAGACCGGAGAGGGCATAGCTTCAAATGCTGGCTGTATCCCACGGATGGGGATTTATTTGTTTAGGTGGCCTGGTTATGTCATGGACCTATGCCAGTCCATGGACCAGGGATTGGGGACCCCAACTCAGCTCATTTGAGGTTGGTTCAAAAATTGTTGTCCTATGATGCACCATTTCATCCAATTAAAGGTTACAGACAAAGAGGCCTAAGAGTTTAAGTAGTAAATAGATTTTTAAAGGCTTTCAATATGAAATTATGATTTCTTCTAATAGCTATATTTTATTTCCATTATCTTTAAATAACTAGTTAACATAATATCTTGCTATTTCTTTATAAATATGATGGAACTTCCTCATGGATGAAGCTACTTTATGAGCAACTACTGTATGTCACTGCATAAATTAATAGTGAATAGCGGTAATTTAAATAAAAAGTACTACAATGCATGATCATTCTTGTTATTTCAGATAACTATATACATTTACAAAAATAAACTCCTTGCAATATAAATAGATCTGAGCATAAATTTGTATTTTCTAAAGGATATGGTAGAAAACATGAAATAAGTCCTGGCTGTCTTACTTTCTCAAATGCAGATTTCATTATTGAGGTAATGGATATTTATCATCATTAATCACATTAAACTGGATTTAAATTTACAGATACTTAATTTTCAGAGAATATGCTATAAAGCATTACCAACAGCAAAAGATAGCTTTTTCTGATCATTCAGAAATAATCATGTTCATATCAAAATAAGGAAGGATAAAATAATTCATTTGCTCAAATGTCATTCACAGATTAGAAGTAAAATTTCCCACATAATCTTTATGCTCATTGCATTATTTTCTGGGTAGAAATCTATATGAGAGTTGTTCCTGTTGTAGTAGTTATCTGGGTTTCTACAGCCCACATATGGTAAACATTTCACCACAATGCCTACATGTATCTTCAACTTACAACAGTTCACTTAATGATTGTTTGAAGTTACAACAGCACTGAAAGAAGTGAGTTATAACCATTTTTCACACTCACAACCATTGCAGCATCCCCAGCATCACATGATCAAAATTCAGACGCTTGGCAACTAACTCATATTTGTGACCGTTGCAGTGTCCTAAGGTCACATGTTCACCTTTTGTGACTTTCTGACAAGCAAACTCAACGGGGAAGCCAGATACACTTAATCATGTTACTAACTTAATAACTGCAGTGCATCACTTAACAATGTGGCAAGAAAGGTCGTAAAATGGGGCAAAATTCACAACAAATGTCTCGGTTAGTAATAGAAACTTTGGGCTCAATTGTGATCATAAGGACTACCTATATTTTTGCTCCCATTAACCCATAAAACAAGTTGTACTAGCTTAACATAGTAGCTGATTTTTTTTAAAAAAAATAGAAAAATTAATGCCACTCTGACTATATATTTAATCCAAATATCCATGGATAAAACAGCAATGGCAATCAGCACCCTGAAGGTAAATGGTCTCAAGAGATAAGAGAACTAATCGTCTTATTCATTAAAAGAAATAGGGAAAGAAAAGAATAAGAAAGGGGAGCAGTCATACAATTAAAGCATTCAAGTCTATCTGATTCCTACAGAGTTTTTCTTTTTAAACCCTCCCATTGCATTCTGCTTTCCAACGTATATTATTTCCCAATCTATTTCTCCATGAGAAGACCTTTCTTTCTGGGTGGAATGCTTCATTTCAGAGCTATTTCTAGACTCAAGCAGAATAAAGGGATCTAATAAGTCTAATAGCAGTTTTAAAAGGCTGCCCCTTCAAATATATCTCTGTGGCAAATACTTTACCTTTGCACACACAAAAGTTTCAAGTGACTATCTTGCAATCCCAGTGGGAGTAAAAGAAAGGATATCTGTTCCCTCAGACTGAAATATTTCTGGTAGTTCTTTTTTGAAAACACTGCTGACTGCAAGAACACTGTTTTTTTCTAGGCCAAATAATTTCATGATTAGATGTTTCTTGAATGTTTATTTTCCTGAAACCAGTGATTATTCCTTGCAGGATTATTTGTTTGGATCCTGTGACATAAACAGTGTAGTAAACATCTTTAACTATCATTTCCCATTATCCTTTGTATCCTTGTATTCTTCTTTTAAAAAGTTAAAAACATCCCACATGAAGAACACACAAAGAACGGTTAGAGGAACTGGGTATGTCTATTCTAAAGAAGAGAAGGACTAGAGGATAGCATGACAGCAGTCTTTCAATATGTAAGGAACTGTCACAAAGAAGAGGGAGTCAACCTATTCCACAAAGCACCTGAAGGCAGGACAAGAGTAATGGATGGAGACTTATCAAGGAGAGATCCAAGCTAGAACTAAGGAAAAACTTCCTGACAGCAATTAATCAGTGGAATGGCTTGCCTCCAGAAGTTGTGGGTGCTCCAACACTGGAGATTTTAAAGAACAGATTGGACACCCGTTTGTCTGACATGGTAAAGGGTCACCTGCTTGGACCAGAAGATTTGGAAGTTTCTTTCGAAATATGCTATTTCTGTTATTCTATTGTTATTCTGTGATTCTGATCTCACTTGACGCAAACTCTGTAGAAGTTTAAAAATCTTCCCAAAGATATTGTTCTTAATGGCATTATTTTCTTTACTGCTTTGTACAGAGAAACTTCTTTACTTCCCCTTTCCCATTCAAACAACCTATGGCTGAGGAAACTCCACAGAAAACGTTGCTTGCTTGTTTCTTTGCTTTGCTTCCTAATCATCAGCTCCAAGGACACTCAACAAATGCAGAATGTGGAACAACTGCTGTAATATTTAAGAGGTGGGAACCTTCCACCGACTCTTCATGAACATGAAAAGTAAAAACAACAACAACAATGGAATGTTGGAATAAAGCTGCTATCATTTAGTGCTGATGGCCGAGAAAGTGTCTCTCCCACCCTCATATCCAGGATATCCATATTCTCAAGAATGAAATTTAAAATCTGATGCCCATTGGTGGAAAAAAAACCCCGAATGTATAGAATCATCCTAAACAGATAGCCAATTGCTAATAAGAGATGACGCATTTATGATCTAACACCACATCTTATTAGTACACTTATTCCAAAGTCTGCATCATCAACAAGTGGACATGTAGACTAACAACTAAATTTCCCCAACTTGTGCAGGTAAAGTGGTCTCACATTTTGTTATGACACTATTCCACACAAGGACTCCTAGCCAGGACAAGAACTGGGATTGATCTCTCTTTTTTGGGGGATTTTTTTTAAAATGTAATTTCTTAATCCGTATAATTACTATTTCCGTGATTATTTATATGTCAAAAATAATAATATTTGTATAATTGATTGATGGGGACATGTTCTACTTTTTCTGGTTGTGCATATTTATTTCTAATGAAGCTCTTCATAAACAATACATTTTTTGCAACTATGAGATTTGTCACTCTTTGGTCATTCTATGAGAGACACAATACAAGGCTGGAATAACATCTCAGGATCCCTGCTTGGTTGCCAGCATATTAGTCTCCCATATGTGCTATTTGCTAATGCTTTCTGCTACATCTTAACAAGGCAATGAACCTCAAACCCATTTACTAGTTAGAGGCATTGACATTAAAAAAACCCCATTACCTCATGATGAGAATGTTGATTCTATTCAGCAAAGGTCACTTTCTGAATGTGTACATAAATGTCCATCAAAAGTCATAAACCTATATTATTATGGATCTCTTTGACAGCAGAAATGCTTCTTGATTGGAAACTTATTCAGTAGGATCACATTAAATCTGCTGATGGTTGGCAATGTGACTGAAAATTTTACTAACACTATATTAGCAGTAATACCAATCTGAAATGAGACTTCGGTAAGGAAACTTTATTTGCCTTTCAATGTAAAGTGAGGTTAATAATTGAGAGAGGAGTTGAAAAAGAGGCTGTGAGTCTTTATAGAACACCTTAGAGATCAAAGGAGACAATGCTTAAAAATGCTTTGATGAAAGCATTACCCTCAATATTTGTGAATCTAGAGCCACATGTTCCTGTGAAATGGTCCCAGCTTTTTGACTCCTCCCACATTTTGGCTCCTCCCACCTTCCAGACCTTCTGTAAGACCCTTAGGTCCTGATAGTGCCTGTTGGCTTGGGGTGCCAATGGAAGACATATCATACTGAATGTGGATGATTGATTAATAGCAGTTCCTCCCCTCCACTGTATATTCTTTTCCCTTCCTCCCCATTTAGTTATAACTTGTATTTTATTGCAATTTTACTTTGATTTTATGTCTGTCTGTCTCTCATCTGTCTGTCTGTCTACTATCTATCTATCTATCTATCTATCTATCTATCTATCTATCTATCTATCTATCTATCTATCTATTCATTTTAATATTGTAAGCTGTCCAGAATCATCTTGCAGTGAGATGTGCAGCGAACAAATTAAATAAATAAATAATAACAAATAGTATCAGGTTCCACTGATGTTTTCCTTTTGGAAGGAAACCATAATTAACAGTTAAAGAGATAGCCTGTACATTCTAAATTGTAAACCACCCATTCAACAATTCTGGATGAGTTCAGGAACATGAAGATGCTCTGATCTGCTATTGCCCATCTTTTCACTGGGAACATAATCTCATATCTTCCCCATAGCCCATGACTCAAAACAGTTTCTTTGAATTATTTTTGAAGATAACCCTAAGTACTATAATTTTGAGTCTTGCATGTATTTGCTCATTTAGCCTTTTAATATTGTTCTGATTTTTCACAACTACTTTCACTTCCTTTTTCTGTATGAAATAGGGAAATTTAATATTATTTTCAGATTTATTACAGTATTTATTGTCTCTACTAGATGTAGGTGCCAGCGTATGGCAGGTAAGTACTAGAAAGTTGATTAAAGTTGATCAGTGATGATCATAGCAGCAGATATTGGTAGAGAGACATATTTCAACTCTAGATATCAATAAACACTTTTGGAGCAAGGCAAAAAAATAATAATGAAGAGCTAATGTTGGTATTGTATCTGTATTGTCCCTCTGATCACTCCTTTGAAAATGAATCTACCATTGATGCAGTACAAAAAGACAGGGTAATAACAGGCAGGAAGAATTAGGCCTACACATTAAGTTCCTGGTAAGCTGATTTATTGCTTATGCCTACACACAAGAATCTAGTCAACTAACAGTCAGCACTAAATTGGTGCTAGATAAAGAGCTAATGGCATTCGAAAGGGGGTGTGTGTGTTTGGACATAGATTGCTTGTCTGAATGTAATGACTCCAGGCTGATTCCTCTCTTGACTCTGTCCCCAGGCTCTGCCTTTCCTTCTACTTCATAAAAAAGAAAAAAAAAGAAAAGAAAAGAAATTCTACAAGTATGCCTTCGTGTCAAACTATTTTTCTTATTCTACTCTTTTCCGTGTTAGGAAAAGATTTAAGGCTAAGAGGCTGAGTTATAAGTATAGGAAGGCCAGAGAGAGTCAAACTGCAGAGAGACCCCAAAACATTAAGATGGTGGTGATAGTTGTGTGACACAAACCTTGTCCCTTTTGTATGTGACAACACTGCATATACAAAAGGGTATCACTTTGGTCATGAATATTATCTTTATTTTATTTTCATTCACCCATTCCCCCATCAAGTGGATATTCCTTATTGACATGCTAATTGTACCGTTAATAATATTTTTTGCCTGCTTCTGCTGTTGCTCCCTAGGTAAGGAATCAGTTGATATGGTAAAATTATGCTATTCCAAAGAAGTTTAGTATACTAAAAAGCAGAGTAGCAATATAGAAACTGAGGACGCAAATTGCTGTGTTTAATCTTTTCAAAGCAATGTATGACAACAGCAAGCTAACTGAATTAACAGAAACATATAATTAATATCACATCCAACTGCAGTTTGCAATGTTCATAGGTTATGTTTTTAAGTCTGCTTTCATATCTTCCATCTCTGTTTTTAGAGATTTAGATCAGCTGTCACATCCTCCATTTTTCCCTTATGATTATTTATTGTAACTGTTCTCACATTGGAATATGTCAATTTAAAATATGTCTTTTGGTTTCATCTAATGGATCATTTTATAACTTTCAGTTGGAGGTCGAGAAAAAGAATTGAAATGTGATACTACAGACTTGTTACATAAATCCAGAATGTTCAAAGTTAACTACTTACTACAAACATTCTCTTGCTTAGCTTTTCCATGAATCATTGGAATTCTGGAATTTACAGAAGCTAGTTAATGCAACTAACTCCTAGGTAACAAATGGTGTTAGTAATCAAAATTCAAATCTACCCATTGCATTAACTGAGAAGAATCTGTTTTGCAAGTGCTTTCCATTCCAGACCCCATCTTCAGTAACATTTTTCTTTTTAAGATAAACACTTGTCTTACCACAATCCTGCTGATACTGTTGAAGTCAGATCCATTCTCCTTCTCCTTTTTCACATGGGAACCATTGGGCAAAGTGGTTCAATAATTGTCATAAAATGTACAGTACAAGAAACTAACTGCCGTTGTAACATCTATAAATGATAATCCAATGCTTGGATTTCTTAATCCAAAGATTTCTTAAACTCTTCTGCTGAAGATGAAAGAAGAGCTGAGGACTGGGAGAGATTGAGAGTTGGAAACATCAAGTGTTGGAAGCTGGCTTTCCAAAACTACATTCCCCCCGTGTATGGGGGGGGGGGGTTGTGTTTTGTGTATTGCTTTGTGTGTATGTGCTAAATGACAAAAAATGGTCTAGGAGAAACCAAGCATCCTCTGGCCATGGTTTTAATTTGTGGCATGTAGGCCTAGGAAATAAGGAAAATACCACAAATTTTAGAGCAGGGGGCAGGCTCATCCCAGCCCTTTAATTCTAACATCCCAACTTTGGCTGTTTTCTGCTTCAAACATATGTATTTAAAATCTTTGTATTGTTTCCTCTAAGGAGAGGATTTACATTCCTCAAATTCTCTCTTCACCTTTCAGTTTTTCTACCACAATTTGTGTTCCCTTTTGTTCTCTGTTTGTTTTGTTTCCTGACATAAATCTTTTTAACCTTTACAGGATTCTGGATTATCCTAAAAGATCACGCAAGCCACTTTCTGTACTTGGTTAACCCTTTTATACATTCCTCAGTTCTGTATTCCCATTTGCAAGTATATTATACCAGCATTATGGTTACTATTTCCTAACATTCCTTACATTTTGTACCAAACTTCTTCAAGTTTTTGTCTTCTATTCTACTGTTACCTGCTATTACCACATCAATTATTCACATTTTCTTTTCAACCACAGTTAAATCTGGTGTGTTTTGCAGTTATGTAGTCCATCAATGTTGCTATATGGATGAAGGCATGATTGATGTCATTGTTTTTCTGGTCTTCCTATCCAGGGTTCTAATTCTGCTTGAGTCCAATCCACTATTCCAGGTATGTATCTAATGACTGGAGTTGCCTAGGTGTTAATTGCCTTGATGATTTTTCCTTCATTGCATTTGGACTTTGAGATGTATTCATTACTAACCTTCTTCTTGAGATCAGTATGCTTAATATTGTCAGCTTGTTTGATGTCCAAGTATTTGCAGTGATTTTCTTCATCCAGGTTCTTGATATTATTTCCATAGAGCATCTTGATTCCTTCAGGTTGAACTACTTTTTCCTGTTTAATGGTGAGCATGACACATTTGTCTAGTTAAAACTCCATTGTAATATCTTGGCTTTATATACAAACAATATTGAGCAGTGATTCAGTTTAAGGTGGTGTTTTTCCATACAGCTTCAAATCATTCATGTAAAGGAGGTTGGATAACCTGGCAGATATTTTTGATGTTTGATAATGATGGCATGATTTGTTCAGGATTGCTGACAGAGATACCAGTGCAATGACAAACAGTAGTGGTGATACTGAGTCTCCCTGAACAATTTTTCTCTGAATGATAACCTCTCCCAGCTATCACAACAATTTGAAAACTGTGTCTTCAAAACTTCTGATGTTTCTACTAACTCTTGTTATCTTTAGGCACTTGATTATCTATTTCTTCTTCGTCAAGTAAAACTGACAAAGAACTTGACTGGTTCATTGCAGTCTCTCCATTGATGGATTGGTAAAATGTTTCTGATTCGATTGAAACTGTAGATTCTGCTTATAGTTGAAATTTGAGCTTTGTATCTGCTGATCTTCTTGGCTTGGTTATTTGCTACTATATTGATTTTCTTGGCTTGCTGTTTGCTACTATATTATTTTTAGTGCTTCATTGATCTTCCTTGTTTCTGTGCAATGTTTCTTGATCAGGTATTGTTTGGTCTTCTTGTTCTTCAGCTTTTCTTCTTATTTTTTTAATTTGTTCTAGGTTACTTGCATCTGACTTAAGCGTGTTGATATTTTTTTGCAACTTAATCAGCCATTTTGGTGGTGCATTGTCTCGATTTTTTTTCTGGTTTATTGATTTTGCAGCCCAGATATTAGTTATAACTGAGGCGTGACATACGTATGTCAAATACTCAGAACTTATAGAAGTCTCTAAAGAACATAGACAAATACTCAATAAATCTATAGTACTCAAGATTTCAAATGAGCAATAAAGAAAATCAATATTTGAAAATGGCAAGGAAGAGATGGCTTGATGGCCCAATATTACAAAAAGCTAACGAAGGAACAAGTAGAATAATTATTCAAGGTGCTTATTTAATTCAAATAACAAAAACAATGTCAAAGACATGAGAAGAATCATATGTAACTTTTAGAAAAAACAGGAAGACCTGAAGAATGCTTAGTCATGCATCAATTATTTGATTGAGTGATGATTGCAAGATATGTACCCCACATTAGCTAAGTTTATTGTGCACCTGAAATATACACACACAGATCAGACAGGTTAATAAATAGATATTAATTAATTAATTAATTAATTAATTAATTAATTAATTAATTAAATTTTTAGACTGTCCTTCTCCCGAAGGACTCAGGGCGGTGTACAGCCAAAGTAAAACAACAGGAATACAAAATTTAAAAGCAATTTAAAAAACAAATTAAATATTTTGGCACCCCAGTTAAAACCCACAGATTAAAACACTCAATCCAAATTCTTATTAAGCCAGTCCAGCCTGTTGGAATAGTAGAGTCTTAAGGGCATGGTGAAAGGTGCACAGGTCGGGAATCATACATATCCCTGGGGGAGTTCATTCCAGAGGGCGGGTGCCCCCACAGAGAAGGCTCTACCCTTGGGAGTCGCCAGTCTACATTGTTTGACTGACGGCACCCTGAAGAGTCCCTCTCTGTGGGAGCATGTTGGTCAGTGGGAGGCCATTGGTGGCAGAAGGCGGTCCCATAAGTATCCGGGTCCTAAGCCATGGAGCACTTTGAAGACGGTAACCAGCACTTTGAACTGCACCCGGAAGACCACTAGGAGCCAGTGCAGCTCATGCAGGAGAGGTGTCACATGGGTGCATCAAGTCATTCCCATAATCACCTGCGCGGCCACATTCTGGACCAGTTAGAGCCTCTGAGTGCTCTTCAAGGGGAGCACCATGTAGAGAGTGTTACAGTAGTCCAGTCGGAATGTGACGAGGGCATGAGTGACCGTGGGTAGGGCATCCCTGTCCAGAAAGGGACACAACTGGTAAATCAGGCAAACCTGATAGAAAGCCCCCCTGGCCCCAGCCGTCATATGATCTTCTAAAGACAGCCGTGCATCCAGGAGGACACCCAGATTGTGAGAAGACAATCTCTGAGAGCACCAGCATCTCACCCCCAATAGCCAGCGATGGAGCCAGCTGGCTATACCGAGGCGCCGGGAAGCCATAGCCAATCAGTCTTGGAGGGAGATGATAGATAGATAGATAGATAGATAGATAGATAGATAGATAGATAGGCAGGCAGGCAGGCAGGCAGGCAGCCAGGCAGGCAGGCAGATGATAGATACAAAATAGCATATTTATGCACCTTCAAGTGTGTGTGTGTGTGTGTGTGTGTGTGTGTGTAGCAATCATATTTTTAGATATTGAAAAGCTCTTGATTATTTGTCATGGAAGTTCTTGATACAATAAACTCTGAGAAAAATTTACAACTTCAAATAGCAAAGATTACAGCAAATTGAACACTCTGCAACCTTTTTAATATGTAAGGCACAAGGATAGCGGCTTCACTCTCTTTAGTATGTGCACTTTGGAAGTTTTAGCAAACATGATCCGAAAAGAGAAACAAATAATTGGGATAAATTTCAAGGAGTGCAATGCAAGATGACATGCTGTGACAGATGACAGAACTAATAAGAATTACAGAACCAAAAATCTCTATGTGGTAGCTGATGCAAGTAAACACTTTCTGGATATAAAATTAATGAAAAAAATCCTAAAACAGTAACAAAGCATTTATTCTCTGAAGAAGACAACATTGTAAAAAAAGAAAAGTGGCTGTGAGATAAAAAAAGATTTAGTGAAATATCCAGGACTCTACTTAACTGAACATAAAAAAAAGATATTTTAAAATTACTACAACAAATTATTTTTATCTTATTTTATTTTATTTATGTTTTTTGTCAAGCATGTATTTGATAACAGATACAAGTGTAAACATAATTATGAATACATGAAATGGATACGAATAAAAGGAAACATTAGGACAGGGGCGGTAGGCATGTTGGTGCGCTTAAACATGCCCTTTAGAGACCTCTTAGGAATGGGGTAAGGTCTATAGTAGACAGTCTAAGGTTAAAGGTTTGGGAGTTTGGGGAAGAAACCACAGAGTCAGGTAGTACATTCCCGGCATTTACAACTTTATTACTGAAGTCGTATTTTCTGCAGTTTAGTTTGGATCGGTTTACCATGAGTTTGTATCTATTGTGTGCTCTTGTATTGTTATGGTTGAAGCTGAAGTATTCATTGACTGGCAGGACATTGTAGCAGATGATTTTATGTACTACGCTTAGGTCAGACTGAAGACGGTTAAGTTCTAAGTCAGTGACGGCTAACCTTTTTGCCGTCACGTGGCAAAAGTTGGGGGATCGTGGGAAGGTCACCCACGTGTGCCCACACCCATAATTCAATGCACCCTGCCCCTGCGCATCTGCGCCCCCCCACTTTTAGCACATGATGGCCCGCCGGGCCCGGTAGGCCTGTTTTTCACTCTCTCCAAGCTCCAGAGGCTTTCTAGGAGCCTAGGAAGGGTGAAAATGGCCTTCCCCATCCCCCAGGAGGGCCTCCGGAGGCCAGAAACAGCCCATTTCCCAACTTCTGATGGGACTGAAAGGCCCAAAAATCAGCCGGCTGGCACATACATGTGTGCTGGAGCTGAACTATGGCAACGCTCACGTGTCCACTGATATGGCTCCATGTGCCACCTGTGGCACCCGTGCCATAGGTTTGCCATCACGGTTCTAAGTTGTCTAAGCCCAAAATTTCAAGTCAGGTAGCATAAGGTATTTTGTTGCGAGCAGAAGAGTGGAGGACTCTTCTCGTGAAATATCTCTGGACTTGTTCAATTGTATTAATGTCTGATATGCAGTGCAGGTTCCAGACAAATGAGCTGTATTCAAGAATTGGTCTGGCAATTCAGTTTTGTATGCCCTAGTTTGCAGTTCAATATTACTGGAGAAGAAGCAACGCAAGATTAGGTTAACAACTCTTAATGCTTTTATAGCAATGCTGTTACAGTGAGATCTGGCACTTGAGATGAGTACTCCAAGGTCTTTGACAGAGTGAGGGTCGTCTGCTAGGTCGTATCCACCCAGCTTGTATATTGTGTTCTGATTTATTTTTATTTTTTTGCCAATGTGTAAAACAGAGCATTTGTTGGTTGAGATTTGGAGTTGCCAATTGTTTGACCATTGTGACAGATAGTCAAGGTCTTTTTGTAGAGTAGCAGCATTGTCAGTGGTGTTGAATAGTTTTACATCATCAGCGAAGAGAATGCAGTTGCTTATGATTGCAACTGGATAGACCTTAAGTGATCTTGAAAATAGGAAAGGTGGAAAAGTTTTAAATTTTCTTGACTAGGGTCTCATAATAATAATAACACTGAATACACAACCCAAGATGAATTTTCTATTCCAAAATGCACCAACTCAATTTCAGACAAAAATCTGAGGACTGATAATATACAATTTGTACTCTGGGATAGAAAAAAAAAAAGATGATTGAAAAACTTGCAAAACTCAAAAGAAAGAGGCAAACTACCATTTCCTAATCTAGTTAAAGAGCAAATGCCTATAATGGGTAACAAAATGGATAAAATTTCTGAATAGCAGAATATCAATTTAGAGAAGGCACAGATTTAGCTAATGGACCTCTTAGATATGTATGATATAAAATAATAAAAAAATTTAAAAATCTGCAGAGACACTTATAAACAAAATTTACTTAAAAATTAGGAATGTATGTAAAAGTAAAGATAAATTAGAAAACTTACTATTATCACCACTGTTCAATGTTTCTATTTTAAGTAAATTTATGGTAAAAAGATTTAATTACATATACCAATATAATACCATGTTTCCCTGAAACTAGGACATGTCTGGATTATAAGACCAATTGGGCTTTCGAGTGCATGCCTCCCCCCGAAAATAAGCCCCCCTAAATACTTAGACATATGTGCAGCTTCTGGCAAACAAAAGGACATGAGGAGGCGAGGCCGGAGAGGGGGGAAAGGGAGAGGGAACATGCCCCACGCACCCCACATGCACCTGCCATCTCGCAGAGGCTGCTCCCACAAACCTTAGCTTGTGTGCCCCTTCCCTTAGTGGCGGCCACAAAGAGTGGCTGCAAAAAAAATATCTCTTGCCAGTCCTAGCCCTGTTGACCTAGGACTGCGGGGAGAGGGACTGGTGCTGGAGCTCTGAGCAGTGGCTGTTACGGGCTGTCTGCACAGCCATGAATCGGGATCGGTGTGGCCAGTTCTTCCCAGCAGCATTGCTGGCGAGGATCAGATCAGAGCCACTGCTGCCTGAGATCAGCAGGCTAGTTTCGGTGAGCCAGACACACTGATGCCACTTGGGAGAAGAAGAGAGAGAGGAGACACTGTGAGAGAGCCCATTTCTGATATTCTTCTCCTCCCAGGCAGCGGCAGTGCATTCAGCTTCTCAAATCTGTCTTACCAATCGCGGCCGGCGAGGGGGAGTGGCAGGTAAGGAGGGGTGGGGCGATGGAGAAGTGAGATGCATGGAGAGAGACGGGGCTCCCCTTGCAGTCTCTTCCTTCCCGCCCACTGCCAGGCATGGAAGGAACTGAAAATCAGGTAAGACACGGCAGAGAAGACAGGCAGAGAGACAGGCAGGGAGAGAAGCAACAGGAGTGAATATCCTCCCATCTGCTTTTATTTGGTAATGGCGTACTGACCGTTTAGCCAGATCTCAACTCTACATTCTTTGGAGATTTGGGAGGCGACTATTTTTTCCCTCTGCTTTTCTCTCCCCAAATTCTTTAATCAGGAGGGGAGGGCATGGGATGAGGTGTTTCTTGCTTCAGCTGCATAAGTGGCCTTAAAGCGCTGCCCATCCTCTCAGCCCTGAATCCGACAGCAGAGTGAAGCTTCCCCCCAGCCTTCAATGTCAATGTCCGGGCCGCGCAAACTGAACCCAAGAGATACAAAGAAGCAGATTGGAAAGGCCAGCCGCAACTTGTGGCATGGACTTCTGTCCCAGCTTTTTCCACTAATGGAAAACCAATCCAACTTTCTGGGTTTCCCCCCTCCAGATCTGCCTCAGTCGCAATGTGCACTTACATGAATTTGTTGCTGTCTCTGGTTTTGCAGAAGAAGGCTGGACGAGGAGATGCAGGATTGCAAAGGGAGACTCAGACCGCTTTTCTAAACTTGGATTAAAGTCCAAAGTTGTTGCGCTCTCTGCCTAGCAAGAGAGAGCAACAACTCCTGCTGCATTCCTTCAAGCTCCTGCTGCATTCCTTATGTTCAAATGGTCGCTTCTCCACAGTGTCTTACCTGACTTCCAGCTCCTGCCATGCCCGGAGAGGGATGGTTGGGAGAAGAGACAGCAAGGGGAGCCCCGTCTCGCTCCATGCATCTCACTTTTCTACCACTCCACCCCTCCCCACCTGCCACTCTGCCTCACCGGCTGAAATCAGCAAGCCAGATTCAGGAAGCTGAATGCGCTGCTGCCACCCGGGAGGAAAAGAACATCTCTCACATTGTCTCCTCTCTCTCTTCTTTCGAGTGGCAGCAGTTCATTCAGCTCACTGAATCTGGCCTGCTGACCTCGGGTGGCAGCAGCCGAGTGGGGTATGTTGCCCCCCTTCACATCCCCAGCTCACCTCCTCACCTTGTGCTGTTTGTACGGGAAATAACAAAAAAGCTGCCACGATTGCTGGAGGTAGTGGCCTAAGTGGCACCAATGAAGCAGCTGGTCAGTGCTCCAGGGCCAAGGTTTAGGGATAAGACACCCGATAATAAGGCCAAGGCCATATTTCGGGGGTTAAAAGAAAATAAGATCTTGTCTTATTTTCGGGGGAGACATGGTTTACGTGGATTCATGAAACACCAAAAAACACAATAAAGCTGGTCTGGCTTAACCTCCTTTTTATATTGCGTTTTAAATATTTTATATAATTGGATTTTTAAATTGTTTTCTAGCCTCATTATTTAATTTGTTTTAAACGATTTTTAACTTTTGTATTCTATTGTATCTTATCTTGGCTGTTCACCACCCTGAGTCCCATCTGGGAGTAGGGCAGTATACAAATTTAAATAAATAAATAAATAAATATTATCTAATCAAGGAAGGAACATTGAAAGTTAATGTAGCTTATGACATCAATGGCATTAACAAGCAAAACCTCAAGCACAACTGGAATACCCTCAAACCTTCATAATATTTTCAAAACACTACAAGATACAATGATGACAATGGTGAAAAACCAAGAAACAACGTCTAAAGGAATAGATGAATTGAAATCAGATGTAACAGTGGTGAGGGATGAATTACGGCAAATGAATGTTAAAATGGAAGAGATGAATGTGACAATGGTCTCACATGGGGAGAGGATTGTGGAAATGGAGGCTAAAGTGGGGAAAGTGGAGGAGAAGGTGATGCGACTGGAAACAAGACAATCTAGGGAAAATAGGAAGTTGGAGGACAAATTAATATTTATGAAGATGGATAGGGCAGCCTTCTTCATACAGTTTCAGAATATCGTGGAGGACAAAGATGAGGACTTGGATCAAATCACGATGGATATGGTGGCAGAGATTACAGGGAAGGATAGAGAAGAAGTGTACCGATACAAAGATGAAACTTTTTGAGTATATACTAGTTATGCTAGATGTCATAACCTACCAAAAGTTAATGTAGCTTCCAAAATCAGAAAAATAGAAACTAATCTTTAAAAAAGGAGAGACTTCGATAAAGGCATCAGAATTTGAAAAGCTTGCACAAAATCAAGGTCACTAGTTTGGACATATTTACAAATAATCACTTTGATATGATACGGAAAGAGAACATTTGAAAATCTATGTGATAAAATGGGTGCAAAACTTAAGCAATAATAGATGATCAACTAAAGAATTATGGGGGGGGGGGGGAATCTATAGCATTCCCTCCAAGTTATAATTTAAAGAGAAAATGGTTTAAAATTTTTTACAGATGGTACATAACTCTGTTTACTGGAGAAAGCAATTATGTTTGGAAGATCCATTAACTCTTCCAAACATAATTTCTTTAAAGGAAAATCAGGCCACCAAAGTACATGGTTACTGGACACCACTGAAGCTGACACCAGCCAGACAATAGAAAGACTCAAAGAAACAGTGCAAGATCCAAAGATGTGGACAGAGCTGGCCCACAGAATTGCCAAAGTTGAACATGATTGAATGAATATCATCATCATCATTATCATCATCACATAACTCTGTAAAAATTTGCCATGATAAATGAAGTATATAACAAGTGTTGGAAATCCCACAAAAAGAAGGATTTTATCATATGTAGTATAATGTTTAAAAACAAATCTCAAAAGTACATCAGATCAGTGGTGGGATTCAAAATTTTTTACTACTTCTTCCGTGGGCGTGGCTTGGTGGGTGTGACATGGCTTGGTGGGTGTGGCTTGGTGGGCGTGGCAGGGAAAGGATACTGTAAAATCTCCATTCCCACCCCCCTCCAGGGGAAGGATACTGTAAAATCTCCATTTCCTTCTGATCAGCTGGGACTCGGGAGGCAGAGAATAGATGGGGGCGGGGCCAGTCAGAGGTGGTATTTACCAGTTCTCCGAACTACTCAAAATTTCTGCTACCAGTTCTCCAGAACTGGTCAGAACCTGCTGAATACCACTGCATCAGATGTACATCAAATCTTCAAAAGTCTTAAAAACAAAGTTGAAACAAAACCATAGATATTTTTATAAGGTATGATTCCAGAAAACAGAAATGAAAAACATCACAATTTGTTCATATATATATATACTGAAAGCTGCAAGAACAAACTTGGTCTGACACTGGAAAAGAGAAATCTTGCTGACAGTATCAGATTGGGGAGCTAAAATCTGAGAAAGCTTGAAATGGCAAAATTGACATTATTAGAAGTTTAACCAAATTCAAACAGCTCTCTTAAATATAGCACAATATGCAGCAAACCATTTTCAGACATCTGAAGCAATAATCTTTAATGCTCGTACTAAAGAACTGATATCTAAATTGTGCTCAGTAGTTGGGGACACAGATAGAAGGAAAAAGAGAAATGTGTTACTGGAAAGATTTTTTATAATGCTTTTAGTCTATATTTAGCATTTTTGTTTTATTTTATCTTATTTTTTTGTCTTTTGCTATTAGACAGTAAAAATACTAAAATAAAGAAGTTTATTTTCAATACAGCAGGTACTAATTTGGAAATTCCTATTTAAAAATAGCATGAATTCTAAGTAAAAAACAACAAATGTAATCTGAATATAAATTTAATTTCATTGCTTATAAATCTTCATAAACTCCATATGACAAAATGTATAGAGTTGGAAGGGAATCTGTAAGTAAACAGAATGATTCCCCTCCCCCCAGCTATCTATACAACATAAATTGTAGGAGAAGAACCTGAATCTGCATCACATTTCCCAGAAAGAGAATGGGAACAATTAAAATAAGTTGAGATAACATGACAAAATATTCTAAGATATCAGGGAAGAATAGCTGGTCATTTATTAGAGATCCTGAGAGCATCTACCTGAGGTATCACAATTTAATTATAAAATTGCTCACATATGAATCCCTCCCCAAAGCAGCCATTTCTCCCTCACATCAGACTAGTTACCAAATGATTGTAAGCTAGCCAGTGTGACACCAGTTTTCAGAATATATCCAGGGGAGATGTGAATAATTATAGGTTTCTCAGCTTAACAATGTTCTGGGCAAATGTCTAGAAATGATAACTGAAGCAAATATAAGCCCATAGAAGAATAATCCTTTGCTGAAGGAAAATCAGCATGGATTCTGTAAAAATAATCCTGCCTCAACAATCTTCCATAATTTTTTTTTTCAGAATGTCAATAGACACATGAATAGAGGTGACTTTGTAAGGATAGTTTGCTTGGATTTCCAGAAGAATGACAAAGTTTCCCATCAAAGATTTTGAATTAACTTAGTGGTCATATTAAAAAAAAGGCCTATCCTTTTATGGATTGCTTACTGATTAAAAAAGAAACTGGACAAAAACTAGGAAAACATGGACAATTTACTTAATAGAAATGAGTAGGAAGCAGATTCCCTCATAGACAATGTTGAGACTTATTTTTTTAAAAATGTACATCAGTCAAATATCTTGACATAGGGCCGTGATGGCAAACTTATGGCACGTGTGCCGTAGGTGGCACGCGGAGCCATGGGCACGTGAGTGTTGCCTTAGCTAAGCTCCAGCACACATGCGCGCACCTGACAGCTGATTTTCGGGCCTTCTGTGCCCACTGGAAGTCAGGAAACAGGCTGTTTCCTGCCTCTGGAGGGCCACAAGGGGTGGTTGGTTGGTGGGGAAGGTCGTTTTCACCCTCCCCAGGCTCCTAGAAAGCTGCTGGGGCCTGGGGAGAGCAAAAAATGGGCCTATCAGGCCCACCTTGTGCCAAAAGCCGGTGGGAGTGCAAGAGGTTGTGCACACATACGTAGGGAGCAGGGCACATTAAATTATGGGTGTGGGCACATGCGCACATGCGACCCCCCCTCCCCCACTTTTGGCACACAATGGCAAAAAAGTTAGCCATCACTGACATAGGGTATGGCTGTAAGGTTTGTGAAGAATATCAACTGTTCATGCTGATAGAACCTACAAGAGCTCCAGAAGAATTTCTTTAAACTTAATGTTTGATTAATATGATACATTTTAACCTGGAAAATTAATTGCCATAGGATATGATGATGTCTTTAAAAGAACTACCAGTGTTGATACTT